>OZ038487.1:85080990-85103490 GCA_964036315.1 Acanthosepion esculentum
ACCCGGCCCAAGCATAAAAATTGCCCAACCCCTGAAACCTTCAGTTGAGCTGACATCGATATGATTATCACCGGCCCTACTCTTTAGTGAAATGAGGGGTGCAATAGTAAAATGGGGGGGGGGTTCTTTAGTGAAATGGGGGGAAAATATACACTGCAAGGCGCCCGGTTCCGTTTCCCGGTACCGGGCGCCTCACAGTAATTATTTTCTTCAGCTGCGTCTCTGTCCGCGGCAACTGAGTCACATTCTGCTCGAAAATGGAGGCGTAACAGACAGATGTTAAAACGTACTGGGCATGAAATGAAGGAGTAACTTCTCAGGATAGATATAGGCGCTATAATTTTAGCAGCAATATAATGATTTAACCTCGTTTTCATTTAGAATCAGCATGAAATGAACATGTAAAAAAAGGACGCTGTTTACAATATTTTATTACTTTATTTTGCTGTTTATAAGATGCATCTTTTTCCTATAAAATATCTACAAAAAACAGCCAGCGTCTTATAAATCGAAAATCGGTGACGCCACTTATTAGTGTGGAGGGTTTGGCGAGCGTCAGCTTCCCAGTTGCATCTGATTCTGAACACTTGAAAATAAAGCAAGCCCAGGGTTTCAAAATTAAATTAACAACGAAGCTATTTATACCATTCGAATGCTGGGATATTGACCAGAAACGAAATTCCTGCTGCAGTAACACTTTAGACACACAATTATTTTCACTCTGTACAAGGCATGCGAGCCTCTCGAGGCGGAGGCTTGCAGAGTAATAGTCTCCACACTGAAGTAAGTTGGTAATGTCACCAAGACGCCTGGAGCCGCTTGAAGTGAAAGAGAAGGAAAAGATTTTAGAGGAACAGGAAACACACTCCTAAACACTAAACAATCGATAAACACCTATCCTGTTCAAAAGACTGGGTGGGGAGATTGTGAAGGGGACGACAAAAACCTATCTAATCCTATTAAAGAATTTTTTAGTTATATCTGAAATTTTACACACACACACACACACACACACACACACACACACACACACATATATATATATATATATATATATATATATATATATATATATATATACAATATACAGAAGGAAAACCTATCTCTGATTTAAATATCATTTAACTTGATAAAGTTCCCCAGAGGACGAACTATTCCTTTTGCCTATATTCATATCAGCCTTTTATAGAAATATTCTATATGATCTCTTCCTTTCTTTCTATCTCTCTCTGTCTTTCTCTCTCTCTCTCTCTCTCTCTCTCTCTATATATATATATATATATATATATATATATATATATATTTATATATACAGAGAAAGCGTGAGAGAGATAAAAGTTTTTATTTTAATAGCACCTAGCTCACTTATTTCTTAAGCTACTGGTAACAAACCAGAAGCATTTATGGTAGACACTTTAAGAATAATCCTACTGCATAATACGCTTTGTTTGGTATTTTCGCTTGATTAGTTTATCATACTTACGGTATTTAAAGGTGTCAAATATTGCAAGTCAAATAGGCTAACCCGGCAACAGAAAATAGTGTTGGGTAAACTACACCCGGCAGCGATTGAATGATTTGAAAACACCTCTTATTTACTGTCGTTCCCAAATCCATCCTGACCCGGGTGGAAGCACCTGTTAGGGAGGGGGTCCCAGCTTTATGTAAATAGCGAAAGAGAAACAAAACACTATGACAGTATAAAATACATTCTTATAGTAAACTACCAGCAATACATTTTTATATTTAAAAAAATTACTGACAATATATTTTGTAGAAACATTACCAACAATACATTTTAGTTGTAGTTGAATACAGTTGAGTTCAAAATATATTTAGTTGAAGCCATAAAATTGTTGCTAATTAGAATATTTAGATTTTGGCATCAAATAACCCGTAGAAGCTGATATGACGCGAAACAAAACCAGCCAATCAAAGCCAACAGCTGAAATAGCCATTTCTGTCTATCGTCACTGACAACGACTCATCAATATCAGCTTTTTTTTAAGCATTTCACCCCAAGCAAGTGGGAGTACTCCTAGCAAGCAAGGGGTTACAGAGAGCAGAAGTTGGAAAAAAGAGGGCTGTTTGAGGAAAGTATACAGAAGGATGGTGATCAAAGCATCATCGATTGAGAGTATATTTAAATTTTTGAAGATTATGATTATCAGGATAGCAACTAAGAGGAAGGGAGTTCCAATGACGGGAAGTGCGAGAGAAGAAGCTGTTGGAGGAGAAGAGGTGATTTCATTTAACTGTTTCGACAGTAAAAGGGTGGGACGGTGACAAACTAGTAGCATGTTTAAATTCATGATGTTGGGACACCAGTGAAAATAGATCGTTAGAGAGGTTTTCATAAAAATATTTGTAGAAAAGACAGAGGGAAGCCACATCACGTCTGTGAAAATGTGACTGGAGTTGAGATGCCAGGTCAGGACCTTTCATTTTTCATATCCATCTTTGGATTTTCTCATGAACGTCGAGATGAACAACGCGGGAACTAGACCATATATGGCAACGGTATTAAATACAAAGAGGAATGGTACATTTGTAGATTTTTAGTTACCATAAATTTGCTACTACTCCTCGGTCTGTAAAGAATCTGTCATGATAATGAGTTCTCCATGCTGAAATAAGTTACTTAGTGGGTAAAATTGTGGCTAGTTCGGATGACCATCACATACAACGCTTTCTTCTCAAATTTTGGAAGCGTCTAATACAACCTTATAAGAAACGAAATACAGTATACATAAAATCAGAAATAGAGAGGTGAACTTTCTGGGACACATAAATAGGAAAGAAGGCTTGGAAAATTTGACACTTATAAGACAAAGTATTGCAGCGATTGACCAACCCAACGAGCTTGTGTATATGGAGGATAGAACAGGGAGTGATAGGCTTGGTATAAAGAAGATCATTTCTAACAGACACAAAGGATAGGAAGATAAGGAGAGATATGATCGTTCACGCTTTGAAGACAAAAAAATATATATATACACATTTGATTATCGATTTGCCCCTATGTTTACATCTTAGAAACATTTAAAATATGTGCCTGCAATTACAAAATATATAGAGAGAACAACCGGATTGTTTTCTACAGTGCGACCCAGTGACTGTTGCTTGGCTGTTCCCGCCACGGTTTACTTACGGTGAATGGCACTGCGAAAAGGCAACACACATTAAACAACTAATATTAACACAGTTGGGTTACCATCGATCGATATACAAGAGCTATTTTACTATAGGGGGCAGAGGTCGGCGCAAATATCTAAAATGAGGTGCTGGTGAAAAGGAAATACTAGATTACATGATATATATATTTATATTTATATATATATATATATATATATATATATATATATATATATATATATATATGTATATATATATATATATAAACAATTAATGTATGTTATTTTTTAATATGACATTTTTATTACGTCAAACGCTATTTTTAGAGGATAACCGTATTTGGGTATCGTCTATTCAAATACGTGAATCCATTAAATATAGCGTTTGAAGTAATAAAAATAAAGTACTTATTTTCGGTGTTGTCAAGTTCCGTGAAACCGTTTTAAATTTACGTAACTCATACGAAACACGGATAATTTAGTACGAAATCCAACGATCTAACATGCACACAAACAGCGATACATACATACATACATACATATATATATATATATATATATATATATATATATATATATATAACACATACACGCATACATATAAATATATATAAATATATAACACACACACACTCACACATATATATATATATAAGCAATTTATTATATATATATTATATATGCGCGGTACTTATTGGAAACCGTTGAGTTTGTGACCCTGGGTTTCACGCTTTTGTGATTGTCTGACGATTGCAAAAGTGTAAAACCCAGGGTCAAAAACTCACATCAATCCAACTAAATCTATCTATCTATCTATCTATCTATCTATCTATCTATCTATATATATATATATATATATATATATATATATATAAATGTGTGTGTGTGTGTGTGTGTGTGTGTGTGTGTGTGTGTGTGTGTGTGTGTGTGTGTGTGTGTGTTAGATGGTTGGATTTAATAATAAATTATTCGTCCATCGTATGTGTGAAGTCATGTAAAACGCTTTCGCAGTGCTTGACAGAACCCATATATATATATATATATATATATATATATATATATATATATATATATATATATATATATATATATATATATATATATATATATATATATATATATATAATCATTTAAATAGATACTATGATTGATGAAACACCAGTAGACGAAATAAACTGTGTATAAAAAACGGAGCATCCATTCAAATACGCGTGTCTACTAAAAATAACATAGAAATAAGTAATAATGTCGGATTAAAATATAAATGTTAATGTTTCGGATATGAAACTGAGAAGATCTGCATTTCGGGAAAAGCTGAACCATTCAGTGTTTTTTAAGAGCATAATAGAACCTAACTTTATTGTGAAGATCTTCATAGTTGATCAGTAAAAGCACTTAGGATCAAACGGTGTGTCCTACTGGAAAATGGAGGAGTTGGCGGTGTTTCGAATCCTGCCTAATCCGGCATATTTTACTATTTAATTGTTCTCGATTAAGTAGGCCACTAAACGAAATAAAAACTGTTACAAATAAACAAGTAATATATACCTATATACACATACACCTTTAAAGGCATATTTTGCAAAACTGTCCAAATCGTGTAAAAGCGAAATTATCCTTTTCTTAGATTAATCTTTGAACCGTTGTATCTTAGAAATGATTAGAGATACCTTACTGAAATTCTCTTTTATAACACTATTAGAGTATACCGTGTGTAACAGAAATATTGTCCAAATTGTGTAACAGCAAAATTGTTCAATTGTTAGATTAAGATTTGAACCGTTGTATCTTAGAAATCATTGGTGGAATTCACAGAGGTTTTCATAACATTATTGGACTCTACTTTTGGGCTCTTTTGGACTTTTAAAATTATAAACTTTTATAATTTAAAATAAAACAAGGATTATAATATTAATCGAGTGGTTAGTGGGTTAATGCATCTTTAAAATTTAGTTAGCGAAGTAAATTCGTCATTTGATATCATTAACTTTACTAATTTACTTGTATGAACGATTCATTGTAATATATACACACATCTATATATATATATATATATATATATATATATATATATATATATATATATATATATATACATATATATATACATATATATATACATATATATATATATATGTATATATATATATATGTGTATATATATATATATATATATATATATATATACATATATATATATATAGAGAGAGAGGGAGAGAGAGAGAGAAATTGATAGATGTGTGAACAATAAAATATTTAATTAAAACAAATCAGAAAAATGACAAAATTAATTGCAAAAATAACCAAGAAAATTTGTAAAAATACATTTTATTTTCTTCAAATAAATTACATTCGTTTTTTTTTCATCTGGAGTTATCTTTCTTTTGACAGTAACACTAGATGGCGTGTAGGGTGATCAACCACGTCATCTAGTATTACTGTTGAAAGTGTTACTGAAATCTATTGGATTTCTAGCTTGTGTCTGCGCCAGTGAGCGTGTGTGTGTGTATCGATTATTAGTCCTACATAAAAATATGAGTAAGACTGGCAAACAGATAATAATGAATAAGAGGCGTGGCTAAACTGATAGAAGTTAATAAAGATCTCATACAAAAGAATCAATGCCCGCCAGAAGAAGCTAAGGACACGTTGGCATTAACAGTTGGTCACGAAAGCCTCTGCTAATAACTTTTTTTCTGTTTAATCTCAGAATCTAGTAAATCAGTTATTGAAAGATGTAATAGGTTTTAAAAGTAGACTTGCAGAGGACTGTGATATACAAAGTGTTTGGTGTCATGCTAAGCGCAGATGGTGAACGGGACTGAAATCGAGATCTAAACAAAAGACGAGTGATGACCAGAGGCCACATCAGTTGAATTGTTATAAAAACAACAAAGATGAGGAAAATATTCCGAATGTAAACAGTGTAAATAACAATAACTCCTCATCGTCGCAATTCAGTGAGAAAGTATTGATTCTCTGTTTAATATTAATCTCTCCAATTTGTAGTTCGCATCTATATATTCTGCGTTCTTACACTTGATGGTTCTTCTTTTTCTATGTGTCATGTTATTTCAGGGCGTAGGCGAACATGACTCTCCACCATTTCCTGTCCTTTGTAGCTCTTAATACATTTTGCTGTTTTGTTATTTCCCCTGTCCCGTCATTTTTTTTTTTTTTACTAAAGCTCACTTTTAGTTATCCATTGTTTTTATCTATCCCTCTTGCCTTCAATCTGTCTTGTGAGTATCAAATTTTCTGAGCCCTCTTTCCTCATTATGTGCCTTAGAAATTTCAACTGTCTCTACCTGATTTTAAGGATATGTGCCCTTTTTCATTCCATTTACGCTAAAACTTCGTCATTGCTCATGATATCCTCAGCATCCTCCTGCAGAACAACATTTATGCTGCCTCATGTCTCCTCTTCATTTGTGAAGGGATTGTCAAGAACCCAATGCCATACAGAAGCATTGGTATTACATTACATTTCAGTATACTTTTATTTTTTTTTCTTATCGATTTTTTTCCCAGTTTTTAATACTCTGGTCAGCTTTTGGAACGTATCCTTGGACTATCCCAATGTGCCTTCGGATTTCAGTGTCGGACTTTCCGACTTCTGTTCAAACACTTCGCAGATATTTAAATTTTTATACTTTTTGATTCTGGCATTTCCAATTTTTAATTTGCAAGTTGGGCTGTCCTTTTTGCTAGGAATCATGCGTTCCGTCTTCTTTCAATTGATGTTTAGTTCCTTGTTCCCGTTTTCCTTCACTACATCCTGTAGGAGTTTTTGTAGTTTCCTTTTCGTATCTGCTATCAAAACTGTTTCATCTGCATATCTTATAGTGCTAAGATAATGGCTGCCAAAAATGAATCCTGGTAGGACTTTGAAATCTCTCAGAATCGGCACTTTCGGTTGATTACGTCATTGCTTTCCTTTACTAACTTGTCTTTGGAGAATCTGTAGTTTTTCTTCTTCCACAATATAGTGCCATCTGCGTAACTTATAATGTTAGGATTGCGCCAATATAAAAAAAAAAAAACATATATTTATTTTATGAAGTGTTTGTTTGTTTGTTTAGCGACATATGAACTGTCGACGTTTAATTTTAGTAATTTCTTTTACGTTTAATTTTAGTAATTTCTTTTACGTTTAATTTTAGTAATTTCTTTTACAAAAATGTATTTTTGGCAATATTGTTTTCCCTTATATATATGTATTAATGATATTTTTTTTTACTATGAGAATGTGTTGCTGGTATTTTTACTATAAAATTGTTTATACTCTCATAGTGTTTTGATCCCAGCCTGGGAGTTAACTATTTGCCCATAGCTGTGACCCGAACAGGTGCTACCACCCCAGGAAAGGGTGGACATGGGAACAGCAGTAATTAAGAGGCGGTTCCACGATCTTCATAACCTCCCGATCAGAGGAATTAATGCCGGGTGTAGTTTATCATCATACCCAGGACGATCATTTTGTGAGATAATCATATAATGATAAAGAATCCCGGGTTCTGTAAAACTTAATATCTGATTTATTCTCTTACTTTTTTTGTTTACATGACCCCGTGCTTTTGTGAGGATCGATGGTTTGACACAACTTTTTTCTAACGATCGATCTATTTTAGGTATCTTTTGTTGTGATTATGCAAATATTAGGCATCTATTTGCACAGCCGTACATATACACAAAGATATATTTGATACATTTTGAAACAAAGACAAGTGACATCTGGGTAGTCATACCGCTGTGAATTATTTTATTCTATTTTTTTTTTTATCTTTTAATAAAATAAGACTGCTCGTTCCGCCGGGAATATTTTGTTAGAAACATAATAAAATAATCGTGCTGCTGAGGAAACTATTGGTAAAATAAGAAGCATGCCGTATCGAATGAACACCGTTTCGTTGGGAAGGAATATAGGGAAATAATTTTATTGTGTCGGCACATGTGTCTGCAATATTTTGGTATTTATCAGGCCGGCATTTAGATAAGTACCGACAAATATACAGGGTACGGCAAATATACCTCCCACATTTTAAATTGATACCTGTGTGGTGATAATAAACTTAGATAAATGGCAATTATGTCTTACTCTAGCTAATGTCTTATCATTTTCAGTTCGATATCATCAGTTACCATCAAACAGTTGAAAAGTTGTTTTTTTTTAAATGGTGAATCTTTAATTGCAACGTAGAAAGCATTTCACGCACACTTCATGTTATATCAAAATTAAGCTTTTGTAGGCAGAAAACTACAATAGGTTGAAAATTCCAGGACCAAAAGTTCATAGCTTAAAAGGAAACCATCTCGCATTGCTTGAACCTTCATATGATGAAAAACTTTAAAAATTATCGACAAAAGTAGATAACGAATAGAAGCCACCTTTTGAACGATGTCATTTGCTAAACCAAATGAATAGAAACTTTAGCGCTTTCTGCAAAAAACAATGAATATTTTTTTAATAGCAGTTACCTTGTTCGTTTTGTCATTCTTTCAAATGTGGGAGGTATTCCTGCTTTACATTATATATATATATATATATATATATATATATATATATAAAAATGATGAAATATAGTCTTAAAGTGTGCTATCTATATTTATGGGACAAAGTGCTCAATATCAGAGATAGAGCGTGTGTAAATATAAAAGTTAACATAGAAGTCAACACTTAGAGGCGACAGTCTGTTTCATGCTAGATGCAATCGTCAGACCGGCATGATGACTGCATCTAACATGAAACAGACTGTCGCCTCTAAGTGTTGACTTCTATATTCACAATATATATATATATATATATATATATATATATATATATATATATATATATATATAAAGGCTAAATTAAAATAACTTAATTAATTTTATTATTTTATTTTTTTCTATAAATGCAATTTCCTCCCAGGATATAGACGGTCGTGGATCTCAGCAGCTTCCTTTGCTTAAGTATCTCCTAATTACCACGATATTTTGGGAAACATTATAGCTGTTCACTCTTGCATCTTCCACGGTTTAGAATTCAGATTTTCTTCCTCTGTACTGTTTGCTATCCAAGGCTATAGGTACCAGTCTACACCGCTTTTGTCCCCATGGCTGTGTGAAAATAAATGGACACATGCCTTTCCCAAGAGTATTTGTGTGAAAGTGAACGCAACGGAATAACCTGCTATTTGAACTGGGCTCACGCTTTCTACAGTTAGAGATGGTATCTGTTATTGTATGATAAACTATGAAAAGTCTAATTTCCATTTTCCCATTTCCTTGGCGGTAGTTTATCAATGGTAACAATCAGTGTAGCCGTTTGCAGTTGCTGGTATGTACGATGGAGTGAATATGGCATAACTTTTGTGCAATTAACTATTCAGTCACTTACCCAATATTCCAACAAGAGCGGTAGTATGTCAGCGACGAAACATATTCTTTTTTCACAGATACATCTAGCGATATGACAGGGCTCTGAAGAAGTGGGTTAAAGATTATGCTAAATGTTAAGTAGATAGAAATAATTTTTGCGATGATCCAAACTGGGATTACTAAATCTTTTAATCTGCGTTGACAGCAGATTTCGACATGATAACTGGATCTTATTCTCTCCCTCTCCCCCTCCCTCCCTCTCACACACACATACACGCACACACTGACACATGCGTGATAGTGACCTCCAGCCTTGCTTGGGGTGATACGCTTAAAAAAAAAAAAAAAAAACTATGTTAAGGTACTTTTTACAAGGTCTTTGGCATTAATTTACAGGTTGCCCAGTAAAAAAGCGGTAATTTCAGAAAGACGTGAGATAACCATTTAAAACTGGTGACGACTGCTGTGAATGAATAATTCAGGAAGAATTTCTTCACATTTCGTCAATCCCCACGTCAAATGTTCTTCTTTGAAAAGGACGATAACTTGACGCTCAAAATCAGTGAGTTGTTTAACCATACGAAAAGGGCAGAACGAAAAACGAAAGTTGTCTGCAAATAACCTTTAAATGACGAGTCACAAGATCGAGCAGTAATTAGTCAAACACAAAAGAATTAATTAAGCAATTACGGTAGAGACGAATGATTACTCAAGGTCATGAATATTCAAGAAATTTATTCAAGGTTATTCAAGGTCAATTATTCCTGAAATATAAAACAGTGATAATAAATTTTCCATTTTTTTTTACTGGACACCCTGTTTTGTTTTGTTTTAGTACTTGACCAAGCAGTCAAGTGTTTTCTGTCATTTAAATACTCTAGTTAAAGCTCAACACATGTTAGAATGTGTTATCAATGAACATAGTCAAAGGAACATTGGTTTGCATTTAAAACAGAGAATGAGTTCGAAATCCAGCCAGGTTCTTTGCATTCCTTACGCGCAAATATGTCTGGGAATGGTATAAAACCGTTTCATCTTCCTCAAGTAAATGTTAAATAGTAGGACTTGCATCTTTTTCTTATTGTTTTAATCAGTGTCACCCTATGCAATGTAATAAAGAACTAAAGCCACAAGGGGTTACAGGGTTTGGAAGAATTGGGAACTGAAAAATTACTAATGAACGGGAATAGCAGGACAGTAGATAGCAACTGACATTGCATTTAAATTTATCAGATTGAAGTTGACTGGAAAGAATGAATACCGAAAGGGAGTTCTACAAGCGAGAAGTGCGAGAAACAAAATGTTAACATAGAACTTACTGTTATATCTAGCCAGCTCGATTGTAAACTGATGGGATCTCGACGCCAGTCTCGTACTGCACTTAAATTCTAAAAGTTTATTTAAAAGATTATTTACCATAGCAAAAAGCTCATCAGAACAATTGCCATGAAAGTATTTATAGAAAAGACACAAAGAGGTAGGCTTACGGCAGTGGGAATATGACTGGAGCCGAGCAGCCAGGTCAGGACCAATAATATTGCTGATGCTTTGGTTTTATTAAGGTGCTCAAGGTAAATAGTAGTGGCACCGGAACATATGTAGCAGTAATACACTAAGCATGCACGAATGATGGACTTATAGGTATATTAGATAAATTCTGGAGAGAAAAATTGTCTAGTACGACACATTAAACCAATGTTCTGGGAC
This sequence comes from Acanthosepion esculentum, assembly GCA_964036315.1. Taxonomy (NCBI): domain Eukaryota; kingdom Metazoa; phylum Mollusca; class Cephalopoda; order Sepiida; family Sepiidae; genus Acanthosepion; species Acanthosepion esculentum. The sequence goes on from OZ038487.1 coordinate 85,092,192, forward strand.
GTTACTATTATTCTCATGAATATTTTTGCAATATTCAGTCACCAAAAAAAAACCAAAAAAAACTTATTATTGTTGCAATCCTAAATTTATTTCTGGCTTTGAATTACCAACAAAAGTCTGATACGCAGTGAAATCAATGGAAGGATGGTCAACCATTTTTATACGTCATTCGTTACTAGTAATTTCATTTGCCTTGCTTAGTGCCATTTATATAAAATTAAATCCTTATATAACGAAAGGATTGTCAGCCATTATGAAATTAGATTTATAGAATGGCGAAAATAAAGGGTGCAAAACACACTAAACAATACAAAGAAAACGTATATATGACACACACGGATACTAAACAGTATATTATCTAGAGCAGTGACTCTCAACCGCCGTGCCGCAACACACTTCTGTGGCATGCGATAATCTTAAGTGTGCTGCAAAATATTCTCACGGCATATATATATATATATATATATATATATATATATATATATATATATATATATATATATATATATATATATATATATATGCGTGTGTGTAGAAGTAGTAATGGTACAACGTTAGTATTTGAATAAATGAGTAAGTTTTAAACTTTTATCCCATATTAGCTAAGAAAAAAAAAATTATAAGTTTTATTGAAATTTGCTGCTTCTTATTTATGTGAATTAGGCTTTTCTATCCTAAATAATATAAAAAGAATATGATGCCGGAAAGACTACGCTCAAGAGAAATAGAAATGAAGGTCTGCGTATCAAACATTGAAGAAAGAGCGAACAAAACAAAAAGAAAACAAGCACAGGTTTCACACTAAATAACCTGCTGATATAGTTGAATAGAAACATTAAAATAAAGTAATTCCATATTTGAGTGTGTATTTTTTTGTTAAATCTATGGTTTCTTTTTTTATAACATTTGATTGCATACCTTTAAAGGTTTTGGTAAATGCGCTGTGATATTTAAATTTGCTCCTAGGTGTGCCGTTGTTTAAAAAGGCCGAGAAACATTGACCTACACATTCCATAAAATAAAATGATCATAAACATCTGTTGTGATGTTTTAAAATGTATTCAGGAAATCGCAAATGTCACATAGTACATTTACTAACCTCGTCTTAAATACTGTCTTTCTTCTTTATGTTCCATATCACTTCAAGACGTATGGCTTCCCACAATCATGGCTTTCCACAACTCCCTTTCCATTGTAGCTCTTAAACTTTCTGATATTTCTCCTGAGTTCTGTTACGCCATTCACTTACTCAAGCCCCCTATGTTATGAGTTGCTTTCCTTTGTTCAATTTCTCCTATGTCTGTCCTGTGAGTATCAGATTTTCCAAGCTCTCTTTCCTCATTACGTGCCCCGGAATCTTCAACTGTCCATTTCATGATGTATTAGTTTCCTTTTAACTTCCATTTTCTCTAAAACTTCGCCATAGCTCATATGTTCAGTCCATGGTTATCAGCATCCTTTTCTGTTTTTTCAAGTCTCCTTTTCATCTTCGAGACGACCATCCAACACTCACTGCCATACAGAAAGACAGATATCGCACAGCAGTTTAGTACTCTTTGCCTTGATTCTAGCGATGTTCGGATTTCAGTCTTTCGCTCTTCCCGTCCTCTGTTAAAAAAAAAAACTTCCCAGATATTTACATTTCAGCACTTGTTTGATTTTGTAATTATGGGATACGCAAATGTCACACAGTACATCTACTAACCTAGTGTTAAGCACTGTCTTTCTTCTTTAAGTTCCGTGTCACTTCAGGACGTAGGCAATCATAGCTTTCCACAACTCCCTCTCCATTGAAGCTCTAAAACTTTCTGCTATTTTTCCCAAGCCCTGTTACGCCATCCACTTACTCAAGTTCCCTATGGTATACATTGCATTCCTTTATTCACTTTGTCCTCTGTCTGTCTTGTGAGTATCAAATTTTCCAAGGACACCTTCCTTATTATATTTTCCAGAAACCTCATTTGTCTCTTCCTGGTGTTAAATATTAGTTTCCTTTTTCTGTCCATTTTTTCTAAATCTTCGCCGTTACTCACGCGTTCAGTTCACGGTATCCTCACCCTCCTTCTGTAGAACTACATTTCTGCTTTTTCAAGTGTCCTTTTCATCTTCGAGAAGACCATCCAACACTCACTGCCATACAGAAAGACAGATATCGCACAGCAGTTTAGTACTCTTTGCCTTGATTCTAGCGATGTTTTTCTATTTCTTATTACGCTGCTTAGCTTTTGGTATGCTTCCTTGTCTCTCGCAATACGCCTTCGGATTTCAGTGGCGCTCTTTCCGCTCTCTGTTAAAAAAAACAACTTCCCAGATATTTACATTTCAGCACTTGTTTGATGTTGTTATCTCCGATTTGCAATTCGCACTTTGGGCTCATCCTTTTACTAACAACCATGCATTCTGTTTCCTTTCAGTTGATGTTTAACCCGTTCTTCTCGATTTCCTTCACTGCATTCTGCAGGAGTTTTGTAGTTTTCATTCTGTGTCTGCCTTCAATACCGTGTCATCGGCATACTTTATGTTGTAGCCGCCATTAATGAATCCTGGTAGGACTTCTAGTTTTATTTAATCGTCTCGCTGTATAGGTTTAATAAATGCACCGAAAAGACACATCCTTTTCTTATTCCACATTTTATTGGTGTTTCTATTTCCTCGGAATCTTTTAACGTCTGCTTCTTCAGATATACAAATCAGACAATCTATCACATCCAAACATAACACGAAATCTTCAAAAATATGATCATTGTAAAAGAGTTGATTTTATATGAGAAAAACGAGTTTATCAAATAACTATACAGTCATTTAAAGATTAGGTTGTTCGGAAAATAATGTCCAGTTTTAGAACAACACATTTTTTAAGCATTTCACCCCAAGCAAGGCGGGATGCCGCTAGCACGCAAGGGGTTACAAAGAGTGGGAGCGAGAGTAAAGAGGCGTGATAGATGAAAGGATGAAGAGAAGGATAGGGAATAGATCAAGGCATCTGGAGATGTCGATTGACATTACATTTGCATAGTTGGAGATTATAGCTATCAGGGAAGCAAGTAATAGGAACAGAATTCCACAGACGGGAGATGCGAGACATGAAACTAATGGAGTAGAAGTAAAAGCTTGGTCGCATGTTTCCAGGATGACACTGTAGAAGCTGACCGACTTGTGATACAAGACTTTGATACACCCGTCATATTCCCATTATCTCGCGTCCACCAACTAATATATTTTCAAGCATTCTGACTAATTTGAAGCCAAATTTTGCTTCAAAGTTGCATCAAAACCGCAAAATTGGTTCTCTAGATATTCCAGATGACTGCTTATTCTCCAAACGGATTCATTTTTATTACATTTACCTTTGTACCATATATATATATATATCTATGAAAAGATTACTTTTAAATATTAGTTTTTATCCCGACATCGTTGTTTCTTGTTAAAATTTCTTGGTAATTGGTTCTTTTTTTCAGTTTTTCACTTTGTTTCGCATCTTTTCATTCCGATATTTCACTTCGTTTTGTACACGTACGTATTCATGAACTTAACGTTCTTTTACACGCGCACGTTCAGGAAAAGTTCATGTTGTTTACGTCTTCCGGTTGCCATTTTTTTTCCTTCGAAATGGAATTATTTTTTTTTATGGTATATATAGAAGTTGTTATGTTATGCTATATTATTAATAAAATTGTAATATTTGTTAATTTTTATGAATTAAATTATAATATTTTGGTTAATATTTTTAATTTTTATTTTGATTAATTTATTATGTTATATTATTATTAAAGTAACAAAGTAAATATTTGTTGATATTTCGGCAAGAAATTTTACCAAGAAATATCGATGTCAGGATAAAAATTGATATTTAAATGTTAAGTAATCTTTCCCTAATATCATTAACGCACTATTTTTATTATTATCTTAATATTTTTAATATATATGTATTAAATATATATATATATATATATATATATATATATATATATATATATATATATATATATATATATTATACGTGCACGTTTATTTTTCAATATTTAATTTATTTCCTAATCTATCTATCTATCTATCTATCTATCTATCTATTTATCTATCTATCTATCTATGTATATATATATATATATATATATATATATATATATATATATATATATATATATATATATATATATATATATAGACAATATTAGTGGTGAATATACACATACATATGCAATTATATATACACATACATATATGTATAAAAATAATTCCAAGAGGATATGATCCAGGTAGAACTCGATGTCCAGGACAGAGTAAGGATATAATATATATATACACACACATATATATATATTTCGGAAACATGGTTATCACTGTGTAGCGGTAAAACCATATTTTAAATCTATTAATTTATAATATTAATGCTCTGTAAATTTACATTTACATTGAGCACTATTGTGTAAAAATAAAAATATCTATAAGAACACCGGATTTTAAATCTTACTGTTCTTTCCTTTTTATATATATATATATATATATATATATATATATATATATATATATATATATATATATATATATATATATATATGTATATATATATATATACATATATATATATATATATATATATATATATATATATATATATATATATATATATATATATATATATCAATAAAAGCAAAGGACTTTATGAAGACATTTGCGTTGACAACGTCCCTCAAAGGACCAAAGGTCGGCTCAGGTAAGTTTTCTTTTTGTCTTTATTGATATTGTCCTTTCGCAGAAACCTTATCTTAGCCGACGCGTTTCTTCCAATGATGGACATTATGAAGTCAAATCTAAATACGCCGCTAACCTTTTATAATTTTGAAATTTAGGAACGAGTAAAAAGTCTGAAAAATAATTATAATTTTAGTACTGTGGATAAATACTTGTTGCAATATAAAATCCTTGCAGTTGCCTTGTTAGAGTCCATCAGAGTGTCAAACGTGCTTGCAAGGATAAGTCTTCCCTCTCTCTTTATTCATATTGTCCTTACAGATATATGTTACGATATAACTGATTTTATTCGCACACACACACTCACAAACAGATACACACACCCACTCGCGCGCACCCACACACATACACACACACATACACACACACACACACTATATATATATATATATATATATATATATATATATATATATATATATCGAGTACAGGTTAATATAAGAGTTACATTCTCTTACAGTACAGACTTATTACGCCATTAATCAATTGTGGCGTTAGTCATTGCCAAGACAATGAATGCGAACAGAACATAAACGTCTCAGCAAGGGAATCGACACAAGTAGACGAAAAAGTGACGCGCCAATATTGAGACAAGAAACGCGTGATTTATCGAGCGGGGAAAATAGATGAACCTTTGAAATTAAGCGGGGGCGACAACTACATGTATCCGTTCGAGTTGGTGCGAGAATGCTGGACGAGGCCCAGATTTCAACTGACACGGCACCCATACTAACGCTGATATCAACGTCTGATGACATATTTAGGGCCACCACTTGACAATGAAAAAGAAAAAAAGTAAATAAGCCCTCTTTTATTATTGTTGAAATAGATTGTATCCTGAAAGGATGTCGGACGAATCAGAAGGCACTTGTCATAGAGTAATTGAGGGCGTGCTAGATTTAAGATTTTTTTTCGACCCTTGCCCAAAACGAGGGAACCGGCAGTGGAAACCTTGGATTCTGTTTATTTCCTAGCTTAGCAAGATCTTTCCTTCATTCTCTTTTTGCCGTGTTCTTTTATGACATCGGTGTTCATCGATTTATACAAATTCCTGCCTTTTTTTTTGTTTCGGCGATATTTGCATTTTTACAACTCCTCTGACTTTGGGGCAATTTTTCATCCACCCATTGCCTGGAACATGCTAAATATATATTTTTATCGCTTTCGTTCATCTCTCTTACATTCGATGTACCCTTTTAGTATTTAATTCTCCAAACCAACTTTCCTCGTTATTTCTAATTGTTAGAATCAATTTCTATGTAGCTTTTATAAGATTTTCAAATTCTTTATTTCTCACTGGATCATGCAAAGTTAGATATGGTCACTTCTTCACACCCATTAATTTGTTGAAACATCTCTAGCTAACAAGTCTCTGCTTTCATTTCTCTTACTTTCAATACGACTTCTTATATTAAATTCTCCATGCCTACTTTGTTTGGAAGAATTTTTTGGAGTGTCTATATTTTATTAAAACTACGTTGTTTCTCAGTTACATTGGGGATTTGTATTCGCAACATTGTCTTTTGCATTTATTAACTATCAGCATTTGAAATTCTGCTTTCGACATTAATGTTTCCTCCGTCGAAATATACGAACCCACCGAGAAATATTTTGGACATATCAGTCAAAAAAATGACGGCAAAATGTAATCTGTAAGACTTCCAACAAATATTAAGAAGTTCCCCTTAAATTAAAATGCTACATTTGATGATATATATATATATATATATATATATATGTATGACGTCATGGCGTATCCAAATGTAAACAAATGACGTCACACATTATGAAATGGACAAAGTCCGGCAATTATTTTATGACATGAGCAGATATGAATGTCCGTGAGAGAATCATGGAAGATTGTAGTTTAAAGACAGTAAAATCGACCATGCTGACCGAAAGCTCCTCTGTGGCTCAATCGGTTAAAGGCACGTCAGGCTATATGACGGTTCCGTATAGGATACAGGTTCAATTCCAGTCAGAGGACGAATATTTTCTATGAAAATTTCTCGAACATTCAAGCCGGTAAATGTTGTTGAATACTGTTTATTATAAACAGAACATTTACTTAAATATTTGCATTTATAAAATGAATTTATGTATATTATTTTATTACCTATACTCTAGTGGTATGAAAAAAAAAACGGAGAATACAATATTTAAATAAAAATATATTGGAACAAACTGATATCAGGGACAAAAATATCAGTAAAAAAAAAAGACATGTTGGTCGAAAATAATCAATGAGCAACGCAATTCTTAGTCAAAAGAAAATATCGCCGCGAGAGTAAATTAAGAAGAAACGTAAAAGGTAGAGCAAAATCTAAATTTAAAAACAGCATTATATGCAAATAATGTCAATGGGGTATATTATATACTATCAAATACGATATATCCTTTTACAAAAACAATGCATGTTATCCTATTTTTCTGGTCTGGGAACCATCTAGTGTACATCTTTGACCATAGTAGATAAAAATCTATTGATTAATACTCCAGACTGAATAGGTCAGGTGTTTACGGGAGAGGTCATTTTAGCGCATTATTGTTTTTCTTTTTTTCTTTGCTAATAGTTTCTATATTATAACCCATCGGTCTCTGTAAGTTTCCTATAATATAAAAGCAACAAGTAATTCAGGTTTTCTTAATAATAGCAATATTCAGACTCCAACGCTGTTATGCCAATTGATCTGGTTCTTAAAATAAAAATTCAGGTTCTATTGCATGCTATTTAAAGAGTAGATAAACTCATTAATTCATTTAAAGAATTTTATCCTTTTAGAAAAAAAAAACGATGCTTCTTGTTATCGAGTGTCATTGTTATTATTGATGAAGACTTTAAGATTCGCTAAATTTGACATTACGGCAAGATGGCCAACCTAATGTAATTTCTTTTCAATGATGGTTTCTTTTTTTGCCCATAGCATTTTTCCATAATGCTGAACAGAAAACATATGAACAGGTCTCAATGAATGGCCGCTCCTATCCATTATTGTTGTATTCATTTTGTGAAACACAAATGCATTCACTTGTCATTCGATGGATTATCTTGTTTTTTCTTCACTTTTCTTCTTTCTACTTCACAATTCTCTCCTTAGCTGCTGCTGCTGCTGCTGCTGCTTCTTCTTCTTCTTCTTCTTCTTCTTCTTCTTCTTCTTCTTCTTCTTCTTCTTCTTCTTCTACCTTTTTACCGTCAATTTACTCAACTTCCCTTTCCATCATATACAGTCTCTTCTTACACTTTTCTCTTTCTCACCTGTTTTCTCTGTTGATTTTCTTTTCTTCTACTGCATTTCCCGCTGCACTTTCACTTTCTTCTTCTTCTTCTTCTTCTTCTTCTTCTTCTTCTTCTTCTTCTTCTTCTTCTTCTTCTTCTTCTTCTTCTTCTCTCTTTCTACTTCTGGTCTATCGGTTTTACAAAATTTCTGCTTTCATTAAAAATGGCCGTATTGTTTCATCATTATCAATACGCTGAATTTCTTCAATATAACAGGTTTCTTTTTCTCCCTGGAGATCAAGTAACAGTAATTCTATTCAATACAACAATTCTCCCCTCAATATCCTTAATGGTAATTGTGGTGTTGTCTCTCAATATTTTCAAATCTTTCTCGGATTTCTCGTACTTTTGCAACGAACATCGTAAAGCGCTCCAAGTAACACAGCAATAATGGACACACCTCTCGCCATCATGATCCAGAATTTATTTACACTTTTTGTCAGCGTCCAGATATTTTTCAAATATTTAATTTTCATTTTGTTTCTTCAGCCCACTTGAACGGCAATATCAAATTTCATTTTGTTGTCGTTCAAATAGGTCCGTATTCCTAGTATGAACGATGCTTGAATTTCTGTTTTCCAAAGAAATTCATGTTTTTTGTCTTTATTTTAAATGGATCTTGTGATTTGCGGAAGTCGTTTTCAGTGTTCCTATAGAGTCACCGTTCAATCGCGATATTTATTTTTTAATATTTCAGACCTGATTTACTTACGAGTGATAATTTCCTCTCTACCACTATTATCCAGCAATATCATTAATATTATTTTAAAGGAATTCTTTTAGGTTACTTTTAAAAGGGGACTCATTTTCTCAGTAATTTGTGGTCAATGAACTTTCAACATGATGTTTTACAAGGGATATAGAACTCCAAAAAGCCTGGATCTCCATTCTTCATAAATAACCTTAGTAATATGTATGTTATACGATGCGATGAGTAAATTGTCGCCATTTTATGTTGTTAATATGGCGGATTTTCTCGCCAGCACTGTATAGTAAGGTCAGTTGGGCACCGTCTGTGAGAAAAGGAACTACAAGAAGCAATTGACTTGGGCAGAAATTTGGAAACGGCCTGCTGTGCTGCTTGACATTTGTACCGGAAGCTCCAATATGAAAATTCTGGAGTGTTTGGCTGTCAATCTGAGGAGAGTGCAAAAGATTCGGAAAGAGTTGGATAAGTTTAATGGTGATTACCAAGATGTATGGAGTGATCACTAATGATGGCGATTTTATGACTTCATTCATCTTCCCACAGGGCCTCAGATTCAACATGTAGTCCTACATCAAGTGCCTTCAGGAGGTACTGCTGCCCTGAGTGGAGGGTGTCTGCTGGGAGACCCTACATATAGCAACAGGACTCTGCAACGTGTCAGACAATTAGGAGGACATAGTTATGGTTATCAGAAAAAATTTGCGACCAAATCACACCTTAAATCTGGTCACGTAACTCCCCAGACTGAAACTTTCTTGATTGTTATGTGTGGGGCAGAGTTGAGCGAGAGACCAACAAAACTTCATGTAACACCAATGAAGAACAGAAGGCAAAGATTGTGGCAGCATTCACCAACTAAAAAAAGGAAACCAGCCAGAAGAGATACAGGAGATTCTGAAATCACCAGAAGGCTGGGGTTGAAGCCGATAGCGATTTTATTGAATAAATTTACTCTTTACTATTTCAAAAAAATGTCGTGCAATTTTTGTAAATATATCTGTTAAAATGTGACGCTAGTGTTATTTTCATTTTGGACGACAATTCATTCATCGCACCCTGTTTTTTCTTTTTATCATGGAACGTCAGTAGTTTCACAAAATAGATGATAGTTTTTAGTTCGTAATTGCAGATACGTGAGTACGGTTTAAAACTTTTATTCTATCTCTCAAAGATAACAACAACGCCAAAAGTAAAAAAATGGAAGTGTGTATAATTTTGGTCACAGGAGTGTTTTATCGTCCATATTTGTTTGCCGTGTCTGTTCTCGGGCGTAATACATCATGGCTCTCCAGAATTCCGTCCTTTCTAGCTCTTAATAGATTTTATCTTTTTGTTATTTCTCTCAAGCCCTGTTTCGTCATCCATTTACTCATGCTCGCTAAGTATGTTATGTTTTCCTTTGTATCTATTGCCTTTAATCTTTCCTGTTAATATCAGATTTTCGAGGCATCCTTTCCTCATTATATGACACTTCAACTCTCTTATCATGGTGTTAAGTATACTTTTCGTTTTTATTTCTACTTTCTCTAATACGTTTCTTTTGCTTCAAATCACTTTTTCTTCTTTGAGGACATTGTCCAGCATTTACTGACGTATAGGAAGGCAGATATCACGCAACATTTCAGTAAACATTTCTTTGTTTCTAACGAAGTTTTTTCCTGTTTCTTAATATTCTGCCAGCTTTAGAGATGCATCATTAGCTATCCCAATGCGACTTCGGATTTCAGTGTCGCACTTTGCGTCTTCTGTTAAAACGCTTCGCTGATATTTTAATTTGTGTAGTTGTTTCATTTTTTATTTCAATTTGAAATTTGCATTTTGGGCTCATCCTTTTGCTAACAATCATGGATTCTTTATTAACGTCTATGATTTATTTTCATAGAACAATAGAGATAACTGTAATTAATCTTCGGATTACAAGTCTTTACCTCTGAATGCCAACAATCATATGTTCTTTTTGCAAAGCATTTCGGAACTGTTACAAGTACACTATTGATGATGAGTGAACATGACATCAGTATTAACAAAAAAATGTCTATCAGGATCAAAATGTCTCTTCAACTTTTTACTCAGCATGTTCGAAAGATGATTATTCAGTAAGTCAGGAGAAAGCAGCATATCAAACTATCGAAGATTCGAAGCATCAACCTTCAAAATTAAATTAATAAAAAAATGTCTCAAAATCGGCTATAATAACTCCATACATTAACAGAAATACACTACACGTTACGTCTAGGAGGAATATCCTACCGTTTAAAATCAACTGTAGCCCGTCTAACCAATAATAAAAAAAAAAACATGCACATTTTAAGTCTTTCAAGCGATTGAGATCAATAGTGTTATAGAATCCGGGTAAATCATTTTGCCATTATGGGACTTACGGTAACGTCACGTAGAAACACCAGTTCCCGTACAATCACTGAAGTTCAGCAGCATCGAACCTGGTCAGTATCTTAATGGGTGATGTTTGGTAATACCAGGTGCTGTAATTTTGGAAGTGCGGATGGTGTAATTGCTTATAGCTCGGAATTGTTAATCTGAGTGGTGAGTTCTAATTC
>OZ038487.1:85105990-85108490 GCA_964036315.1 Acanthosepion esculentum
TAAGATTTAATCTGTTATGAGGGGAGCTTTATTTATTCGCTGTACGAGATGCTTGACGTGATTTTAAATTCAAATTTAAATACTTGAATTTAATTAATATTAATTTCTTTTTCAGTTTTCGATTATTATGTTGTACAGCTAAATAAAAATTTTGAATAATCTATTCCAAGTTTATTTATTGTACTGCTTTTTTGTCACTTTCCAAGATTTCAGGTAAAAAACTAACCCGAGATGTTGTCAGCATGATTTTAGATCCTAGCAATTTTGTCATTCAAATTAATCAAAATATGCACGGCCGCATTTTTCGACGGATTTGCACCAAAATTTACATGCACATGCCCCAAGTTAGCGGTAAGGCCAAGTCCGACTTTGCATTTCCCAACTCCCATCGATAGTGGAAATAATCGACTTTTTCATTCTTCTACGGCAGTTTCCATGTAGTTTGCGGCCATTTTCTACTGGCCAGAGTGAGAGCCTATAGCTGGCTGCCACGAATAGGCAGGAAGATTCTAGTGGCCAGCGTGAGAGCCAACAGCTGACTGACACGAATGTTAACTAGCATGCTAGAATAAAAAAAAAATTGATAGCTGCATTCGTCACAAGTGGGAAAAATTTAAACCTGCATGGCACTTTACTCCAATTGGCTCATTCGCTTGCTTAAACTCAACGTTGATTCTGATTCTGCAGAACTGGGTTGGATGTGAAAAACTATTTGTTGTTAACATTCCTTTTCATTCCATTTTTTCCAGTTACGAGTCCATTTTTTTTAAAAAAGCTGATCGTTTTGTGTTCATTTTGTTTAGTTCTTTTTTCGTAACCAATTTAATGTTTAGTATAGAGCTCAGAAAAAATTCGCAGTGTGAGATAGGCAAGAAGTAAGGCATGTAGCAACATCAGCACGGCAAATGGCACTCCTTTAAAGGCAAGGAAGGGTAAAATATTTTAAGACAAGTGAATGCGATTGCTGTCGTACGATTTTTGAATCAAGCACGGGCAACGCCGGGCCATCCTGCTAATATATATATATATATATATATATATATATATATATTAGGAAAATGGGTTAAATCAGTCTGATTTTTAAATTCATTTGTTTACACGTTATCTATTACAAGCGTGACATCTTTCATTACAACAGGGTCCTATTCGTTGCTTGTAATAAATGCAAACGAGTCTTCGGGGGTGCTAAGTCCCTGTTGTTCGAGAGCATAAGGCACCGAATTGAATCTAACAACTTTGGCTCTCGTGATTACTGGCGGCTCTGTAATAGGGTATTAAATAAGTGTATAGACTCTACAGCAGATAATTGTTGAATGTTTGCACGGAAATTCTCTTCCAACTCAAAACTCGACTCATTTGGATTAACAGCACCTGATTTAATCCAACAGGACAGAAGCTTTACTGACGCATAAATCCATCATTGGTTTCGGACATCATTTCTAAATTAGACTCCCATAAGGAAAGCAGACGTGGCGGGATCCCAGCCGAAGTCCTAAAGAAATGAGCTCCCGTGGTGGCTCCAGTACTCTCCAAACTCTACGATTATTAACACGCAGCTTTTTGTTTTCCATCTTTCTGGAGATCCTATTTCTTTTTAAAGAATTGTGGAGAACCTTCTGATCTCTCTAAATATCGCACTATAAGCAGCTTACATCTCACGGCATGCTCCTGAGCTTACGGCCATCATATGTATTTCAAACTCTTTACAATAACGGCTAAGCTCGAAATGTTGCTCTAGATATCTCGAATGCATTTGACAAGGTTTGGCATGTTGGTGTTCTACGTAAGCTCCAGTGCTACAGTATTACGGGACGATTGTTGGATTTAATTCAGTCATTCATATCAGATCGTGAAATGAAGGTCGTTTTGAACGGACTCGCTTCCAGATCCTTTCACACGAATGCGAATGTCGACCAATGCTTTAGCCTGGGTCTTACGCTGTTTCTGATCTTCATGAATGATCTTCCTGATGTCATCAGTTTCCAAGTAGGCATTTATGCAGATGATACTACCATTTACTCAATAGTAAATCCGTCAGAGCTGACAATGTTATCCTGGCCATTGCTTTTGAAAAAGACCTCCAATTATTGATTAACTGCGACAGAAAATGGCTTGTAAATTGTAATGCCTTCAAAACGAAACTGCTCTCATTTAATCACCATCGAGAAACTTCCCTGTCCGCCATCAGAATGGCTGACGCCCGGCACTGCACCTTCTTAGAACGACTAAATTGAATCAATAGGTTCCTCTACATCAAATAAATTTGGGTCACTGTTTTTTTTTTCTCGTCAGAGTTTATTTGCCACATTTACAAATAAACCATTCGTCCGTTCATTGAATACTGTCGCCATAACTGCTATGGTTCTCCTGCTATACACCTCAAGATGATCTGCAATGTAATCGATCTTGATGTGCCTTCTCGAATTCAGTCAGTTGTGACGTGGCTTCCCTCTGTCTTTCTTCAAATATTTTCATGACAAGCTTTTTTTTCCTTGTGCCT
>OZ038487.1:85113490-85133490 GCA_964036315.1 Acanthosepion esculentum
CAGGGGTTGGACAAAATAATTGGAACAGGTGCAAATTCCACTCCTATATTTCAAAGGCATATTACATTAAAAACTTTAACTAAAACTTTGCAATTGCAGGTTATATCTATTGTAAATACATTTATTTATCTAATTTACTCTCTTTGTCTTATTTACTTTTAGAATTTAGTAAGCTAAATGCGTGACCTCTCCAAGTTCGAAAAAGGGCAAATTGTTGGTGCTCGCTTGGCAGGAGCCTCAAACACTAAGGTTGCTGAACTGTTTGGTTTTTCAAGAGCTACCATATCAAGAACTATGATGCAATTCGAGAAACAGGGCAAAACCTCTAGCAACCGGAGCAATTTGGACCGGACTTGCAAACGTACTGAGTGGGACTGACGTACATTGAAACGCAAGGTGGCAAAAAATCATCGGACTACTGCGGCCAAAGTTACTGCTGTGTTGAATAATCATCTGAATAGTCCAGTTTCTACTAAAACTGTTCGTCGTGAGCTCCATAAGGCTGCATATCATGGAAGAGCCGCCGTAAGGAAACCTCTTCTCTCCACTCCTAATATTCAGAATTGGTTGAAGTGGTGCAGAGATCACAATGCCTGGTCTGCAGACCAATGGAAGCAAGTCATATTCTCAGACGAGTCCAGTTTTTCTCTTTTCCCAAATTCACGGTGAGTTTGTATGGAGGCAGCCCAAAGAAGTTTACAACCCTAACTGCCTTCTTCCCATAGTGAAGCATGGAGGTAGATCAGTGATAGCTTGGGCCGCCATATCATGGAAATGTCTCGGTCCAATAGGTGCTCTGCATGGTAGAATCAAAAGCAAATATTACCTGAACATTTTGGGTAATCATATTCATCCAATGGCCCAGACTTTATTCCCTGATGGTGACTGCATCTTCCAAGACGATAATGCTTCAATACATACCGCTCGAATGGTTAAGAATTGGTATGAAGACCAGGAAAGTGAGCTAGAACACATGGAGTGGCCTTCCCAATCTCCAGATATCAATATTATTGAACATTTGTGGTGCATTTTGGAGCGACAAGTTAGGAGCCGCTATCCTCCACCGTCGTGTCTTAAAGAGCTGGAGCAGGTATTAATGGACGAATGGCTGAAAATTCCACTGGATGAAGTCAGGAAGCTGTATGATTCCATTCCTAGACATATTAAAGCTGTATGTGAGGTTAAAGGAGGACCAACTCCACATTAAATAAATTTTCTTTGAATTTAACAAGTGTTTCAATTATTTTGTCCAACCCCTGTATATATATATATATATATATATATATATATATATATATATATATATATATATATATTAACATAAGAGTGGTCACTGAGGTCAACACCTCGAAATTGATTTTCGTTTCGGCATGAAACAGACTGTCGCCTCTCAGTGGTGACGTCAGTGGCCACCTTATATTTACGCAGGTACCATCTTGTTACTTAAAAATATCCCATACAGAAAAATTGTTTTTTCATACACACAAACGGACATTTTGTTCCTTCATAAATATAAACTAATTTACACACACACACACACACACACACACACACACACACACACACACACACACACACACACACACACACACGCATATATATTATACAGTGTGCGATGGATAAACTGTCTTACTTAAAAATAAAACAACGCCGACATCTCATTTTAACAGATATATTTGCCAAAATTATGCAAAAATATCTTGAAATACTAAAGAGTAAATTAAATTACTTATGATATCTGTTATGAAATTGACAGATTTACAGATATTGGTATGTGGTATGTTCAACGTCCTTTGAAATCCGTCCAAGACATTGGTACGGTTATTAACTTATTTATTTATCTAATTCCTTACTGTATACTTTATTGGCAAAAAAATTTCATAGACTTAAAATTTGTTAGATGTTTAGTAATTCTACGTATTTTGATTGATAGTTGAAATAGATAGATAGATAGATAGATAGATATTGAGAGGGTGGCATGCACATACACACACGTATATATATATATATATATATATATATATATATATATGTATGTATATGTATGTGTCTGTGTATACGCATATATAGAGAGAAATACAGAGAGAGAGAGAGAGAGAGAGAGAGGAATATAGAGAGAAAATTGTGTGGGTTTGAATGAAATGCGTGAGATACTAAATATATATATATATATATATATATATATATATATATATATATATATATTAGATAGATATGAACTAAATAAGGGAAATATATAGACTATTAAAATGAAAGATTAGCATATGTATGAATAATCATATATGAAATGAGATTAATAAATATGAAAACGGATATATATATATATATATATATATATATTTATATATAGATATATAGATAGATAGATAGATAAATAGATAGATATGCACAAACTGATAGAATCCTTAAAATAATTGTAATACATGTAATCTCGTTTCAAACAATAATAAAACGCACATGCACGTATACGAATATTTATAACGATTTATACTTTGAGAAGATATATATATATATATATATATATATATATATATATATATATATATATATATATATATATATATATATATATATAGTGCTGGTGTTAATAAAACAGTGCTCAATGTAATTTAACAGAGCTATTAATTATATATTAATAAATATACATATTATCACTCACCGCTTGCACGACTCCGAGTTTCATGCATGACGCAGTCTTCGGGTGTTGAATATGAACTCACCGTTTCACTATTTGAATTATAATATATCTGTTAATTTTAATGTTGACTGGGATTACAGATTTATTTTTTAAATTTGAAAATTAAATATTATATTTGGCAATTAAAATAAGCAGGACATATATATATATATTTAACGTAAATCATTCAAACGAAAAACAAATACTGAAGCTAATTATATGGCGAGAATCACTCTCACAAACAATATTTACTAATAAAATACAATCAACTTCGAATCCGTTAATGAATGGTGTGATCCTTGTTCATAAATTCCGGGTTTATCAGGTCTTATTTTTTCTACCAGCCGGGCTTTCAGTCGTTCCGAACGACCATCTTCAGGTAGACAATTCAGTGTGTTTTTGTTAAATTCCGAGTGGTAATGCGACATCGAAAGATAGTGCGGTCCGAAAGAGCGTTTTTTTGGCATGGGATATTGTTAAATGTAAGAATAATTTTGGAGCGTGCAGACGCAACGCTGAGGTTGAATTTTTTTAAATTTGAAAAATGTGCGTTCTTGTACGTTACATAAATTGAATACGCACTACAAAATCGATATATATATATACACACACACACACACACACACACACACACACACACATATATATATATATATATATATATATATATATATATATATATATATATATATATATATATGTATGTATGTATTTTTTAACGAAAGGGAGATTACTTTTTCTTATTTACACAAAAAGTTAACGGTATACTCAAAATAAAAATATAGTAACTTTCTTTAAAATTAAACGGTTATTTGCATTGAAATTTAAAAATTAATCTGGATCAACATATTTAAGCTGATAATATTTTTTTTGCCTGGATGTAACCATCAATTCATTTCTGTTGTTTAATAAGGTTATTTACTTTTTTCAACTATGCATAAATTGCATTTATTTCTTTTAATGTTATAATCCTTGGCTCTAGGTATAACTTCCTAGTTGATTGGTGGTGAAATACCCTCACACTTCAATTGCAAGAAATATTTGCACAGAGAAGTACTGTCTTTTTTTCTTTTAAATTACTTGTTCATTCGATGATAGAAGAAACGAAATTTCCAACTATTTTCCATGGAACCAAAATAAAACTGAACATCGTTACCGGAATGTCTGTTCGTTCGGTATATAGTATTGTCGGTCATACATTTACCGTTTAAGCGACATATCGTATTTTTTCGGCAGTTGCGTATATTTTTAGAAGAATACACTTTGTCTTTGTTGGAAATATGTTTGTTTAATATAATGTTTTTATGATGGGAGATGGATGTGTCTGGGTTATTAACGCAGCTGTAGCTGACCTTAATATTGTTTTTGTTAAACTTTTTTTTACTATTGGTGAATGATTAACGTGTTTATAAATTAAATTTAGAAATATCATTTCTTTATTAGTTATGATATCATAGTTAAAGGTTGGATTAAGCCATATCATTTATGTTTACGGTATTTCTGATTATTGTTTATCTTCTTTGTTTATTTCTAAATACTTTAAATTTACTTTATGGTGACTTATTTCTAAAGCCTGTATATATTTACTTTCAGTATTATCAAATATTTCCTATTTAGTTAGTGGGTAACGTAAATTGGATTGATTTATGTAAATTATCCAGAGTTTTATGATGGTGGTATAATTCTTTACTAAAGTACCTATGCTTATATAGATCCTGTGTTTATAATAACCATTATTCAGCTCTAAGGTTGCATCGAGAAAGTTGATCACTTTAGCATTGGTGATGGTGGTAATATTTAGTTCGTGACCTTTAAAAATCTTTTATCTTTTGTGAGCTAGCTTTACGGAGGTGAATGGCACAGTCATCTATATATTGTTGTCATAATAACAGATCTCCAGCAAATGTACTTGCCTCCCCTGAATGATACGCTCCAAAATCTACTTCCAAAAATGAGAAAATATGATATATACACCAAAAAAAGAAATGCATTTGTTGCAATAGGTTGAAACAATTCAGCGACTCTTCGTACATTGGTTAAACATGTACAACTATTTCACGTCGACTAACATTCATGACATTCAAAGTTGACATCAAAATCCTTCTAAAAAACAGGGGCAATTAATGTGCATTATGAACACCTAAACATGGTACGATTCCTTATTTCTCATCGTGATATGTTTTTTATATTTCGTTTCGTTGTGAGCTTGCAACGGCTCTTCTCCAGTTTTTGGTTAACACTGGCAGGAACTAGAAGACTTGGGTTAGTTATTGTTCGAGGAAATTTGGGTGACGGTCCAGTTGTTTGTTAACTGAAGCTGCATAAACATGGGTTGCACCGGATTTACTATTTAAAAACAAACTTTATCTTGTATCGATATACCTGATCGATTATGTTGCCCAGGGATTTTTTTTTGTTCCTGCTCCAATATGTCAATCAAATAAGGCAACATAAGACATTCGTATATCAAGATTCCAATAAAGAAGTAATAGAGAATTGTCTTTGAGATTCCACAAAAATAGAAAAGTTTACACTGAGATATTTCTCTTGTCTTTTATATTTTTTCTCGCCACGATTTCGTTTTTTTTTTAAACCTTTTACGATATATTAATGTTTCCTTACCATCTTCCTCGGGTAAGTCGGATTTTTCTGTTTTGAAATTTATTTTATGCACCGCGTCCATTCAGAATGTGGATCAGCATGATTCTCCATATTTTAAATGCTTCGCTGCGCTATGATAGTCAATTTACAATTCTTGATCTAACATTCATTTCTCGCAGTTTCTCTCTTTTATTCTTGTCTTGAATATATATATATATATATATATATATATATATATATATTTTTTGATCATTTCATCACAAGCAAGGAGATAATGCCGCTACAACGCAAAGAACTACTGCAAGTGAATATGAATGAGAAAATATTTTTGAGGATAAAAGACTGTAAGAAACAGGTTTCAGGGAAACAGAAGATGCTGATTCTCATTGCATTTGAAGACTGTAGGTGGCAGGAAACCAAAAATCGAAAGTTAGTTTCACAGTGCGAGAAAAATACTATTAGAATAGAACATACGATTGGATTTACTTAGTTCGACAGTAAAACGGTGGGACCTAGTTGCCAATCGAGTAACACGCTTAAATTCATGCGGCTCATGCACCAATGAGGAAAGCCCATCAGAACAAATGAAAATATTTGAAGAAAACTCAAGGACAAGCCACACCCCATTGCTGATACATTCCCCACCGCCTCAATGATTCTCTGCTTAATTTCCTCCTGGCTTGTAGGAAGAGCCAGCGTATAGTCCTCTCCTTTCACATGGCAGCACAGAAAAAATCGCAAGGTGTCAAGTCAGGTGAACGTGTTATTTATTACAAAAGTACAATGTAATTATTACTGGCGCGCCTGATGCATCTTCCAGATGGATTCGCATTGAGGTTAGTCCGCCGCACTGAGGCGCTGGAGAACGTTACGCAAGACATGCTACAGCGTGTTTGGCAGGAGCTGGACTACCGACTTGAAGTTTGTCGTGTCACAGGTGGTGCGTATATTGAACATTTCTGACGGTTTTTTTTTAAATCCGTTATAAATGTACATCTCTTTGAATGCCTTGTTCGAATTTTGATAAATACATCTTTTATTGTTCAATATAAAGCCTATATAATTTCACTTGTCTGCGAATTGGGGTTACTCAGATATTTACATTTTAAATTGTTCAAATTTTGGGGAGACAGCCTGTATATCTCAAAAAATCAGTGGTCTCTTTCCGATTGAGTATGATATCCAAATAATATTTCAAAGTTGCCTGATGTACCTAAATTTATTTATATTCTTTTGCGTTTGTGGTCATGTTTTTCATAAGATGTCCCTCGCAATGTAGAAATCATCAAATAGAGAATCACTTCTTAGATTTCGCTAACGTTATGTTGTAACCACAGGAAGGTTACTGAATAGAATAATCAAACGAAGGTTGGTAACGGACGATAATACTTACGGCAAGAAGAACGCATTATAAGATTCGCCAGGGCGCGTAGAAGTCGTCAACTGCTAGAAGTTAGTCAAGTGAATTCCACAATGAATCTCAAAGTTCAGGATATCTACCAAACATCCCACGTGATCAGATATGGCACAAGGCCGAATTTAATGTGGGTTATCCGAGCCCGTATGATCGGCCAAAAATCCCCCGTAGGCCCTGTATAAAACGGGATCGGGTAGCTGTTTCCTGACACGAGACTATGCCCTACGACATAACTTCGTCTGGGGATCCTCTCTGCCTGGAGGCAGAGATTTTGACCAGTACAACTGGAGACGAATCACAAATTGCAAGATATTTACCAACCGCCCCATGCGGTCAGATGTGGCACGAGGCCGAATTTAATGTGGGTATCCGAGCCCGTAGGATCGGCCAAAAATCCCCCGTAGGCCCCGTATAAAACGGGGTCGGGTAGCTGTTTCCCGAGAAGAGACTCTGTCCTACGACATAGCCTCATCTTGGGATCGTCTCTGTCTGGAGGCTGAGAATTTGACTAGGGTACAGTATTTACTACTGTATTTATGTGAATAGGAACATACCCATTATCGTCCGTAGGTATGTTACAATACGTTATTGAACAAACGTCGAAAAGTCTGAATGATTCTATTATCGGACAAATGTATATTTGAAGCGTTTGCTTATTTGATGAAGGATTTTTTCATTCGTTGCGTTCAAATCTGAAAAAAGAATATAAAATGCCTGATGAATTAGACAAATATGGAAAGCTTTCTTGATTTTTATTGACAAATATTTTATCATATCAGCGGCAAATATTTTCAAAATGAAGAAAATAAAATCATAAAAGCAGCTCTCTCTCTTATATGCATGCACAATAATGACGGTTTTTAATCTTAGCAAGAATGTTAATCAGTTCATTTGAAATATGAATTAGCTTGCTCGCTATACAGGAAACAAAGGACTCTGACATAAAACAAAAGATATATATGCAATGGTGAAATTTTCTGCAATTTAATATTTTTTAACAACTAGAATTAAAGTAATTGTGAACATTGAGATTTCATTTTTGTTTTACAATTTTGTTATTGCTACAATTCTCATATTTTAAAAAATCTTACATTTTTAGGAGAAAAAATAATTCGTGTATTTTTTCTCGTCTGAAATAAGCATTGTCAATAACGCATGAATTATTCTAACACACATTCAATTATTGTTGCTTTTTAGGACAAGATTTCAGTCTTAGTATTTTTCTTAAAAAAAAATAACGTGCAATAAGTATCTTTTTGAATGAATTATCCAGACAAGTATACTTATGTTTTGTAGTTTTATTCACACATTTCAACCTGTAAGCTTTCTTTCGGGTGCTGCTCAATCTGACATTAATGGCGGCTTTCATGTATTGCTTTTTTCGGCTATATCTAAACACAACAAATGCATGATTACAGAGCCGATTAATTTGTGAAATATTGAACACGAATAAAACCCAACACGAATATATATATATATATATATATATATATATATATATATATATATATATATATATATATATATATATACATTCTTCATGTTAATCCTCTGAGGTTTTCAGAAGAGTCTACTCTAAAGTGTTTGTCGAATTTTCTCATATCTCGGTAGTGAATTTCTATGGTGAAGCAGACATATATTTTTTATATCATATTAAATTTATTTAATAAATATATTTTTTCATTTCTTTTCATTCATGTATATATATATATATATATGTATATATTCTAAAGTAAAAAAGTTCAAGGCCACCCCTGATAATTTATTAAATTGGTACAAAATTACTGGCGTTGTATTTTAATAAGAAAAAAAATATTAAACACAGTTAAAAAAGTGAAACATGATTTTTATTAGAAATTTTGTTATGACAAACAGGAAAAAGCATTCTATGATTAAATTTTGCTCTAGCAAAATATCCTCCTTTAGCTTTGATTACTGCAGCATAAACTCTTAGCAATCATTGCAAAGTTTTCTCAAAGCATAAGTTTGATAAGTGATTCCATTCTTATTTGAACAACTCTTTAACATATTTTTACTCTTCTGTTAAGTTCATTATATGCTAATTTTAGGTGCAGCTTCAAACATTTGAACTGTAGTTGAGTATATATATATATATATATATATATATATATATATATATATATATATATATATATATATATATATATATCGAGGGAGAGATTAGTGAACATACATAATATCCCACGTCGATAGCATGACTCGGAGTTTAATGCAAGCACGCAATCTTCAGGTGGAAAATAATCACTGGCTGTTGAGCATTATGAAATTCGCGTTCTCCTGGTCTGAATTTAAAATTGTATATCAAGCTTTGTTCATTTTATTATTGTTGCCAGTAATATCTGAATTAATTATTATCATAATTTATCTCGTTCAACTTATTAAGTTTGAAAGACGAAAAAATAAAAAAATAATAATTTTAAATAATTAAAAGAAAATTAAATTTACGTAAACACACTATGTGTCAAGAGGGATGACTTCATTTTGCATACAAAAAAATCGTTAGTTGTAACAGAAATAATTTGTGGTTATTAAAAATTCTTAATAATATAAAATTTATGAGTTTAGCGCTAGTATTTCGTGTTAATATTCAGTTTATGGTCGTTAAAGAATTTAGTTAATTCCTTTCCCACTTGTCTTAGTCTCAATTTACGAAGGAGAATTATGCGTATACGTATGTTATTTTTATCGTACCCATATATATATATATATATATATATATATATATATATATATATATATATATATATATATATATATAATAGCCAGTTACTCATTTGCCCATGGTTAGAACATTGATACCACTTATGGTCTGGTGTTTCTAGCATTTATGTAGAGCTCCTTCATAAAATCCAAAGAATAATCAGCAATATTAATGGTCCTGTTCTGGCGTCTGGACTTCAGTCACTCCCCCCCCCCCCCAACACTGTATAAAACTATAAATACGTTCATGATTAATTTTCGGATGATCTTTTTTCTATGGTACCTAGAATTTATAACTTTAAGCGTAGTACTCACCAATTTACCGTTACGTTGGCTAGATGTAACCGTAAGTTCTTTACTAACAGTTTCTTTTCTCGCACTTCTCGCTTGTGGAACTCACATCCGGATCCAGCCAACTTTAATCTGCAAAAATGAAAATGCAATGTAATTCGCTATCTACTGATTACTCTTTTTTTTACACCTTAGTAATATTTCTGCTTTCTATTTCTTCCACACTCAGTGACAGTTTTACTGCCTTGCTTGAGGCGAACACGGTTAAATCTGTATAAATAAAGATAAATCTTTATGTGTATATCTGTGTATCGGTTTGTATGTACATCTATAGGAAGAAGAACTACATTCATTAAATTTTGAACATAGATAGATAGTATACATAAAAGGGAGTGTAATGTTCTAGGTTTGATTTATTTTTGAGGGGAGAAAAGGGGGAATCCCAACCCTTAAAAATAAATGTACTTCTATATGAAGAAAAACTACTTCATTGATCTTCGTTAAATCTACAACATAGATATTAGACATTAAAAGGAAGTATAATGCGCAATGTTTGATGTATTTTGAGGGGAGAAATAGGGACAATAAATGTGGCCACGGATTCAAAAACTACTGGACAGAATTTTATGAAATGTGGTACACAGATTTCCGGCATGAGGGTGGATATAATATGCTATGTATAAGTATATTATTTTGATCAAAGGAGGTCCGGGAGTGCAGCCCACCTAAAAAAAAATTTCCCTTCGATTGAAATGAAATTTAAACTTAGGTAAATAACCAAAAATATATCTATTCCCAAAATATTAGCAATTTCAATAATATCAAGATACCCTAATGGGGGATAAACACCCTATATTGAAAATTGTGGAAGCCTCAAACTTAAGTATTTAGATCTCTATAATCACGGGGGTTTTACCATAGGGTTATATGTTCTCGTCACCTTGATGTATTTTGAAGTGAACTTCCAAAGTACTTATATTGAGTCCGAAGGTGTGGGGTGGGGGATTTAGCTCCCTAAAATTCTAAAAAAACACACCCATTTGATAGATTCTTATGAAATGACTTGAAAGCGATTGTCTGTATGACACTTAATGTCATAGACTATATATATCTAACTTATTTTTAAAAAGTGCGGTTCCAGGAGTGCACAAATCCCCGCCACAAAAATTGTTTCCATGAATTTAAATGAAATTTAAACCATCTTGTCTTAGATTAGATACTCATCGGACTGCAGCAGCAAGACAATCTGAAACTCAAGATGAAATTGAAATGAGACGTATCATGAATACACAGATGATTGCAGCTGCCGGACAATCTGAATCACTAGAAGTAAAGGGGAAGAAACTCAAAATGAATACTCAACGGACTGCATCAGCAAGATAATCTGAAACTCAACAAGAAACTTAAATGAGACGTATTATGAATACTCAGTGGACTGCTGCTCCCAGACAATCTGAAAGTCCAAAAGTAAGGCGGAGGAGACACAGAATTAATACTCGACGGAATGAAGCTGCCAGACAATCTGAATCTCCAGAAGTAAAGGGGAAGAAACTCAGAATGAATACTCGACGGAATGCAACATGAAGACAGTCTGAAAATCAAGAATTAGCTGATAAAGGATGTACATTAGATGCTCAACGGACTGCATCAGCAAGACAATCTGAAACTCAACAAGAAACTTAAATGAGATGTATCATGAATACTCAGTAGACTGCAGCTTCTAGATAATCTGAAAATTCAATACTCGATGGAATGCAGCAAACAAGCAACTGTATATATTAGACTGAAAATATATATTACTATAATTATATATATTTTTTTTATTTCTGATGTTTAATGTAATACTTAAATAAATATTGTAACATGCATATCTTTATAGTTTTCGTCAAACTTTTATTTACTTATATATGTGATGATTACTTAATTTATAGACCAAAATATAGAGATCATAGACCGAAATGTTATATGGAACCATGATGATATTGGTCTGGAAGAAGCCCTTCTTTGCTCTACATGAGCACTAGCAATCCTTTCTATTGTGTTACCTGGATGGATATAGCTGTATCACTTACATGAATGGTAACAGTCATTTATTATTATATGTCCAATACTCTTTAATCAATATCTTTCAAAAACATCATTGTACAATCTTGGCAGCTTCTTCCAAAGCCAGTCAACTACGGGTATTTCTGAATGGGTGATTTTGCAAACAGTGGCTGCTGCTAACGCAATGCTCTTCAACTAGAATCGAGCTCTTGTAGCCACTGTCATCTTTCGTATAGTAAAAATGTTAGAATTTCTTTTACTCTTTGTCGTGCGATATATATATAGTTTGTAGATAATCTATTTTTGGTGTTATATGATTATAATTTATTATTTATTATATAATTTTATTATTTATTATAATCTATTATTTTGGTGTTATATGATACTTCTTTAACGCTCTCAGTATTTTTATATAGTTGCCTCGTGTTGGTTTCCTTGTAGTATTTATATGTAACTGCAGGAAATAAGTGCATGAAATAATATCACACATTGTCATTCGTTCTGCAGATAAATAACCTTTTCAGCAATATATGCCTTAATATATAACAAAATTGGTTTCTTAAAATATAATTGTGTTTGTTAATAAGATAGGGACAAAGCACGACATCGTGTGTGATATTTAACTATTTTTACGGTATTTGTAATTGATCTAGCAAGACAAACTTACTGAATATTACATAGCGTCAACGTACCCAAAATGATTTTCTAAGCATAGCTCATATATGGCACAAGGCCGAAGGTACGGAGCAACTTGTGACGATTGAATTCACTACACAGTTGTAATTGATTTAGTGAGACAAGCTTCGTAGCCATTACACGGCGTCGACGTGCCAAGAAATGATTTACTAACCTTAGCTTAGGTCTGGCACAAGGCCAAATGTATGACGCAACCAATGAGGGTCAAACTCTCCTCTCAATGGTAATTGTTCTATCGAGACAAGCTTGCTAAGTATTAAACACGGTGACGAGGCCTAAATTATTTTTCAATCGTAGCATGGAGAAATTATTTACTAAGCGTAGCATGGAGACATTATTTACTAAGCGTAGCGTAGATGCGACACAAGGACAAAAGTATGGAACAACCAGTGAGCATCGAACTTGCTACTCAGTTGTAATTTATCTATCGAGACAAGCTTGCTAAACATTACAGTACGTCAAAGTTTCGAGCTTATGGTTGTTGCTGTTGCTGTTTCACTATCAAGTAGTTTCTAGGGAGTGTAGTTAGGCGAACGCTCAAACAGTTTTAAATTCAATCATGTTCTTCTAACAAAGATGGTTTCCAAATACGGCTAGGCATATCCGTCTGTTATTCTATTTAAACTATATCTCGAGACACAAGTGTAACTTTTATGTCATTTTCGAGGGCATTAGTGACAAATGAACACCAATTCCAACAGCCGGTATTTAAGGGATTTCTTTTAAGTTATTTACGTTATTTATATGCGGAATATTATCCTCACCTTAGTTGTTCTTATCACAACGCTTCGGGCTTGTGTCCTTCGGCCTTCATCAGGAATATGTCAATCCGGGTAACCTATAAGCAATTTCAAATTGAATCCTTTATTTAATCTACACCTGTAGATTGTTCTCCTTCCATTGCCTATGTCAATGGATATCTCGTCTAGTTATTTGCTAACATAGAAAATTGTGGGTTCAATCGCTGGGCTGGGCAGTGAAAATTGGGTGGGTAATAATTGAGCAGTAAAAAAATAAACAAAACAAGATAAATAAAGAGTTCAGTTTCCTGTAAGTTATCCAGATCGAAATACAGGCTGAAGAGTATAACGCAAATAATTTTTTGGATAGTCAACTCGGTGTAATATTTAGCAAGCTTGTCTCGCTAGATCAATTGATGAGTAGTGAGTTCCATCAATACTTTGGGTCTTGTTCCACACGAAAGCTACGCTTAAAAAATCACCATAACAAGTAAAACTATGCAACTACTCCAAGTGAAATAAAAGAATGGATACAAATACAAAATTGGGGTAGGCCTTGTAATACACTTTGCTTGTTTTGAAAGACTTTCCACGTTTAAAATGTAAACCAAATAATCTATATTTATCAATCTAACAATCTACCTGCCTCATCGTTTAATATATTGACCAATGTTTTGCCTCCTTTGTACTTAAGAGGTAGCCTAAAGGATAGACAATGACTACGCTGTTGTGCAATTTTCCATGACTCCGTAACCAATGGAGACGCGTGCTTAATCACGACTTGAAAAATGATATAGTCGTAAATATAACTGCACATTTTCCACGAGTCGTGTTACATCACTTTTATACCTAGTAACCTCTCTCTTCTTTTTCTTCACTGACTTTGTTTCTCTTTACAAGATTTACGGAGAATATTAATCATTACGCTATTGTCAGCTCGACATCTTTCTCATTCCTTCTGTCTTTTCCGACATTTAACATATTTCCTCTCATTTTCTTTGTATGAATTCTGACATGTTCCCCCTCAAAAGATCAAACACATTCATAACGTAGAAAATAAATGATGTATCAATATATTCCTTAAATTAAACCAAGAACTTACTTTGCCTAAACTTTTATTTAAACCGTTTAAATGAAGAAGAAAAAACTCAATGACAGAAGCCTTCGAAATGAAGGTCTTTTTTCTTAAGAAAAAAAAATTATATCAACTGTAAGGAAAATCAAATCAAATGAAACAAGATAAGTTACAGTGTCTTTTTACATTTGTTTATTAATATACGAACGCTGAGTGACTATTAAGGTATACACCTACACAAGCACGCAACTACATGCACACATTTGACCTGTCGGTGGGGCCGCAAATCCATCCCCTGACACGTCTGTCAAGGAGCATGACACACAGCCGCAAAAATGGCGGAAAATTAGAAGACAGATAAAAAAAAACAGGCCACTGTCAATCGGAACGCTACAAAATAATAGGTCGGCAGTCTAAATAAGATTTAAATGTGTTGGCAGAATCAAATATTAAGTTTAAAAGATTACTGCTTCTATAATTTTTCGGTTTACCCCGGTTCTCATACGATCACCGAAGTTAAGCAACGTCAAGCCTAGTTAGTACCACGATAGGTAACTACTTGGGAATATAAGTTGCTGTAAGCTTCAATGTGTGGTGTGGTGCAATGGATAACGGCTTGGAATTGGAGATCGGAAAATTTCAGTTAGTTTTGTTATATTCTCTTGTACGCAAATACCACTTATAAAGGTATAATTCCACATTTTCTCCCTCCAAGTATCACTTACTTAATAGTACTTGTAATGGTAAATCATTGTAACTAAAAGAAAAAAATTCTTACAATCTGAAAATATTTTCTGCCTTCAAAAGTTTGATAGACGGTCAAAAACAAATCAAACAATTTATAATTTTTACATCTGCTCCAGTCATAAAATTAATATGTTGTTTCTCTATGAACCTACACTAAACCGTTTTGCTTTTATTTTAGATAAATATCTGTTGTTGCCTTTCGTTTGTCCGTCCTGGGTATGACGATAAACGACATCCGACAGCAAGGCCTCTGATCAGGAGGTTTTGAGGAGCAGGTAACCACCTCTTAATTAGTTCCTAGGTCCACCCTGACCCAAGATGTTAGCATTTGTTAGGATTTCAGCTATGGGCTAATAGTTACGCAAAACTAGGTTCAATACATTATGAAAGTGTAAAAATAGGTTTTACTAACAGCAATACAATTGTGAGCAAAAAATATTACCAGCAATACATTTTTGAAGAAAAAAATATTGCCAGCAATACATTATTTCCAGCAGTACATTTTTGGAAAAAATATTATCAGCAATACTTTTGTGAACAAAAAATATTACCAGCAACACATTTTTGAAGAAAAAAATATTGCTAGCAATACATTATTTCCAGCAGTACATTTTTGGAAAAAATATTACCAGCAATACCTTTGTGAACAAAATATATTACCAGCAATACATTGGTAAAGAAAATATATTGCCAGCAATACATTATTTCTAGTACATTTTTGAAAAAAAATATTACCAGCAATACATTTTTGAAGAAAAAATATTGCCAGCAATACATTATTTCCAGCAGTACATTTTTGGATAAATATTACCAGCAATACATTTGTAAACAAAAAATATTACCAGCAATACATTTTTGAAGAAAATAATATTGCCAGCAATACATTTTTGAAGAAAAAATATTGCCAGCAACAAAAATCTTGTCGGTATTAAATAACCCATTAAGGTTGAGATGCTGTAAAATAAACCAAACCAAACTAGACCTTTCGCTTGTACCTATTATCTGAAATGAGAAAGGTAAACTTTTTTTCACACATGAGACTGATAGTAAAGTTATAGAATCTAATGTTTTTTTTAAAAAAAAGGAAGCAAAATAATAAAATAAAATGAAGTATTATAATTTATTTCCACAAATTAACTGATGTAATAATTTGAGACGAATCATGCAATTCAGCTGTCATGGATTGAGGCCTATAGGTCAAATTTAAAATTAGAAAGGCCAATTTAAAAAAGAAAAGAAAAAATGCTGATACATTCTAAGCATAGCTTCGTGAACAAAAGTAGTAACAACGAAGCATTATTATTCAATTATCCAGTTATCTCTGATATATTATATTTTTCAGTCAAATTATTTGTAAGTGCGTCATTCAAAGAAAACTTATAATCAGTATATTGTAAATTGTTGGTGAAACAAACCAATACAATGATAGAGAAAAGTTTTATTCATATATATATATATATATATATATATATATATATATATATATATATATATATATATATATATATATATATATATGTATATATATATGTATATATATATGTATATATATACATATATAAATACATATATATATATATATATATATATATATATATATATATATATATATATATATATATATATGGGGTGTAACAGCAGACTTGTCCAATCCTGTAACAGCATGGGATAATTGTCCATCTC
The DNA here is from genome assembly GCA_964036315.1 of Acanthosepion esculentum. Classification (NCBI taxonomy): domain Eukaryota; kingdom Metazoa; phylum Mollusca; class Cephalopoda; order Sepiida; family Sepiidae; genus Acanthosepion; species Acanthosepion esculentum. The sequence continues at coordinate 85,130,185 of OZ038487.1, forward strand.
ACAAAATGTGCAATAATTAGAAAAAAACTGTACTTATTGAGTTTATTTTGCCATATTTTCAGATAAAATGTTTAGCCATCTGAAAAAACGCTTTAAGTATTCAGCTAAAAATTAACAGGTTAAAATAGTTTTGTATCATCTACACTATGTCTTCCCAACTGAGCAGTGGTGAGAGGAAAATATCATTCAGGGCTTCAGTAATGGTAGGAACATTCATACTCTGTTTTTCATTTTCAAATCCATTCAAGAATCCTTAAGAGAACGGTGAGTAAGTTTAGAAATGAAAGAACAAAAGAAATGAAAACTGGATAAGGAGGTCACAACATCAGTAGTGATCATCATTTCAACTTAGAGATAAATACATTCTTATTGCACTAAGAAGAGTCCAACAGATTTATAAAACCTCGGAGAATTCCAGTAAGATATCTTTAATCATTTATAAGATACAAAGGTTCAAAGCTTAATCTGACAATTTTGCTGTTACACGACTGGGACAATTTTGCTGTTTCACCCAGTATATATATATATATATATATATATATATATATATATATATATATATATATATTAGTAAAAGTTTGTCACTTAGCTGATTAATGTTACTCTCAGCATCCCGACTCCAAAGATTCGTAGACGGACCAGTCCCTCCGCTCTTCAGGCGTATCTGCAATTCACACCTTATATTTATCGATTTTTTCTTTTTTTATGCACTTACCGTTGGTGTAAATTTGTCTCCGTCTTGTTTGTGTCCGTGTGAAAATCATGAAAAGTTATCTTCGTCCGTGAGGTGTGACGACAGGACACCCCAAAGAAGACAAAGCGATTGCCTCCCCCAACACCTTACATACAAGTGCTCCACACCACATGCTACACATAACTCACTGTATCAGGAGAGTAGTGGGATGGAGTTAAATTAACTAGATGACAACTAGAAATTACGTGTAACTTAATAATTCTGGGTAAAACAACAAAAAAAAACATGTTACTAACGCAGGGTTAAATACGACCAGATAAGAAAGACGATAATTGAGAAGTCGCTTCCACCTATACCATTGTTGGAGAATATGTGTAGCCCCCCTAGCCCTACGTAACTCTTTGTCAAAAGCGTTTGAGATATCTAAGGTGATCGCTCTCCTGATAAAGTTATTATGAAGCGTTTCAATGATTCTATGCGTAATGACATTTAAGAAACCAGCAGGGCGTCTAGAGGAGTGAAATCAATCCTGTTTGTCAAACAGGATCTTGTTTCTGTTGGGGAGATCGACAACTTCCTTGTTGATGAAAGCCTCAAAACGTCTTCTAATAAAACTAATGAGGCTGATAGTGCGATACTGTGGCCTGCGCCAGCGCTCACTGGCATTTTTTTTAAACTTAGCATACAGCTCCCATTCATTTCTCATTAAATAATTTTGGTAAAATTGGTTTATGCAATTATATCCGAACAAGATAATTGTCATAGACACAACACCTTTTTTTTTATATATAAATCTAGAAACTTCCCGATCAAATTACGCAAATATGAAAATAACACCGACATCTCATTTTAGCAGATATATTTACGAAAACTGCAGAAAAATATCTTGAAATACTAAGGAGTAAATTTATTGAATAAAATCACCATTGGCTTCAACCACGTCCTTCAGATTTCGGAATCTTCTATAACTCTTCTGGACTGTCCCTGTTTAAGCTGGTAAATGCTGCCAAAATCCTTGCCTACAGTTCATCTTTGATGTTACAAGGAGTTTTGGTGGTCTCACGCTCAACTGCGTGCCACTCATAATATCCAAGCGGAAGACTGTCTGGGGAGTTAGGTGAGCAGATATGAGGGGTGATGTGGTCGGAGAAATTGTATGACAGCTATGATGGGGTTCTCCTGCTTGTGTGGCATATTTCAGAGTCCTGTTTTTAGATATGCTATCTTCTAGCAGACACCCTCTTGACCTAGGCAGCACTACCTCCTCACGCCACTTGATGTAGGTCTGCGTGTTGATTCTGAGGCCCTGTGGGATGCTGAAAGGAGGCATAACGTCGTCATCACTAGTGATCACACGAAACTCTTCCGTAAATGCCATTAAACCCATCCAACTCTTTCCAAATGCTCTGGACTATCCTCAGGTAGATATCAAAACACTCTGACACGTTCGTACTGGAGCTACTGGTGCGAATGCCAAGCAGTACAGCATGCCGTTTCCAAATTTCTCGCCGTGTGAATTGCGTCATGGTGCTCTTTTTTTTCTCAAAGACAGTGTCCAACTGACCTACTATACTGTGCAGCCGACAAAACAACAAAAAAAAAACAACGCACATACGCGAAATGGATAAACATAATATAGCGACAATTTACTCTTCGCATCATATATAGTCTTTTCAAAACAAAGCAAGTCATGTCGATAAGCGTCACTGTCCACTGTTACATTAAGAGAATCTTCATTATTTCAGCATAAACAACTTGACACTATGTAGAATTCGTTATAGGACATATTCATTTTTTCTAGAAATTCTCTCTATCACCGTATCTATCTATCTATCTATCTATCACAGTTTTTTTCTAAAATACCTACTTTCCTATCTATCTATATATCCCTCTATCTATCTATCTATCTATCTATCTATCTATCTATCTATCTATCTATCTATCTACTTTAGGCCTTGTGTCACATCTAAGCTACGCTTGGAAGATCACTATCTATCTATCTATCTATCTATCTATCTATCTATCTATCACTTGTGATTATCTATCTAGCTAACTGCTCGTTCGATAGATAGTCAGTAAACTTATAACATGGGTCTTTGTTTTTTTAATTCATCTAACTTATCCAAACTGAGTGCCCCATTTTTGTTTCTTGAGCGCTCTCATCTGAGCTCGATAAATATCGTCGACACTCACCTGATTATATGTACCTGAGATCTTTCTTTTTTCTTTCACCTAATCAGTTAACATACCTGGTCGTTCGTCTTTTTTTCTGTGTTTCCAGTCGACACATTTTGTGCGTCGTACTTTCTCTTTACGGCAATTGCTTGATTTTTTCCCGACCTCTCTTTACTTATTCTTTCTGCACTTAACTTATTGGGTCTCTGTTGATCAACTGGTCGATTTCTCATTTATTTTCTTTCATTTGATTTGTCATTTTCTGTTGTTACCCCTTTCCAGGACAATTTTATTTATCTTTTAGTTCCAGCGTCTCGAAGTCGGTAGATTTTCTTTTCACAGCATCCATTCTTTACACACCCATTCTTTAGATGCGTTTTCAAGCATCCAAAAGAATTCTTCTACTAATTTGATTAGGAATGCAATAAGTGCGATAT
>OZ038487.1:85143490-85150990 GCA_964036315.1 Acanthosepion esculentum
CAATTTACAATTGAAATGGCTAGGTACATTTTATGCTCATCATACGTTTTATGTTAGCATTTTCTTCTCTCGCACTTCTCTGTTTTGGAGTTCTCTTCTGGCTTCTTGCTTTCCGTTGAACTTTCATCTTGAAAAATGTTAATTCTATATCAATCGTCATCTTCTATATCATTGATCCATGTTCTTTTATTGTACACTCTCTTTAATAATGGATTTCTCAGATTCTTTGAGTCAGAGTAACGTCTAGCTTCTTAGTTGTTTAATCACCTTGTTTGTGTTGTTTTTTAAAAATATCTATGTCTTGCAGATCGCTGGATTTTAGGTGTTAGGCCAGAGGGAAATACGGTTTTAAATTCAGAGTTTTCGTTCTCCTTGAATGTTTGTCACCCAAACATGAAGAGTCCAGTCTTCCCAACTATTTAACCCATAAGTGTGGGGTGGAAGAGATGGAGTCATACCTTTCCTTAAGTGTCTTTGTACGAAAGCTAATGTAACAAAACTTAATAGGAAGTAGAACATGTTTCGAAATTTTCTCGTTCCCCTGCGATATACCTTAGACCTCCCGAGCATTTTGAACAATATAATTAAGAGAAATAGAGTGAAATGAACCAGGTTTATAAAGGGAATGTCTTCTTTGCTGTTGTATCTTTCTTACCAGCAGATGGCGCTAGTGCCCACGGCCGAAAAACGCTCTCCCATTTTGAAACAATACCAAGTCGGAGGTGATGTTCTGTTTGGTTTGGGATTATAGGTGAGGAAGTGATGGGCTCATACCAAATTCCAAATGCTTAGGCATATATTGATTTTTTTGAATGCACACATGCAGCCACGGTCTGCACAGAAGCTAAAGGAACGCACTAAATATGATCTATCTTATTTATACTATTTATCACTGGAAAATGGCCGGTTCATTGTGTAAAAATACGATTTCTCACACATCCTTTTAAGTCCAGTCAATTATATGAGTTTATGAAGAAATTCGTCTCCAGTCCATCTTTGAGTCAACTTAAGTGCCAGATTTTTCAGGATTTCTGTCTCTAGCCTTCTTTGAACTGGCAAACATTAATTTTTGTCAATGATTTCAGATAATCATAAAAGTTGTCCTTCGAAGAGGCTGACCACCCAAAAAGCCGAATGGGTGGTCTCTTGTTCCGGAACACAAAGAGACTGATATGGGTGGTCAGACATCAGTCAGTACCTATATAAGCAGAGAAGGACAGGAGGTCACTAAGTAGGTAGGTTACCGGTGATTGAGTGAGCGGCCAGTGAGGGATGGACCAACCGGCAGTTAGAGAGATAGTAGTGAGCTATCGAAGCCGAACGCCAAGACTGGTGGTTGAGTGAGAATTAGTATTGTTGCTATTCCCCAACCAGTGTCTTGAAAAGCATTTGTCGTTATTTTTCGTAGAATAAGATCAGGGCTAAAAAGATATCTGTGAACATAACGAGTCGGGTGTATATGCAGTTACAGCCGACCTTGGATGTCATCACAAGGGAAGTGAACGAGGGACGTGCAGTGTACGTTGTCACACTTGTCTTACTCCAGGAAGTATCTGTCTCCAAATATGCTCTTGCTAACGGAGTACTGCTGCTATATCTGGACGGAGGGTGCGCACTACTCATTTAGTAGCCTTTATAGAATTCAAAATAGTCTGGCAGATTAATTATTTTCCACTTTTCCACAGACTAAACGTTGCAAGACTCTTGCTTTTCTGTTTTTAATTACGTGGCAACTATCCTTACGAGCGACAAACTTTAGTTCCACCATTTCTGACACTCCCAAACTATGATATGCTATGACCGGTACACTGGGATAAATCATCCCCATTCGCACCGTATTCCATTAGTAATTTCCATTTGAACTGCTTCTTCCTAAGAATCGTACTTTATGAAAGAAATTCCCGGGCGGATGCTTCCCCGAGCACTAAACACTTACCATCTTTCGCATTCATTTTGACTATGACTTTGGTACCATTATAAAAATAGTCTTCTTCTGAATATCTTGTTTTTTTTTTCAGGATGAGGGTGATTATAGATCTTTAGAAATTCTTGTCCTTTATAGCTATCAGCAAGGTTTGCCTTTTTTACTATCCCTCGCGCTCTCTATTGAGAAATCCATATGAAAATCCATATAACTCTACATATACAAGCATACATATATAATATTATATATATATATATATATATATATATATATATATATATATATATATATATATTATATATATAATATATATATTATATATATATATTATATATAATATATATTTATATATATTATATATATATTATATATAATATATATTTATATATATTATATATATATTATATATAATATATATTATATATATAATATATATTATATATATAATTTTATAATATATATATATATATATAATATAATCATACATATATAATAATACATTTATGTATTCATATATAATCAATATAAAAATGCTCATTGTCTGTCCGACCTTGCTTTCAGTATGACCTGTGTGTTTCATATTTCCCAAGCTTTCTTTCCTCGTCATATATCCTAGATATTTCAACTGCCGCTTTCTAATTCTAAGAATAAGCAATATTTTTCTTTCCATATTAATTGAAACTTCTTTGTTGCTGTATTCATTCTATTCCCAGTTTTGTTTTCTATAAAGATTTTTCTAATTTTTCTTACAGTTAGTTTCATCCTGTAAAAGGTCATTAAACCACATGTTATGTTACAGAGGAGGAGGAGGAGGCACAGTTTTATGCGAATATGCGATAACATAACGAGTAGCACTAGACTTGAACTCGTTACCGTTGTAATGATCGGTAAAATATTCTCTTGGGAGGAGGTTCGCGGGAAGAAGCTGCTCGATTAGAACCTACTTCTCAGCAGTGGAATACGAAGGCAATGTCTTATTGCTGTTCTTTTTTTTTCTTAAATTATTGCAGCTAATTTCAGTACAAATATCAATTGTTGGTAACTTTTTAATGAAAATGTACTGCTGGTATGTTTACTATAATTTTTTAAAATTTCCCTAGTGTTTTGATTTTTGTTTAGAAGGTCACTCATTACCCATATTTGTGTCCCTAAGAACTGCCACCAAAGGAGCAGGGAGGAAGTTATAAAAAATGGTACCTACAGGGAAACTTATAATTATAACTATACAGAATAAGACAACTGCAATTTCTTCGACACGTAATGATAACATGGAGAATTTAAGAATCACAATGCATACTGAACAGAGAAGTAGTGGGTAGACAGTGAGTGATGTACTTAAGGACTTTGATGAATGAGAGACAAAGAGGGATGGCTGAGGGTCAAAAGATAATGAGAGCTATAAATAAGACAGATGGTCAGTGAGAACCATGATCATACGCATCAGAAAGAACATCGTGTATAAAAGAATAATCAATATCTTTTCTTTTTTTTGTTTCGTTTCTGACATTGAATAATGACACTTAACGCCAATGGCTAGTGCACATTTAATTCGGCAAGAATATGATCTCTTAATATTTATAGAGAATAATCGGCAAAAGGCGATCCTTCAAATGTGGGGATTAAATGACGCGTCAATTCTTTAAATAAAGAAAACCGGCCACTTTTGAAGAAAAGAAAAATCTGCCTTCCAAAAGGTAGGGTTTATCTGCTTACCTTTGAACCTCTACCGCTATTGATGTTGAACATTCCTTCATGATGTCCTGACGCTAAACTACATCTGGCAGCAAGGCTTCTGTTCGGGATGTCTTGTTGAGCGTACAACCACCTCTTAATTGTTGTTTTTCCCACGTCCACCCTGATCCGGATTGGTAACGTTTGTTAGGGCCCCAGCTATGGGCAAATATTTAACCCCCAAACTGGGTCAAAGCACTATGAAAGTATAAATATACATTTTTATAGTAAAAATATGAGCAATAAATTTTCTATTCTTTTTTGCCAGAAACACATACGTATATATATATATATATATATATATATATATATATATATATTAATACATGTCTCATTAAATAATATAGATAAGCGTTGTCTATATATTTTATGCAAGTTTTTTTCATATAGTCTGATAATCTTAATAACATTATCATTAAATAATGAAAGAAAATCACAATATTGATACATACTTTTTTTTATTTAATCCGATCTGAGCTTTCGGCTTACATAAGCCATTATCAAAGATGACAATTACACAATATATTTATGCAATACACGAACAAGAAATTGATGATAGTATTATTTGTTTACATGGATGATTTCCAAGCAACGATAAACACGTGCATATAAAACGCTGAAAGCGAAAATCGCACGACAGCTCATGACGTCACACATGACCACGCGAGAGTGAATCCGATGAGTATTGAGTATGGAAAGCCGTTGGTATGAACCAATGACTTCTGTTACTAATTATAGGCATTTAAGGATATTTTTGGAGATTTCATAGTTTATTTTGTTCAGGTTAGGTTTCAACTGTTTTATGTATATAGCTTCAAGAATTTTTAGTTTTTGTTTATTGTTTTCATGTTTAAGTATAATTGTGTTTTCGACGAGGATTTTCCGGAATTGTGTATGCGGCCAGGCATGTTGTTTTAAATGTCTAAAAATGTTAGAGTTATCATTCAAATGTAGTGTCAAGCGTCGTGAAAGCGAGTTTGTGGTGTGACCAACATAGATATTATTTAGTTCGTTGGAGATACAATCTCCCAAAGGGCACCTGAATTTGTAAACTATGTTGGTTTTTTTCAAATCGCTAACCGGGGGAGAAGAATCATTTCGAATAATTGAGTTGGATATTTTAGATTTAGTGTAGTATATAATTAACTTAATTCTTTTGCTAGGATCTGTTGTGGATATGTTAGTATTTACTAATTTTTTTAGTATATTTTCATCTTGTTTATAATTAGTATGCATTTGATTACGATATAGGAGATTAATATGTTTGAGATTAGTAGAAGCAGTATTATGTACTATTTGCTTAGTATTGAGATTTCTAAGAAAGCATCTTATTTGTTCATCAATTATATAGTTTGGAAAACTATTATTAACAAGTGTTTGTTTTATATTCTTTAGTTCACTGTAAAAAATCTGTTTTGTGGATGAATTAGTTTCTGCACGGTGTATTAGATTTTTTATAATTGCTATTTTGTAGTAATATGGGCATTCGCTCTTGTAGTTAAGTGTACATGAATTTATGCTAGTAGGTTTTTTATATGGCGAAATAGTAAATTTGTTATTATTTGTGTTTATCAATATGTCAAGGAAAGGAATTTTATTATTAGTATTGAGTTCATACGTGAATTTGAGGACAGAATTATTTTGGAAACATTTTTGTAGTTGAAGTATTTCATCTGTATTTTCAACTAACATAAGAATATCATCAACGTATCTTACATAGATGGATGGTTTTTTAAAGTCTGTAAATATCTTATTTTCCAGGTTCGACATATAGAAATTGCTAAATGTCGGACCCAGGACTGAACCCATAGAGACACCATCACATTGTATATATATATTATTATTATGATCTAAGAAAGGGACTTCAGTAGTACAAGCTAATAGTAGTTTCCGTAATATATTAGGATTAATTTTAAGTGGGGGTAAAGATGAGTTACTGTATATATTTCTTATAATTATGTCAATAGTTTCACTAACAGGGACATTGGTAAATAAGTTTTCAACATCAAGTGAAGCTATGATTTCATTGTCGGGTTTTTCGCTTTTTAGGATTTGGATTACTTCTAATGTTGACTTAACACTATATTTACTAGAAAGATAAGGAGTAATGAGTTGGTTGATGTATTTTGTTAGTTGATATACAGGAGTTGGAATTTGTGATATGATAGGACGGAGAGGATAGTTAGGTTTATGTGTTTTTATATTGCCGTATATGTAACCAGGCCTATAATCACCAACAATCTTAGGGAGTTTTAATGAGTTCTGTTCGGCATTATTAGCATTAATGAGTTTATTAAGCTTTGATTTTAGTTGGTTGGTCGGATTATTGTTGAGTTTTTTAAATTTTATGTGATCATGGAGTATGTGGTCAAGTTTTTTGTTATAATCTAATTTGTTTAGAAGGACGAAAATGTTGGTCTTGTCAGCTTTTTTTACGATTATGTCAGGGTGGTTGCGTAGTTCTTGTGCGGCAATTTTCAGTTGTTTAGTAAGTATTTTTGAGGAGTTTCGGCTTTTATCATGCCGATCCTTGAGCGACTCAGCCTTAAGTAAGTCTTTGAATTCTGGTGTAGTTTTTATTAGCTGTTCATCCTGGAGTTTAACAATGTTTTGGTATAGGGTTTCGATTTCTATTTTTTTGAAAAGTCGATTGTACTTACGATATATATGGCAGTTAGGTCCAAGATTAAGTAATTCTTTTTGGTGCTTGGTTAGTTCATAGTTAGAAAGGTTAATGTATTTATCCGTTTTGTCAGGAAGTGTGATATTACCTTTGTATAATGTATTCAGTTTTTTAACAATTTTAAACCGGTGTTGTGCTTCAGATTTGTTGATAATTTCCGTGAGTCTATGCGTAATTTCCTCCAGTTGGTCCGGGGTAGTTATATCCTTTAGTTTATCGTATAATTCTTGTTTGTTGCTGTTAAGTGTGTTCAATTTAAGTGTGTTGCTTGGAAATCATCCATGTAAACAAATAATACTATCATCAATTTCTTGTTCGTGTATTGCATAAATATATTGTGTAATTGTCATCTTTGATAATGGCTTATGTAAGCCGAAAGCTCAGATCGGATTAAATAAAAAAAAGTATGTATCAATATTGTGATTTTCTTTCATTATTTAATGATAATGTTATTAAGATTATCAGACTATATGAAAAAAACTTGCATAAAATATATAGACAACGCTTATCTATATTATTTAATGAGACATGTATTAATGAAAAAATGCTGCCTAAATACACACAATATATATATATATATATATATTTGACAATCGGAAAACACACTCTTTAAAAAATACGTCAATGAAACCTGATCTGCAAATTGATTTTTTACAAAAAAATACTTTCTATTCACACGAAGCTATCTTAAAACTTGTCGGCAATAACCCATTCACATTGATGTGCCGTAAAACAAAATAAACCAAACCAAACCATTTCATTCATAAAACGGTCAGTATCAATTAAAAAAAAATCCAAACTGTACAGAAATCTGAATGAAATAGAATTGTCCAACACGTCCTCTGTTTATGAGTTTACTCTCGTATTGGAATACGCAAATCAAAAATCGTGTTCATTATTTTGTCATATGGAAATAGCAGGTGTCAGTTTAGGGGGTTTCAGTTTAGGGGGTTTATTTAGCAAAATTCCACTAGTTGTTATTATCGAAAAATCACAATGGACTAATTGAAATATAGACAACGGCCAGTTTCCTACACAAAAAAGATAGACAAAGTCTAGTTTACATTCGTGTTAATAAGTTTTACATTAGATTTACAAAATTCGAAATATATCCAATTTATACCGGAGTATCCATTCTAATTCAAGGGAGGTAATAAGCGTA
>OZ038487.1:85158490-85175990 GCA_964036315.1 Acanthosepion esculentum
TGATTTTTTTACTTCCCCTCGCGTTACAGCTTTCTGGTGTTCTTGAAGCCTTACCTTGAGGGGGCGGCCCGTCTCTCCTTTATATTCCTTTCCGCAGCTGCACGGGATAGCGTACACACAGTCTTTAGTCCTGTTCTCCTCTATGGGGGTCTCACTCGAGAGAGAGATCTGCGAAGTGTTGTCACGCTTTTGAAGGTTGTCCTGATGTTATATGTACCGCAGATCCTTTGTGACAAATATGGCGACAAAGATGAGGACAATAGTCCGACAAATGTAAATACTGTACAAAATACCTCATCTCAGAAATATAGGCAGACAAATATATATATATTTTTATTTAAGCTTATCACCCCAAGCAAGGCTGGAAGTCACTAGCACGCAATGTGTTACAGAAGGTTTGGAGGAAGAGCAGATAGGATTGGTAAAGGAGAGGAAATGGAGAAAGATAGTGGATCGATCAAGGCAAGGGGGGTTACAGAAGATTTGGAGCGAGAGCAGATAGGAATGAAAGGTGAAAGGATGTGGAAAAGGGAAGTGGATAGATCAAGGCAACTGGAGATGTCAATTGACGTCACACTTAAATAGTTGGAGATTGTATTTGTCAAGGAAACAGGAATAAGGAAGAGGGTTCCAGAGGCGAGATGTGCGAGACATGAAGCTATTGGAGTAGAAGAGACGTATATATATATATATATATATATATATATATATATATATATATATATATATATATATATATATATATATGTAACTCATATTTGATACAACAATAGTTAATGAAAATGAACACGCTATCGCCCCTGTATGAATGATTGAATTTCTCTGTATCCTTGGAAACAGTAAATTGTGAATTTATATGTGCGTTTAAAAGTCAGTAAATTTAAAAATAAGTTAATCCAATATTCGCTTGAAGATGAAACGGAACTAACCGTTAGTGTTCGTACTAATAGGTATTTCGTCTATTTTTCGACTAATCTCATCGGAAAATCTAGCATACCAATACCTAGTTACCTCCCCTTAATCGGGGTTCGCTAGCCACAGCACGACACAACTAATTTTGTCTTCCACGTGCAAGAACACTAGAATACTTATCTTATAATTAAGAATATCCTGATGATGAGATTATGCTATGTCGAAAGTACTCGGAAATAAATACAATATAAACAAACACGGCGTTTTTCTCTCGTCTTTCAATAACCAAACAAAAACGAAAGGATCCTGTCTAAAGCGAGTAGAGAGAACATCTGGAAATTATTTTTATGAAACTTGCTTTAACATATATATATATATATATATATATATATATATATATATGTGTGTGTGTGTGTGTGTGTGTATGTGTGTGTGTGTTTGTTTGTGTGTGTGTGTGTGTGTGTGTGTGTGTGTGTGTATCCAGGTAAGATGAGAACGAATAGAGTACAATTCCAACGTTCGTAACATTTAATTTAAAAGAGAGCCCAATACAAAGTAGATCAATATAATTTATTTTAGGATATTAAACCGATAACATGTCAAAATTCCTACACAGTTGCAGTTCAATGCCTCTCATCGGTCGTTTGTTTATTACTTGTGAGTGAATGATATATTTAGATTTAAAAGCAAAATGCAGCCTCTTTTTACGAAAGAAAGAAAAGATGTGTGTTTGTGGGCTTCATTATGATCAAGCAATCAAATATGATCTACGGTAAATATTTTATAGTTGATAAATAAATAGCTTCTTTAAGAAACTAGTAAATAATTTAAATATATAGATTTATTTGGTAAATTAATAAACAACTGTTGAATAAATATTCTTCATCTAAGGTATTAATAACATGTCAAAAATACCAACCAAATACCAATAAACCGTGCAAGATGTTACTAATAATACCAGGAGATTAATACAAAATTAATCTTAAAGTAGAAATATAAACCATACATGGTGCAACGCAGAACGACTAAAATATAAGAAAAAGCATAATCAAATAATTCCAAAGTTTAAATAATTATAAGTTAAACGGTAAACTGTGTTTACAATTTACCGTTAATTCATTTCTTTGATTTAATAAGGAAATTTTTATTGAATCTGATAATTTCCAATATTCATATAAGCACAGAAAACAGGCTTCATATAAAGATTTACATGTCCTTGCCGTTTTTAAAATTTTCCATTTCACCTTAGGAGTCTTATCATCAACATTTAAACTCCAAAATATATAGAAAGTCATATATTATTTCTGTAAATACTATTGGCGAAGTACAAGATATATTAATACAACCTACTCTTGAAAGAATTCTTAGTACTACCACTATAGTATTTTTCAGCCTCCGTATTCTCTACTGTAGAGATAGTACAAAGATAAACACGAGATTTAGTTAACATTTGTTTGGCAATGGGCATTGCTCAGACCTCCTACAATTACACTGGCCAGTATCATTAATAATATTTTTCTTGGAACGTGCATTGTGATCCAGATAATTAAAAGCAATGTCTAAGACTCAATAAATCGAGGAAAAAAAATTCACAACTAAAATAGAGGAAAAGTAAAAGTTAAATTCGTTCCCTTTATAATTTTAATGATTGAATGATTACAGTTGGTATTATATAAATCATTCTCTGCTCAATATCCTTTCATATAACATTGAACTAAAACTATCTCTGGAAGAAAAAATAGTGACAAAACAACGAAGACGGCGACGATAACGCTTATTCAAAATAATGTCTACGCATGAGAAATGCATCTGAGTGCCTCACACAAAAGGCTTGAACAAATGAGACTGCAATCTATGAAACATAGAAGTAAAGGAGATGATTACTGAAACGGTTCATTTTGTTCGAGAAATGAATGTGTCTAAATTCCGATAAATATTTTATTAAAACGACTAAGTAATTACTCATAAATTCACTAGGTTGATTTACATCCCGTCCTATTATAGATGAGACAGGAAATATATAATTATATACACATTGATAATTATTATATAGTTTGATTTTTGTTATTCTTATGCATTAATCATGATATGTACCTACAATCATTTGTATATATGTGTGTGTGTGTGTGTGTGTGTGTGTGTGTGTGTGTGTCTGTGTGTGTGTGTCTGTGTGTCTATGTGTCTGTGTGTGTGTGTGTCTGTGTGTGACTACTGTGCATTGGTCTTTTGGAGCGTCTAATTGTGTATATGATAGGCCTCTAAGTTGATTCCCGCCTGTGTAAAGCGAAACTGGTTCCCCGATATTAATCAGAAACTACGCCCGCGGCGAAACAAGAAAAATGAGATGAGAGACAAAGACATGGCGCTACTGTAACTTCGTTCTATCTCCTCGCCCTTCACTGCGAGTGTTCAAGCGAGAAAGTCTTTCTTTTTTTTCTCTCAGCAGCATTGGAGAGAATGGCGCGTGCAATTTTGAAAGCATCCGCCATAGAAATGACGGTGTAAGAAATTTGAAGGCGCGCACGTCTAAGCAGGTAGTACGAGGGAAATATGGGAAAAGGGCAACAGAGTTGAAAAGGAAGAAGTGAAGGAAGGAAAAACAGATGGTGTTACACCGGAGAAGTAATATTTAAAGTTTAAGAGGCTACGCGAGACGCCGTCACCGTAATGAACACACGAGCATTGCTTCGGGGGATTGAGGCACAAACAGACCACCTCAGAGCAAGTCCAAAGTTACTGAAGATAAAGAATAAACGCATCTGCAACATGATTCATATTTTATTCCATAGAACCGACATGGAATATCTGTTGAGCATTCTTATGCGTTTCTTTTGGTTTTGAATTCGTCGTATAAAGTCGGGCGGAATCGTGTAACGGAACTTACCGAAATTGTGCGGAATGTTCCAAGCAATTTCGAAAATCGTCGGTCATTGTTAAGGTGACAGATTAGAAGTCGAGAGATAACCAGTGGAGCATTTATGGTGTTAAGGATACGGAATTTGAAATATACATGAGCTCACATGCTGTGGTGGTGAAAAAGATTTTAGCGTCACGTGACTAAAAGGACGTTACGTTGCGAGAGTCATTTTAACGCGTGGACGCCGAGATTAGAGGAAAACATATTTCTCTGTGGTTTGCCGCTGTTTTATATATGGTGTTGTTTTATTTAGTGGCTTTAATCTCAGGAAGATCATGTAAAACTGCCTTTGAATCGTAAGGTTATCTTAGTCACCTGACGCTAAAATATATCCTACCATCACAAGAATATATGAACTCTATTTACATTATTCTGATTCTTGTCCCCATCTTTGTCGCCATATTTATTACAACGTTTCGGCCGTTGTACGCTCCGGCCTTCAGGTGGTTGGAATGTCGAACTGACCCCTTTATTTCGCTCACTGGGGTAGACTATTCTAGTTTATCCACCAAGGAAAGTTGAACCCTAGCATGATGCGGAACCTTTTTGTATTATTAGCTTTGATAAGCTTGTTTGTTTATTATGTTTTTCAGAGGTCGGTGCTATCTCTTTATCCACTGGGCCATGTGAAATTAAGAACACATGGCACAGTGGATACAGGTGTTGATTAGATCCAGTGACAAGACTGAAAGAGTGTGAGTTCAATACCTGGTTAAGGCAGTGGAGAAATTGGAGAGGGGAATTAACAGGAGATAACTGATAACTGACATCCATTAAACATGGCACGTGGAACTAGAACAGTCTACTCCAGTGAGCGAAATAAAGGGTTCAGTTCGAAATTCCAACCACCTGAAGAAGGCCGGAGCGTACAACGGCCGAAACGTTGTAATAAGTATGGCGACAAAGATGAGGCTCAAAAGACATACCATATTTGTTCTATCTAAACAAAGTTGCTTAAACGAAAAAAAGTAAACGGATGACGGAGTAGAATTTAGGAGGGATAGCAAAAAGAAAACTTTTATTAGGAGCTACAAAGGACAGGGAATTGTGAAGAGCAAAGATGATGATCTTGGATTGAGCTGCCCAGTCTTCACTTTCTAGATTTGATATATTTCATAAGTATGTACACGGCTTTTGAGTAATGAATTATTTTATACTGTTACTCCTTTCCCACAGAACCCATGGGAAGCCACTCGCTAATTTATTGCTCTTTCCGTGGCAATTGTTTCGAGGAGCTACATGTGATAGTTTCACAAGTTACTCCAATCAGGGTTAGAACCATCATAACCCGAACATTGGGACGAATCATCCCCATTCCCTTTACATTCCATTAGTAATCTTTTTTTACTTCTTAGACATCTTCTTCCCGAGGACCGTCCTGTTTATGACCATAAACTACATCCACGTCCTGGGTAAGACGATAAACTACGTCCAGCAGCAAGGCCTCTGATCAGGACGTTTTCAGGAGCGTAGAACCACCTCTTTTAATTGCTGGTGTTCCCAGGTCAATCCAGACCCGGAGTTATAGCACATGTTAGGTTCCCAGCTATGGGTAAATAGTTAACACCCAAACTTGTGCAAAAATAGGTTTTATTACCAGAAATATTTTGTAATAAAAAAAATTTTTACCAGCAATAATTTTTGATGGAAAAATTATTATCAGCAATACTTAAAAAGAAATACCAACAATACAAACAGCTATAAATTCTTTGGAAAAATATGACCGGCTATAGATTTCTTCAAGGAAAATATCCCCAGAAATAGAATTTTGAAGAAAATCATTACCAGCAATAACAATTTTGTCGGCATTAAATAACTCATTGAGGTTGATATGCCATAAAACAAACCAAACCAAACCAATGTTCCCGAGAAACGTTGTTCGTGTAACAGGCTCCCGATGATTCTTCACCAATCTCTACAATCTTAACCTGTTCAAGTCTAGGGTAAACCTTTATGTAGACTACATATTTTTATCATCTGGACTGCTTACCTCCTCAACTTGCGTTCATAAAACTACCTCATTCAGTAATCTTAAAATTTAAGTGTGTCTTGGTCCTTGTATTGTGTGAACAATTATTAGAAACTTAATAAAACTACCCAATCGGTCACAGAGAGTGAATAGGCGGAAAAATATCTGAATTACTTTCATTATTTACATTATTCAGGCTGTTATCCTAATCTTCATTGCCCTATTCACAGCGTTTCGGTCGTTGTATGCTCCGGCCTTCTTCTGATGATTAGAATTTCAAACCGAACCCTTTATTTCGTCCACCGGCCGAAACGTTGTGAATATGGCAATGACGATTAGGATAACAGTCCGAATAATGTAAATAACGCAAGTAATCATAATACCTCATTTTAGAGATATAGACAAATATGTGGATGTTGTAACGATACAAAAATTGATTGATTCATTCATTTCTTACAACTTATCAACATTTCGAAGGTTATTTAAAGCCAGAAAATAATTTTAGATTGTAAGGTTTTTTTTTTTTTTTTAGATAATAATGATTTAAGGATACAAGTCTTAGTGATTAATCCATAGATGGAGGGAAAAAGTGGATTTAAGCAAAGTTACTATAAAGAACCCAACTGAAATTGTAACTCGGTTTTCCGATTAAAAATTCCGAGCCATTATCCATGACACGACCCGCACATAGAATCTCCGGCACCTGGTATTCCCAAGCGGGCGCCCATTTAGGTACTGACCAAGCTCGACTGTGCTTAACATCGGAATTTGTAAGGGAACCGTTTGTTTCAACGTGATATAGCCATTATCCAAAACAAAAATGATTTGAGCAAAATGATAGGACGCTTGAAACTATCCGGAAAAACCTTGTGATTTTGACGCCCCGATAACGAGGTGAAACTGCTTAGACAGCAGCATTTCTCCAGATGCCAGGGATACATAGGAGCAAGCTGGAGCTTTTTGGAGATTTTTCTGACGAATCCTCACTGGAAATTACCAGATGCTTTGAACATTCATTAAAATGATCAAATTCAAAACGAAACGCTAATTACTTAGTTGCAAAATAATGATAATAATAATAATAATAATAATAATAATAATAATAATAATAATAATAATAATAATAATAATAATAATAAAGTTGCCTCCTTCATGAAAACTCATTGAATCGAGGCAGGGCGAACTTTTGAATTACCTGCGGCTCTCACACTAATAGTAGCCACAGGTATCGTTTTAATTGTCTATGCCGCGTCCGTTAATATTGCTCCATTAATTTGGTAAAATCCCGAGCCTAATTTTCAGGTACTTTATCCCAGTAAGGTCACGTTGGTAAACATCAGGAAGAGACAATGACAATAGGAAGCTTAAGAATTTAACACTAGCGAGACATAGCGTCGTCAAGAAAAAAATAGAAAAAAAAGTATCGGTGTACTGTCGTCAGGATATACATATGCTGTCTCTATATCTTGCGCCTGAGACCGACAGAAAATGGAACATGCCCTGGGCGGGTGCTTGCAAACTCGTGTATGGACGACTCAAGTATAAGCAAGACGAACATTTACCAATCATCATCATTTACTCAGGTAGCGCATTTTGTGCCACTATGGTCATTACTCTACTCAAATTGTGGTTCATGATGACATTCAAGGCAGAATAGTGATATTGCTTGCTGGTTCCTCTTGCAACGGGGATCTCAAGGTCACCTCGTCCTCCCTCACAGAAGTTAAAGAGGCAAAACCTACAAAGTAGTTGGTGGTTTGCATTCAGTGTTTTTCTTTTAGAATGTTTGCCAACCAAGGCTTTTGAGCAGAGTCTGTCCTGCTATTTTACAGATAGTTGGTGGGGAGTGATGGATTCATGCCTTTTTCCAAGGGCATTAGCACGTAAGTGTAATGTAATGGACTCCTCTTTAAAAAAAAATCATTTCACCCCAAGCAAAGCGGAAATCTCCCTAGTAAGCAGGGGGTTACAGCGAGTGAAAATGAGAGAAAAGACTAGATATAGAGGGGGACTGGCAAAAGGATAAAACATGAACATTCTTCAAGAAGATAGAAGATGGCGATTGACGTTTCATTTAAATCTTTGTAAATTGCAGTTATCAGAGAAGGAAGTAAGCGGAAAGGAGTTCCACAGGCTGGAAGTGCGAGAAAGGAAACTGTTGAAGTAAAAGTGGTGGTCACATTTAACTAATTCAATAGTAAAATGGTGGGACCGCGATGCGAAGCTAGTAACACGATTAAATTTATATAGTCGGGGCACCAGAGAAAAATCTAGTCAGTGCACTTGACATGAAAATATTTGTAGAAAAGACAGAAGGAAGCCACGCACTAGAATTCGAACTCAATCGGAGCAGCTATCCGTTATTTCACCATGCCTCCAATATTTACCAATTGCTCGAATTAAAAATTCGAATAATGTTTACCTATAGACTGAAGTATAAATACGACCAATAGACTAAAGTATAAATCAGGTTAGTCTTTACCAGTTTAGCTGGCCACTCGTATTCGAGGATACTTTGCCAATCCCTAGTGCAGACGCTTGCTCAAGTGCAGTTGTGTTTATTCAAACCCCACAGAGTCCAATGGTGGTTTATACTGCAACTATGCTGAGCAGACTTAGTGACAGTTTCTGGGAAAGAGCGTGTTATGTAGCGTGATCAACGATTTGAACATGGCCACAATGACTTGTGAATTTGTGCTAGCACAGCTACCCAATTTCACTGACAAAGCTTGGGTCAACCCGTGAATTGATTTTCAAGCACTTTCCAAATGTGCCTTACGTTGGCCTCGACACTTCCAGTCCGATAACACCAGGAAGTCTCCTTCGTGACAAATCGACCATGGGGAGATTCGAACCCGGGTCTCATGGTTAAAATGCAAACGTTCTAACAACTTGGTCACGTGTCCATATAGTCTTTACCAGTATAGTGAAGTATATGCACAACTGATATATACCTATAGAGTCAAGTATACAGACGACCAAATTTTAGATACAGCTTCAAATGTAAGCGCGACTAATATTTACCTATACACTCCAGTAAAAAAAAAACGATCAAGCTTTACCTATAGACGACCACACCCAGTTATGATGATGATGATGATGATGATGATGATGATGATGATGATGATGATGATAGTAATAATGATGATGAAGAACTAATATTAAATCTGGGATAACCACATTAAGCTGTTATTGCTGAAATGTTATCCCCGGAAAGTAAGAATTTTTTTGAAAAATCATATCACCCCATGCAAGGCAGTAAAGCCGCTAAGACACAAGGATATACTGACGGTGAAAAAATAATAAAAATGGAATGAGGATAATACGAGAGTAATCAAGAAGACAGTAGATAACGGTTGACACTGTATTTACACTTTTGAAGATCAAAGTTGTCTGGAAAGCATGAACCCGGAAGAAAGTTCCACAAGCGAGAAACATAGAACTTACGGTTACATCTAACCAAGTCAACTCTGAACTAATGAAACCTTGCTGCCTATCTGATAATGCGCTTAATTTCATAAAGTCTTGGTACCATAGCGAAGAGTTCCTGAAAGTATTTATTAAAAAAAAAGGCTCAGGGAAGCTTCTGAAAATGTTTCAGAAATAAATTACTAATATATAGGCACTTTGTCATATTTTGGGAAGTTGGTTTGACTGAGAACCTTTCAGCACCTCCTTTACATCGATCTACCGCATTTGCCCACTGTTATATGATTAACACTTCCTGCTATGTTATTCAGCAGTCCTGCTTATTGCTTCTGCTAAGCAGTAACGTGAGTCAAATGGTATCGCTTATCGAGAGCAATGCTTACATTAACAGAGCTATAAAATGGCCAACATTTATCGAGATGGCTTCTTCAGGTGTGAAGAGGAAACGCTCGCTGAATAATTCCTAAGTTATGTATCCACAAGTACAATTGTATACGTAAGACAATAAACCATAGTTATCGAGTGAACAAACTAAAGTCTACTACCGGTCAATTATTACCCATGCATATCTTAACTAAAAATGGCTTAGCTGAGCTGTTTTTTTCCCATCACATTAGTGGCAGCGACCAGTGTACGAGATTCCGAATGAAGGTTTTCACCGCAGAGATACAGAATCGACCGAATTTATTACTGCACAATTGACACTTTTGTATATAATACGCACTCATATACGTGGTCAGCTAAAGTGTAACGCTACGACCGCAACCAATCTGGAGAAAATTATGATAGTAATGATGATTGAGAAATAAATCCTGAATTACCACGTTAAAGTACTCTTACGGGAATGCAACTTGTCGAGGTTGGGTGGGTGAGGAATAAACGTTACCAGGAGTAGTCTGGATGATATATGAATACGGAATAGTGAGTTCGATCCTCACTGAGTGCACAGTGAAATGTTCGATCTGAAATAACCCAATGGTTGGCATGTAAAATCTAGCATTGTGGTAAAAAATCAGCATGTATAATAGGCACAGAATTTATAGTAGATTAAATTTACTCAAATTTAACATTTATACAATTTTTTTTGTCCGATTCTTATACATAATCAATATCCATTGTTTACACTTGGTTTTGAAAGGAAAAAAAACATTATTTAGAACAAGCACAATGGAAACGTAATAACCTTGGCACGAACATAAACCTACACATGATACATTTATAGTTCTTTTCAGGTATATGTAAAGCGAAAGTGAAAGATAAAGTAAAAGTGAAAGCAGAATTGAAAGAGCAAGTGAGTTCTTGTGTTGGGTGAATTTATTAGTTTAGTTACGAAATGTCTGCGATCTGATTCTGAATCCGAATTATTTAATGCAATATCAGACTTACCTGACCCAAGAATCTGAGACGCTGCAATCAATAATATTTTGGGTTACTCTGGTAAGTGATGCGATGTAGCATAGGGTGGTCAAACGTTCTATTAAGGATAGAAAACCTTTTCAAGTTGCAAACATATAATAAGAGTTAACTTTGCTGATTGGTGTTTCATTTTCAATGGGTGACACTTTTTATTCAGCAAAGGCACAGAGCCAGATAAAAATACTCTTATCTCTGTTAAGATACAGTTTTCCGCTGATATCTACTGCACGGAGTTTATTTAATCGAACGCAGAAGTTATTTTTGAAGACAATATTTTTTATAAGTTGAAGCAAAGGATTTTCACTTAGAATTTACAGATAGGCACAATTATATCTGTTTTCCATCTTTATAATGTTTTTTTATCACTCCATCCCAAATAAGGCGATAATGTCACTAAGACGGAATGGGTTACTGGGAGTGAAATAGAATGAGAAGAATTTAGAATCAACCGGAAACCCAATGTCTATATTGGAAATACAAGGAATAAATCTCTACTCCTGTTCAAAAGGTCTAGGAGGAGTGTGAGCTGGACGATAGGTAAACCTGTCTACTCCTTAAAAGGTTTAAGATATTGTCTATTAGAATAACTAATGATCACCTATACTTTTAATCATTTCAACACAAAGGAAGGCAATAAAGCCACTAAAATGCAAGGAGTTACTGAGTGTGAGATAATATGAGAAAAATATACTATTAAGGAAAGAAGACATTAAGAAAAACAAGAATTAAGAAAATGAGAAGATAACAGTTGACATTGCGGTTACATTTTTGGAGATCAAAGTTGACTGAGAAGCATAAAACCCGAAGGGATTTTCACAAGTGTGATGTGCGAGAGAAGAAACTGTTAGCACAGAAGTTACGGTTTGATATAGCCTGTTCAACTGTAAAATGATGAGACCTTGACGCCAATCTAGTACTACGTTTAAATTAATAAAGCCGAGATACCATAGAGGAAATTTCATAAAAACAATTACCATGAAAGTATGTATAGACAAAAAGGCGCAAGGAAGCTACGTTACAGTGGTGAGAAAGTGAATGAAACGTAGTTGCCAGGTCAGGACCAATAATATTATATGCTCTTCTTTGGCCTTTTCCAAGAATCTCTAAATATATCATATATTCTTTATCAGTAGTAGATTTTGCGACATAGTCCTGTTGAGTCAGCGGATGACGTATACAACTCGCGTGCTGGAAGATGCGGTATCCAATTGAGTTATTCGGTAATGTCATGAGGCCAATGTGGTTGAAGTTCTATCAGTGCTCTATTCGCCTAGATAGATGACCATTAACATAACTAATCAGATCTATCTAACCCTTTGCTTTCTTACCAGAGTTTTCGTTCTCGTTCACTCTTAATCATATATATTTATATATATATATATATATATATATATATATATATATATATATATATATATATATATGTATGTTTATATATATATATATATATATATATATATATATATATATATATATATGTATGTTTATATATATATATATATATATATATATATATATATATATAGATGCGTGACTCTCTTAGTAAACAGAACTTCCACAGATTATGCAAGAACGCACAGGCCGATAAGTTTGACAGAATGAGAAAAGTTGATAACATTTAGGGTTTTAATTTAGTCAAAATGTTTTACATTTTCTACTAGTATCACAACACACGTGCAGATCCCAAAATTATTTACGAGTTCAAATGCCCTTATAAGGAAGTGTGTTTCTGATCAAACGAAACTCATAATTACATCGGTCACACTACTACATGCCTTTCCAAACGACTTACGTTGCACCTATCCGACCACAGCTCATTCGAACTCATTTAAAAACACACTCAAGCCAAAATGACTCCACCCGAAACATAGTAGTAGAACATACAAGCATAATAAGCTCATCCACTTGTAACAAAAGATTAAAAATAATGGAAGTCTTAATAATAAAGACAGAAAAAGCCAACACTCAATAACATTAACTACGAACACGGCCACAATGTGCTGACCGTGTTTGGAATGTAAATTATCCCTATAACTCTAGATACAACCCATACATTCAGTTAAAATTAAAAATAAAATCAACCTTCATAATGACTAAAAGTATAGCCGAAAGCGCCCGGGAATGCAAAACATTTTCAGAGTTTTTACACACTTTGTGTCCAGAAAAGAAAATTATTATGGTAATTTACCTAGACACGCATGGACTCTCCCAGCTATAAATAAGAGTAGGCACGGCCTTTTAGAGAGTGTAGTTTCCAGCAGTAAGCTCTGACAGTCGGACCAAACATTTTTACTCGTTTGTATATGTTTTATATTACTGTTTCAGTTAATATATTTGTTTAACTCAATTTCTCTCTTCGTGTCTTTATTTCTGGCCCCAACAAGGCCACAACAAAAGCACTTCTACGAACAAAAGAAAAATTAATCAAAAAGCTTAATCGAATTACCATGTCGATCGTCTTTAACAACAACAAAAAAAACAAACACACACACACACACACACACACACACACACACATACAAACATATACACATATATATATCCCACTAATTAACCCATAGCTGGAGGGAGTAGAGGTGAATTCATACATTTCCCAATGGTATTTGAGTCTAAGTGAATATAAGGAGAACTACGTGAACTGACTCACCGATTTCTAATTCCATTAAACCACACACACATACTTGCATACGGCACCTGGTATTCCCAAGCGGTTACGTATCTAAGTGCTGACCAGGTTCGACGTTGCTTAACTTCGGTGATCAAACAAAGACCGCTTTTTCAATGTGATACGGCCGTACGTCACCCACCTCGATATATTATACATATTTCATTTACATTAATTTTTGCATAAATTAACCTTCCATAAAATGATACCTCACTTATATGTTGCTATTTATTTTTTGTGGTGTCAGCGAATACTCGTTGTCACTTTCGTAATGCTCGTTGTAGTAGAGACTTTGTAATTGCAGATAAAACTATAGTAACGCCGTTAAACATTACTGGTGTCAGACGCCCTCGACTAACAATCGCACTAAAAGTAATTGCTCGATAATACTCACTCGAAATATAACCACTGAATAGTGATCAGAATAGTAAACCGTATACTGATCAGTATAGAGAAGAGATCGCGAACAGTAAATAGTAATAGAGGATAGAATAGAAATAGTGATCCGTATAGTAATAGAAGCCAGGGTAGATAGAGTGATCATTTAGACGTCACGCTAATTCACATATACACATTTCCTTTGCGATCCCGTGATCTACTTATTCAAAATGAGATCACCTGCGTTTGGTCTCTTGTGATCTGAGTTGAAAGTCCAGTGTCGGCAACGACACTTTATGCCTATATAACATTATTAATATCAACAAATTCTTTAAAAAGTCACAATGATTTTTTGGCGTCCGAAATCTCTACAGCATTATTCGTTTGCGCGTCTCCATTCATAACTGTTGCATATGCATACATTCGTTCATTTCTGTTTCATCTCGTTTTTCTTGGTCCAGTTGAAAGGAAATAGAAGGCGAAAATTGTTGTAGATGAAATAACGGCCACATTTGCAATGGCACCATCACATACCGGAAATTACTTTGGCTATCATATCTGCGACTGCGCAATAAAAACTGCTTGTAACTTCCGGCATAAGCAGTCTCGTAACTTTGTTCCTTATTGGCTACGAACTTTCTGATAACATCGCAGGTGTTTAGATTGTGTTCGTATTCTCGTGATGTTTGTGCTTGAAAGGATTTTCAGGTTTGAAAAGGGTTAAGGTAATACGACAGGTGATATATTTCTTGGAAATGAAGAAAAGATGAAGGGATTATGCAGAAATATAGAGACCATACAAACTGATCACAATTTTAATGAAATGACTGAAGGCTTCAGGTTTGACCGAAGAGGAAAAACATTTAACCTTCATAAAAACCCAGGAAAAATCCGACTGGACATGAAGAAACGCTGACAAACATAACATATACAAAAACAAAAGACCACTAAAGAATAGTTAATGAATAAAGGGCAACGAAAATAGAGGAAACATCTGAAATAAAAAAATAAGACTTTCAAAGATATGTGTATAAAACGCATATCCGCTAAAAAATATGAAAATATGAAAATGAAGAATTCAAAAAACCTACAAAAGGACAAGACTGCAGAAAAACTTGAACAAAAAAAAGGCAGAAGAGAAGCAAAACGTAAGCGATTGCTAAAAACAGTCTTGCAAAAAACACATCCAATCAGAAAAAAGCAAATGAAACCTAATGTCCTGAAAAAGGAGAGGTTCAAAAAATGATTGCTTAATGCTCAGACTTGAAAAAGAAGGCTTCTAAAAATCTTACAAAAGAAAAGATTGCTCAAAGCAATGATTTGAAAACGAAACTTCCAAATGAAAATCTACAAAAAGAAAAAAAATTATTAAAGCAAAGCCTTATAAAAATATTCTTAAAAATCCCATAAAAAGACAAAAAATAACAGAAGGCATCCAAAACGACACACAGAAAAGGAAATCAATGTTGAAGGCGAATATTTGTAAAAGAAAACTTTGAAAAAAATCTTCACAAAGAGAAAACGGTCCTACTTAGATCGAATGGTAAGCACGTAAAAAATATGGAAGAATATTTAAAAATAAAATGTGTACATTAGCATTAATTAACCCTTCGTCTACCAACGAAATTTGACAAAATCAAAAGAGTGATTTTTTATCATTTAAAATGAGGGTTTCACTCATAATATAAAATGTCAAATCGATCCCTGATGTCTAAAGGTTTATAGATACTTTGAAATTACTTACAAATGTTAAGATTTACGTTCATATCCAGTTCAACCACGGTGCTTGTACGATCACGGAAGTTAAACAACGTCGAACCTGGTCATTACCAAAATGAGTGACCGCATGGAAATACCAGGTTCTGTGAGTCTGAGTTTACGAGTGGTGTGATGGATACTTATTAAATGGGAGAGCCGAGTTTAAATTTCAAATGAGTTCGTTATATTCCCTTGGAAAAGATATAATTCCACCTCTTCTCCCTCCATCAATGGGATAATTAGTAAGACTTTTATCATTATTAGCTTTTAAAAAAATCGTACAATCTAAAAGTACTTTTTGGCTGAAAATAACCTGCAACGCTTTGATAAAACGTAGAAAACGAACCAATCAATCAATCCACCAAACAAATGTAAAATTTGAAACTACTTACTTCATTGATAAATGCGTTCTTTTACGAATTTAGAAACATTAGACAAGATCAGTAGTACGCAGGTATCAATGACGTAGTCATAACTCCTTAAAAAGTCAAC
The DNA here is from genome assembly GCA_964036315.1 of Acanthosepion esculentum. Classification (NCBI taxonomy): domain Eukaryota; kingdom Metazoa; phylum Mollusca; class Cephalopoda; order Sepiida; family Sepiidae; genus Acanthosepion; species Acanthosepion esculentum. The sequence goes on from OZ038487.1 coordinate 85,174,427, forward strand.
GATAGTTAGAGTAACTATCTGTCTATATTTCTGAGATTAGGTATTATGTACACAATTTACATTATTCGGACTATTGTCCTCATCTTTGTCGTCATATTTATTATAACGTTTCGGCCGTTGTACGCTCCGGCCTTCTTCAGGTGGTTGGAATGTCGAAATGAACCCTTTATTTCACTCACTGGGGTAGACTGTTCTTTTCCACGTGTCATGTTTAATTGGAATCAGTTATCAGCTATCTCCCGTTAATTCCCCTCTCCAAGTTCTCCACTGACTTTCTCCACTGTGCCATGTATCCTTGAGGACACATGGCACAGTAGATAAAGGCGTTTGTTAGATCCAGTGACAGGAAACAAAGAGTGTGAGTTCAATACCTGGTTAAGGCAGTGGAGAACTTGGAGAGGGCAATTAACATGAGATAACTGATAACTGACATCCATTAAACATGGCAAGTGGAACTAGAACAGTCTACCCCAGTGTGCGAAATAAAGGGTTCAGTTCAACATTCCAATACCTGAAGAAGGCCGGAGCGTACAACGGCCGAAACATTGTAATAAATATGGCGGCGACAAAGATGAGGACAAGTGTCCGAATAATGTAAATAATGTAACTATGTTATGAACATGGCTGACACTGTAAAAGTTTGAAATACCAATATTCTTCGATTATGACAAATGTCGTCATTTGCAGAAGTTCGAATCAATTTCAACCTACAAAAATAATTCTCCCCAAAATAGTCCTTATTTTTACGAGCAGTAACGTTGCTTTAAACACTACCAAGGAGACTTCCCAAAGAACGCGAAAAAAAGAAAGACATATTTTAAAAAATGCCGCTTATTGCAATGACTTAAAGAAGAAAACTTTTGATAGAAAACACCGAAAAGGAATCCACTTACAATATTAATATGATTAAAGTTTATTTTTCTAAAATAGTTTTAAAGCATTTATGTATTAAATTGATTTTAAATTCATTTCTCCAACATAATTTTAATGAATTTATATATTAAAACGATTTAGATTTTATTTCTCTGAAATAATTTTAATGTGTTTCTAGAGATTCAAAGGTTGGAGATGAAGTCAAGTGGGTCGGATGACGACCGCTTAGTGACGTCATTTCATACAGTGACGAAAGTGACGGTTAGTCACCTTACAGGTGTCAAAGCGAAAGCGACCACTTGTTTTTGTTTTTTTGTTTTTTGCCCACGCTCGTCAACCCGGTCTGCGGCTAAATATATCTCCCCTGTCACGTAGTGCAGCATACAAGACCATGGCGCCATTTTCCTATGAAAATATATCTTCAGCATATATAGAGAATTTGTCCGGCACTCATTCCTCATGTTGGAAAAATCATAGACCTGGCCGTTTTCCGTCAGCGTAATATGTTCTCGATAGACATATAGCAGAAAAATCTGCCCCGTTCTAATCATAAATATGGCTTCTTAAAGATTACAGAAGAATATCCAGCAGACAAAATTGCGTTATAAATGATTACACATCTCTTTTTCACTCTGTTCATTGTGTCGAATGTGTTATATTTTGTCTGAGCGGGATACATTTAAACATATAT
>OZ038487.1:85178490-85180990 GCA_964036315.1 Acanthosepion esculentum
TTGAGTCACTACCGAACACTTTCCTTTGAAGTCCGAAATGATACGTATTATCATATTATATTTCATCTAGTTTCTGCTTTAGTATGTTACTAAGAGTGTTGGCACTTGCGTTACGCCCTGCTATTACCACAGATAAAAAAAATGAACAATTCCGTTTTTATTGCGAGATATATCGGAGGCGCTGATTGATTTTGATGTAGAAAAAAAGACATACATAAGAAGAAATGTACGAAATAACGAAAGAAAAAGAAAAGAAAGGAACGGAAGAAAGTGGAGTTGATAATGCTGAAATCAAACTCTCCTCTCAACTGTCATTTTCAAATTCAAGTTCAGTCTTGATTAATGACCGCACTGGAAAACTCATGACCGGATGAAAAAATCAACTTCAAGCGGTGAATCAATTAAATGGATACCATATTGAGTTTTGAATTTATTCATTTGTATTTTTTAAAATCGTTTCACCCCGAGCAAGGTGATGATGCCATAAAAACGCAAGGGGTTACAAGCAGTGAAATTGAAGGAGAATGTGAAGAATGAGAATGGGGATGATCGTAGAAAGCACAAAATGGAATTAGGTTCAAGAAAAACTTGAGATAGTGATTGAAATTGCACATAAATTTTTGAAGATTGTAGTAATCAGGGCAGCAAGATATTGGAAAGGACTTCCATAGGTGGAAGGCGCGAGAAAATTCTTAGAGTAGAAATGGTAGTTGAGACCGCGTATCCAATCTAGGAGCACACTTAAATTTGTGTAGTCGGGCCATCAGGGGAAAAAGAAACCTCATCAGAACGTTTGTCATGAAAGAACAGAGAGAGAAGACACGTTACATCGCGGAGAAAGTGACTGAAGTCGAGATAACTTGTCATAATCTATTATATTATAGACCCTCCTTTGGATTTTTTCACGAATTGCCAGATGTAAAGTAGGAGCACCAGACCAGTTATGGCAACAGTTTCAATGCACAGACGAATTATAGATTTATAAATATTCAAGATGAGTTCTGGCGAGAAGAAATTCTGACACGACAAAGTGAACTAACTTACCTAGCAGTAGACGAAGCAATTGATTCGATATAGATGCTCCATTTCATTTCAGTTGAAAACATGTGGCCAAGAAGGCGTAGTGTGATGCTCCCCTGGAGTTTGGCATCAGCCATTATGATAATAGGCAGAAAAGCTTCTCTGTGGTGATTCTTCTTTTTATATAAATAATGACCTACATTCATCCTTATATAGTTATTCGGTTCACATATGTGGAGGGGGAATTTCCTCGTGTATATTAATAGCCATGGAACTCACTAATAGATTATTTAATTGAATTAAGAATTATGATTCTTCAGAGAATTCAAATAGAAGAACGGCTACATGTTCAGAGGAACGGCATGGAATTAAAAATTGATCATTTTCAAACATTCCCTATGGAAAAGCTGAAGAAAATAGTAGAGAACTCATTTCGATGGCCTTTTCCTTGAAAATCAAAACAGCATTTGAAACTGTAGAAACAAACTTGAATTTAGACCCCTAATGGTGGTAACAAGAAAGATATTACCTTCAATTATAGCTGTTAGGTTAATTTAACACCAAATATTTGAATAACTAAAATTAGTAAGATGACGATATATTTTCAGTAACCTTTATAAACGCTTTGACAAAATCAACAGACAAACGATTGGTGTATTCCCTGTATTAGTATGGGGTGTACCAGCTAGACACAATTTAAGTGCTATTTCGTGTTAGGAAGAATAATACGATTTAGCCTTCCAATAACCAGACACTGATACTAATATTGGCATTAGTGTAGCCACTGATGCACTAACACCGAATGAGGATACAGAAAGACGAAATACGGGACCGTACCCGACAAGAGATTTAATAATGCAAACAAATTATATACACATATTAAAAAGGTTTACATGTCCCAAACACAAGATTGTTCATATAGTCTAAAGGACCGAGGGTGTTTAACGAGAACAGAGAAATGCCATACCAACTTTAGGGCCGTTGACTGTCTATAGATGAGTTAACAGGACTTACTTCTTTCTCCACGCTAGGCTGGGTACCAGCAGATCAATTTCCACGTGTGCGGACTCCGGTGGTCGCAAGTAAAAAAGGGCAGAGCTTCCTAAAAACGGAAGTGACGAAAGGGAAGAAGGGACAGGAGAGATCTCGTCTCTAAGGGGCTGAACTTCCGTTATCCCGACCCAAGGGAAACAACTGTATTCTCCCTACACCTGTATTCAAACATCGACAGCTGCTGCCTGTGGAAAAGATGCAACTGTTTCATAAAAACCGCTGTTCTCGAATGCAACCTTTAAATGACTGCTTGAGACACACATTCAGTTGTGTTTTTGTTCAACATCATCGACAAAAGCATGCGAGATACTCTCAATTAAACATCATAATCTACGATTGTTTGGTGGTTTGACGATGGTTTGGGATTTCTCTCTTGACAAATATGAGTTTTATTGGTGTCGTGAAATCATACCACATACTATATAAG
>OZ038487.1:85185990-85215990 GCA_964036315.1 Acanthosepion esculentum
TGATTTCGATATCGTAAACAAAATTCAGGAAAATCGAAATCAAGTAGAACCTTTCGCAAATACGCATCGCAATTTAGTTTTTAAATTATTTTTCATTTTCATTTTCTCTCATATTGCGTTAGAAGTAATCAAGGAATTCTCCTACCTTTCTTATCAGAATTCGCCATTTTCCAAGTCAATCAAGCAAACGCAAGTGTGAACAATTGCAGGGCTAATTAGCAACTCATTTTGGAATATTCCTAGCTACTCAGGAAATGGTTGCAAATGAGATTTCTGTGGGGCGAAGGAATACTGGTTAACTTTTTTTCTAATTATTTTCTTTTATTTCTGATATATTCAGAAGGTTTGACATACCTTCTTTAAATTTCCAATCCATTGCGGACAGTAAATTTAGTTTAATTTCTATTTGTTTTCATCCTTCCCAATTATCTTTGCCAGATTTTGTTTGTCGCTTGGTCTTTGAGGCTCTTGGTCACATTTTTCTTGTATTTGTAAAGAGAGAGAGAGAGAGAGTTGAGGAGAAGAGAAAGAAGAGGGGCATGGATAGAAAGAGGGAGGGCGAGAGAGGGGATGAAGAATAAGGGGGTTCTTTAAGTCTAGTACTGGTTATAGGCCCTTCTCAATATCTATCAAGAAATGGCGAATTGGAGAAGGATGTGAATTCAAATGTTCCTTTTCTTAAGATGGCTGTGCCGCGGGGGCAAATGAACACACTCTGTGCCACTATTCGTCTCATGAGGTTAAGGGAATTATTCGCAAAATCCTTGTACTTATCTATCTATCTATCTATCTATCTATCTATCTATCTATCTATCTATCTATGTCTGTTCATATCTATCTATCTATCTATCTATATCAGTCTGTTTATATATCTCAGTCTGTTTTATCTATCTATTTCAGACTTATATCTGTCTAAACTAGTCTGTAATCCATCTATCTATCTATCTATCTATCTATTTATCTATCTATCTATCTATCTACACACAAACACACACATAGAGTCTGAGGAAGATTTGCTCTTATAAGTCAATATTTAAATTTGCTTGATTGTCGATAAACTCCATGGAGGAGACGGTCTAAAAGTATGTCGGATCTAACGACGGTTTCTTATGAGGAAAGGAAGGCGCATGTTTTTCTTTACTAATATTTCTTGAATGTTCAGGCCGGTACACAAATATAAATAAACGGAGCATCTAAAAATATGCACGGTAAAAAAAGCTACTAAGACGCAAGGGCCTACTAAGTGTGAGAGAATATGACAAAAAATACTATTAAGGAGAGGGATCTCTAAAAGAACAAGAATTAAAAAGACAATATAACGATTAACGTTGCATTTACATCTTAGAAGATCAAAGTGGACAGGGCAGCAATAAACTGGAAGAGAGTTCAAATAAATGGAACTGTTAGCATAGAACTTCCGGTCACATCAAGCTATTTCAAATATAAACTTGTGTGACCGTTGCAGTCATTCAAGCACTGCACTTAAATTTATAAAATTTAGGCACCATAGAGGAAAGTTCATCAGAATAATTACCATGGAAATATTTATAGAAAAAGCACACGGAACCTACTTTAAGGCGGTGGGAAAATGGCTGAATCCAAGATGCCAAGCCAGGAGGAAGAATGTTGCAGATTCATTGTAATTTTTCAAGATTCTCTATATACATATATATGGGAGCAATATTAAATGCATGAAAGTTAGTTCAAAAGGTTATCTTGTAAGGAAAATATTCTTTGGAATTTTAGAGCTCAATATCAAAAGTTACAGCATTAAGAGTAATACAAAGTATATATTTAATCTTTGCAAAAATCAGAGTAGAGTTAAGATAAGTTAGCATTTAATTTTACTGTTACGAAGTCTGTTTGTCTGAATATGATAAAGGTATTCTTTAGTGTGGCGACTGTGCAACTATTCCTCCTGTCTCCTGAAGTAATAGAGTCACATTTTTTATCTCACCGAAAGAAGAAAAACAACTTCTTTTTTTTATCAAAATGATTAGGTTTACAGTCGATACTGCAAGCTGATCATAATCTCTCCATGATTTTAACTCTTCGTAATATTGTGAGCAACTCTTATAATCTCCGGTAAGAATCTCCCACACACAAAAAAAGTCTAGCAAAACTTAAAATGGATGTGCTGAAATGATGTTCAAGTCATCGCATTGACTATTCAAGATTTGCCTATTTTCCCGAATCCTTTTTTCAATAGATAATTTATTTTGTTCGGATTGGCTGGGGTAGTGTATTTCTTTATGATAATTCTAAGTGAAGATTCATCTTGTTTATAGTTGGCGTGTATTTGAATTTTTTTACATGTTAATATTATTGGTTTTGTCTGTGTTTTCAGTATCGTTATTATTTACTTTTGAAAGAAATAGTCTAATCTGGGTGTCGATGAGGTTGTTAGCAAAACAGTTAAGTAATGTTTGTTTTCCATTGTTGAAATCTTTAAGGAAAAGTAGACAAGAGGATGAATTCTCGTGTGCGCACTTGAGGAAATTTTTATCATTACTATTTTGTATCTAAGTGGGCATTCACTCTTAAAATTAAGGTGGCAAGAGTTTCGGTTAGTACGGTTGGTTTTTTATACAATGAAATGGTGAAAGTTTACTGTATTCTAAGGGAACGTTTAAGAATGACCCACAATGTGCTGACCGTGTTTGGAAAATAATAACTCTAGATACATCCACACAGCCCATATATTCGGTTAAAAAGTAAAAATAAAATGCACTATGGGCACAGAAATGCAGAACGTTTGGAGGGTTTTGACAAATTTGAGTTAAAAAAAAAACAACTTGTACGAAAGCAAAAAAAAATTAAATACTTAATCGCAGTACCTAGTCATTTACTGCATTAGTGTTTGAGGATCTGAGTATATCCATAATGGTTTTGGAAGTGTTTGTGACTATTTTAAGATTATTTAGATGGGATAGGTTGTTCTGGATAATGGACGTGACAGAGTTGGTCGGTAGTATTATGCATCTGTTTTCATGTAATTTATTATTGCGGATTATGTTATTATTTTTGTTTCGGATGTATATTTTGTATTTTTATATCTCGTATGCCTTGTGAATGAAATGGTATGGGTATTGTCGGTTTTAGAATGGGCTTTCTATGTATGATTCTTCTTTAGGTAAATATTGGAGGCTGCAGATTCATAATTCTCTCAGATAGAATACTATAATAATTCCAGATTTAATTTTAGAAGAGTGGTTTTATAAAATAAATTGACAAAACTGTTCCAACAAAATATATTGGAGAAATATATATATATATATATATATATATATATATATATATATATATATATATATATATATATTTATATAGATAGATAGATAGATAGATAGATAGATAGATAGATAGATAGATAGACAGACATAAGTGAAAGTAATTATTAGGAGGATTTGAAATAATCATAATTAAGTAATTCATCGAGTCTAGTAGAATCCTGAACAGAATGCAGAAAGCACTGAAAACCGTTTCGTCCTATATTTGGGACTCATCAGCAGCGCGCATACACTATCGAGAATCGAACCCGGACCGTTACAATACGACGTAAGCGTACCTTGGATGAGTTAAAGCACGAATTGGTGAAGAGGCCCGTTGTTACTGTTGATATGATGCTTGCGTCCTGTCGTTACGGTCCGTGTTCGTTTCAAGGCTGTGGACGCATACTGCTGATGAGTCCCAATTATACGCGGAAACGGCGGATGAGGATATATATTTGGATATGTTTCATTGAAAAACTCATGTAAGTTTTGTCTACTTAAAATAAGCAGACACAACTTGTCGAAATTATTCATTGAGTTAAAATACTGCCAAAATATATATATATATATATATATATATATATATATATATATATATATATATATATATATAAAAGCTTTCACCACCATAATCAAGTTATATTTTATTAAAAACGACGACGGAAAATATTATATAGATAGATAGATAGTGATCTAGCGTGTCTTCGATGTGGCACAGGACTTGAAGTATGGATTACCATGTGAGGAGCCTGCTCACTACTCTTTCTTAATTTATCTCGAGAAAAATTTCTGCTAACCATTGTAACAACTTTTACTGCCCCCCCCAATATTAGCGTGTATGAATATATGTATATATGTTGATTTTTTAAGCGTAGATTTGATGTGGCACAAGCTCTAAAATACGGGGCACCTAGTGCTGATGCAACTCACTACTCAGTCGTAATTGTTCTTGCGATGTGCCCAAAGTAGGAACGTATGAGTATCTCGTGACTCCAAACGTCAGTTTAGTGGGTATCCATGTTTAATTTGAAGACCTGACTTTTTAAACACACTTTAAATAAATAAATAAATAAAAAATTTCAATTTCTGTGGCTGAGCTGTCTAATGTCCGCTAGATCAAACAGCGGTTCCTCCTACAATGGAGAACCCTTCCTCGAAGCAAGTATTTCCCACTGCTTTAAAAGCGGGGCGTCTACTCAATAATGAGTTTCCACTAAAGTAAAATTTTAGATTAATGAGAAATAATTCACAATACCTTTAATCGATTTTCAGTGATATTGCGAAAGATATAAGATGTTTGAAAATACGCAAACAACTTAAAAAATTATTGATATTCACCTATATTTTGTTACCTGCAGTAAGGGAGTTTTTTTACAAATGTTCAATGAATTGTATTACTTTATTTTTTTTAATATCTTCGCGTTCAATTAAAATCTTAATGAAAGTTTTTATCACTCTCCAAAAACCACACAGTAATTATTTTTTCAAATCATTTAATCGTGAATAATAATAATAATAATAATAATAATAATAATAATAATAATAATAATAATATTCGGTTTACATTTTTTTAATTAGTGAACTAAAACCATTAACATACAAGCTTCCATCTTTTCTCGTTACTGCTTCGCGCTTTTCCCCCCTTTCTCCTCCTTCCACTGAATCAACTTTTTTTATCGTCTTTCCTTTTCATTCTTTCATTCATTATATTTTTTAATTTTTTTCTGTAATTCTCTTTTTAAAAATCTTGTTGTCTGTATTTTATTCTTTTTTTTCTCTTCTCTTTTTTCTTCTTTTCTTCTCCCTATGTCAGTATTCTTCTATTCATTTCGTTTTGTCGTGTACTCAATTCTACCTGTACATCGATAGACTGTCTTAATGAGGGAAGTCTCTCCGAAGCCTCCTCCTATATTTCACTTCTCTTGTCCAGCATTTAGCATTCAGTTGCTTCTTTTAATCCCAAGCTTAAAATCCTAACTTGTCTTTATTTTCTTTCTTTTATTCCTCCCTCATCCATTAATCGTCGGTAAAACTTTTAGTTATTAATTTTAGTCCTGTTTAATTTGATACTTATAAAGATATATCGATATAACATTTTATATATATGTATTGGGAAAATTGTACAACAAAATTGGATACGTTTCGGCTTTCAGGGTTGCTGGAAATATTTTAAGATTTCAAGAAATAAAATGTTCAACAATATTTTATTGAATTGAAATATTAACAAACAACATCTAAAATATGGCTTGCATCATTTGTGATGCAAAGGTTCATAGTGCTTTGCAAGATACACGTGGAATCGATGCAATAATTCAACATTGCCGACAATTTTAGCATATTCACTCTTTATGCGTTCAATCAAGTGTGTTGCATCTGTGATTTACATTGCGTACACCTTCTCCTTTAGCAGACCCCAGAAAAAGAAGCCAATCCTTTCTTCTTTCGACAAAATCATGTTTAACCTGTCTATAGGTAAAAAGATATAGTTAATGAGATTTCCTATGTCTCCATATTTTAGGGATAGCCTGTATATACTATACCTACAGTTTTCTTCCTCTCTTCTTTGTTTTCTTTTCATTATTGTTGTTGTTGTTGCCGTTGTTGTTGTTGTTGTTGTTGTTATTATTATTATTATTTATTTATTTATTTATTATAAAACTTCTCTTCCTTCACGACTTCAGCTTCTGCTTCTGCTTCTCCTTATTTTCCCCCTCCTCCTCCTCCTCCTCATTCTTCTTCTTCTTCTTCTTCTTCTTCTTCTTCTTCTTCTTCTTCTTCTTCTTCTTCTTCTTCTTCTCCTCATCATCATCCCATTTTAGTCTCCATTTGCATCTTCGTTAGCCTCCTCATTTCATTTTCATTCTCTTTTATTTTTCCTTTTACCTTCAGATTCTTTTTCTCTATTTTTTTTTCTTCTCATTTTCATTCTTATACGGTGGAGTAATGGATAGCGGCTCGGATTGAGGAATCGGAATGAGCCAAATTCGAATTCCAGTCGAAACCATTTCATTCATTTATGTGCTAATACCCTTGGGAAAGGTATAAATCATCATCTTTTCTCCCCAGCTTTGGGTAAATAGCAGGGCAGACCGGGTTCTATAGCCTTGGATGGCTTCTGGTCTACCGCAGAAAGAAATGGCAATGTACTGCGGGAAAAAAATCTGCCTCGTCAATCATGTATCAAAAGATACATGATCGCCTTGTATTGTATCACGCATGGCACATAACTGAGTGATTGTCTTTTTAATGAGTTGAATCTTTTATTCATCATTTTCATTTCTTCTTTCTTCATCTCCATTTACCTTTCTGATTTTTCAGCTTCCAACGCTTTTTCCTTAATTTTTCATTCATTTTTGAACACCTGATTCTTTTTCCTTTCCTTTATCTATTATTACATTATCATCTTTCTGTTTCTTCTGGTCTTTCCTTTTAATCGATTATTCTATCTTTTTTCTTTTCTTTTTTCTGTTATTGTTCATTTTCATTCCGTAATTTGATTGCATTTTCGTTCCCACTTCATTTCATTCCTTTGCATTCTGTTCCTTGATTTTTCTTTCGCTTTTGCTATTTCGTCTTTTCATTCTCTTACTTCTTGTTCTTTTTATCTTCTGCCTTTTCCCCCTTTCTAATCATTGTTTTCTTCTCTCATCTTTCTTTCGTCTTCCTCCTTTTCGTTTATGCTTTTTTCTTCTTTTTCTATATCTTTGCTCTATGCTTTTGGTCTTTCTTATTTTTCTCTTAAAATGTTCATTTCCCCCGCTTTCTCTTCTTGGTTTATTTCTCTTTTACCTTCTTCTCTCCCTCTTCTTCCTTCCTATGTCTTTTTTCATTGTGTGCTTACTTTCCCGCTTCTTTTCAATTTCTTTCTTTCTTCGATTCTCACCCCGCCCATTCCTCGCTTTATCTTCATTCTCTTCAGTTCATTGCTTCTGTTTTTGTTTCCTTTTTAAATATTCATTTACTCTTTTGTTGCGTTTAATTTTCATTTTGTTTTCTTTAGGTTTTGATGCCATCTCGTTTCTTTAATCATTTAAAAAATCTATTTTCTTAGGCATTTTTCTTTTTCTCTTTACCTCATTCCTTCTTCGTATTCTTCTTAATTTTATTTAATATCTTTCTTCACATGTTCTTTCTTTTTATTGTCTTCATTGCTTTTTTACGTTATTTCTTTTTATTATTATTCTTTAGACGTTATTATATTTTTTATTTTATTGTATACTCATTTTCTTCTGCTCATTCATTCTTCCTTTCTTTCGTTTTTAGTTCGTTCGTTCGCTCGTTCTTTCTCTCTCTCTTTCATTCTTTTTATACTTATTTTTTTTCTTACTTTCAATTATATTTCTTTCTTCTCGTTTTTCTTTCTTTTTTGTTCGTATTTTCCTTTACTTCTTATTCAATGTTTCATTATTTCCTTCCTCCTTTTTTCTTGCCTTTTTTGGTTTTGTCTTTCCTTACTTTGTTCTATTTTTTGCTTCTAAATTCTTATTTTCTTTTTCTTATTTTTCATGTATTACATTTCTTCTCCATCTTCTCTTTCTTTCTTTCTTCATATTTATCCTCTTCATTTCCCTTTCTTTCTTTCTTTCTTTCTTTCTTTCTTTCTTTCTTCCTCCTTACCTTTTAATTTGGTTATTTTAATCTAGTCTCACACCCTCACACTCAATATTCTTCGTCTTTATTTTTCATTCTCACATTTCTTTTCATTCTTTTCTTCCTATAATATTTGTTCTCTTATATCTCCCCACAGCCATTCATTTCTTTTTACTTCTTTCTCTACCCTCGGCTCTTTCTTAATCAATTCGTTCTACTTTCAATTCTTCATCCTCATTGCTAACGCTCGATATCACTATCTTTCACCCCCTCCGTTCGTGTATCGTTTTTAGTGGTCATACTCTCTATGTAGGCCTCTCTGAAATAATTCATTTGATTGCCTGATGTCCATTCTTCACCATTTTTTAAGTATCCTTACGCGCGTACACACCCATAAAACAAATATTCCATGAATTAAAGCATTTCAATTTTCAAACATTTAAATTTGAGTTCCGAAATATAAGACCAAATGTTTCAGATGCTTAATAAATATTATTCTTAACGATTGCCTGCTGTTCTTTTATCGCTATATTTTTTTATTATATTTTAAAAATTTGCATTTAAAATCTTTAAACACGATCTATTTTTTCTTCATCGAAATTTAAATATTTAAAAAGATCACGTTCTTGGTTAATCACACTTTGCACTTTGAATGGTTTCAATTTGTGAACTTTCAGAAATTTCAAATAAAAAATATAAAAAATATTTGAATTTTGGAATTTTCGCTTGCCTAAAATGAGGTTTGCCGCTCTTTTTCGTTTGGTCATATTTTTATTACCAGTGTAAATTGCGTTGCAAACTAACGAGCAATTTGCAACCCTCAAAAAATTAGATTGCTTTAAATTATTCAAGGTTAGTTTCTTTCATTGCGTCATTATCACCCTTCTTATTAACTCCCTGGATTTCTGTTGTATACATATATCCTTCCGGATGCCAACCAGAGATCTAAGGTCAGAAATGTCATACTGACATTCGCCAGATATGCTGTATTCAATCTCCTTCGGTGACTCCTTTCTATTTGCATGCTTCTTGTTACAGTTCCCTAATCTTTGTGAACAAAATCTAGATCTGTTATGTGTGTTTTTAAAATTCTCCCTTTCTTGAATGTTGCACTTTTATGCCATTATATTATTAATATTCATTTTATTTCCTGGGGCTTCTGTTGTATGCACATTTACTTCCGGATCCCAACCAGAGACCTAAGGTCAGAAATGTCTTCATGATATTTTCTACTAATCATTTATGTAAAAAAATAAGATCACACACATTTTGCATAGATAAAGCTCTTCGTATTACGATAGCAGTATATAAGAGCACATTTTTTTGTATTTCTTTAAGGCGTGGGCTACCAGGAATCCCTTCAATTAATCTATCGGTATGTTTTCTAGTTAGTATAATGGCTCCAACTGCAACTGGAATTATTCATTTCCTCATAGGTCACATTTTTGAGATTTCTACTTCAAGAACCTTGTATTTTGATAGTTTTTGAATATCTTCAACGATACATTAAAATCGGCAGGGACTGCCATGTCAAAAAGAAAGCAGATTCTGTTTATGTTGTCTTTGATCACGACGTCTGGGCAATTAGCTTTGACGTGTGTGTGTATTGTAGTTAATTTCTCTCATGTTCTTTGTTTTTTTTCCATTTCGTCCCTTATTTTTCTAATTGCTTGGTTAGCGAGGTTGATGATTTTCGCCACCTGACGGTTTTTCAGACTTTTGGAATTGTCGGCTTTTCCTCGAAATTAATTTCCTTTACATTCTCCCATTTATATCCAATGCTTTTTGTCGTGTGTGTATCTTTCCCATATTCGTCATTTTCTTCCTCCATTTGCTTGTGTACTTCAAGGGCTTATTACAACTAGTTTCTATTTATTCCTCTGCATGTGTCTCCTCTGGGTTGTTGGCATTTTTTAGCCCCTAGATCTTAACGTTTAACCTATTGTTGTTTCCACGGATGTTTTCGAAGTCTATGTGAGGTATTCTTTTTTTCCTGTTCATGTCATGTTTCTTGGCATCGATGTTTAGTCTGTTTCAGGGATGTTTTTTTCGCTAGATATTATAAGCGGCTTTGGTCGATGTTGTCGTTGGATTTATCGTAACAATGTAAAATGCTATCATTACTTCAATATACTCTTCCCTACACCGTTTATTTATTGTTCTCTTTGTGAGATTCTCTTTTAATGAATATAGAGAACCCCTGTGAGGACTGTCCACGGCTTGGTTTTCCACTAGTTCTCGTTGGGTAGAGTTTGTTAGAGTTGCAGAATTTTCGATCCCAATCTGGTTCCTCACGGTTGGAGGCGGTCCTTGTTGACCCACGTGACGAAGATACGTTTTAACAATATTTTTTCTTTGTGTCAGCATTATAGTTAGTTCGTATGTAACCATACGTGGGGGCTGTTTCGTGGGCGCCAGCGCATATCCATACCATAGTGGGCTATCAGGTTTATGGAGCCAGGCCTCATTCTTATATATTTTATTTTTGTTTTTAGCATTGGTATTGCTAACAACAACGATAAATACTTAATTTATCACGTTTGGATCCCAAGGAGACACGCAGTGCTTCACGAGACTTCAACATAACTTCATTTTTCAACGGAATTTTCTTTGACTTTTTCTCTCTTATATTCAATAATACGAAACTATATTCCAATCTCCTTAATCCTGTTTTTACACGAATATATTTTACCCATAAATACATTTAATATATAGATACTATTAATATTTAAAGAATAGTATATTATAAGTGTTTGTATTGCATGGCTTATGAAATAAAATTATATATCTATATATATATATATATATATATATATATATATATATATATATATATATATGAATTACTTATAATTTATTATCAAGGGTGTGGATAGTAGCCCGAATTTTATTATTATTATTATTATTATTATTATTATTATTAACTTTAGTTATCTCATAACACCAAGCCCAGAAGAATAGAACAATCTTTCATGAAATATATCTATTCAATGCTTTGGCGCAAGTCATCAGTGATGTTTTTAGACGAAGATCTTTAGTAGGTTTCGGATCTTACAATATCTTACTCCCTCACCTTGGAAACCCAATCGATACTGATAGCATATCCGTCGGAAATAACTCCTCTCATAGTGTAAAGCTATCTTTACCGACTGCGGCTCCTCAGGACAATATTTTCAAATCACGAGCAACTTACTATTCACTTTTCTCTTCCGTAAATACAGAATACAAAGGAAATGATCATTTTCTTAGTAAATATGACAACAGTATCGATTTTTCGAATATGATCTGTGGATAAATATATTGGCCTCACACGACCTCTTTCTGAAAATCCGATCCGATTTCAGTTCACCAGGAGGAAGGTTTCTTCTCGTAAAAGGGAACAGCACAACGCATATAGTTTGAACTGACTGCTTTTATTTTACTTAGTACGCAACTCTACTAACTGCTTGTTAGCGAAGAAGATAGACGAAATGAGTGAGAGAGATGGTTTCATTTTTTCACTTCATAGCAGTTTCAGTTTGCATGTTCGGTAAGAGAGCAAATATGATGACACTCCCGTTTCGCTCACTGATATAAAAAAGAGACTACACAAAGATCATTTACGTGCTTATAGTATGTTTCAATTAATTCATATTAATCATTTGATTAACACTTAAGAAAATGCTCGCTCTAGGTGTCTGTTGGGTGGAAGAAAAAAAAGTAACAAAGATGGGAGTGCGAAACACGTGCTAGACATTTCTCAATATCACAGATTTTGTATCCAGTATTATTTACACTAATTAAATTAGGACTATTGTACTTATCCTTGATTTGGCACTTCGACGTGATGTAATGATTCAGCAAATTTGTATCGCTAGATCAATTAAGACTGAGTAGTAAGTTCGATCCTCACGCGGTGCACCAGAATTTCAGTTTCGTTCCACATCTAAGCTACGTTTAGAAAATCGTTTGGGAACTTTGATGTGGTTTAATGGTTAGTAAACTTGTCTCGCTAGATCAATTAAGACTGAATAGTGAGATCTATCCTCACTAGGTGCTCCATACTTTCGGCCTTGTGCTACAAGTAAATCATTATTATCCTCATCTTTTTTGTTATACTATTTCGGCTGTTGTGTCCTCCGATCTGTGCAAATATGGAATTCTGAACTGAACCATTTATTTAATATAAGTAGGTAGACTGCTTATGTCTATGTATATTGTCTAGTGCTTATTTTATTTAGTACACTTCAGATATTACACGCCTGTTTCTCGTGAGTACAAATACACGGTGCTCGGCCCAGGGATTAAACTCACAACCACATTGTTGAAAATTCACAAACCAATGATTTTATCTACATTGGCCTAGCGGACAAAAATGTTGGTTTGTGTTGGTGCGACTCACATGAGCACAGAAGTAACTTATTTCTTCTATCAATAGTATAGCTGATGTAGTACTTTTTCTAAAGCCATATATTGCACTGCGCAGATCAACCATTCGGTTTCTTTCTCAGTATCGATCTGCCTCAATTTCAGTTCATTATTATTACCATATCCTTTTATTCCTGTAGTATTGTTGAGATGTTGAGTGTTTCCCCGTGAGTATATGGTAATAATGAAGAAACACAGTCGTAGGGAAAAATACTGGTATATTCAGAGAGGTATTTACATCAGAGCGATTAGTAGTAGAACGAACGTAGGTTAGTAGTAACAATAAGTAATAGAAATAAAGTCTAACGGTATCTTACTGTCGAGAAACGGAAGTGTAACTGATCACTACAGAAGTCTCACTCTGCACTGCACTAGACTGCTACACTACTCACAGTCTCTAGAACTACTGTTCTATTTATAATAATAGGACCAGTCTATTGCGGTTGTGAAGGTGGGTGCGCTCCAACAAGTATACACATTTTCTTACTCGCCCCAACAAGATACCTAAGGTCAGAACATCATTCAAATGAACATTTCATCATGACATCTTTCACTAAAGATTTTTTGCATATATATATATATATATATATATATATATATATATATATATATATATATATGTTGTGTTGAATGTCAAAGACAAAATAGTCCTGCATATATTCTTTTGAATTTTCTCAGTATTTAGGAGGTTAATATTATTTTTGGCAAAATCAATTTGTCGTTTAACAAGATATTCTTTGTAATCCCTGGTGTTGGTATCATGTAAAGCTGCAGTATTTAGGAGGTTAATAATAAATACTGCTTCTACCCTGAAGATGAACAATGATGTTCGAAAGTACTCGGTTATCCTACGGACAATATTTATTTCAATATAATTTTCAAATAAATAGTTTCATTAGAAAATATGAGAAAATTCAAAAGAGAATATGCAGGACTATGTTGTCTTTGACATTCAACACAACATGTTTAAAAGAAAAGTTGCTGTCAAATTTCACACACACACACACACACACACACACACACACACACACACACACACACACACATATATATATATATATATATATATATATATATATATATATATATATATATATATATATATTAACCTCCTAAATACTGCAGCTTTATATGATACCAACACCAGGGATTACAAAGAATATCTTGTTAAACGACAAATTGATTTTGCCAAAAATAATATTAACCTCCCACACACTTTACATAAATAAAGCTCTTTACAAGGTGTGAGCTGTAGTTGTGAGAACTTTTTTTTAATATTACATTAAAGGCTATCAAGGATCCCATCAATACATATATGAGGATGGTTTCCAATTAAAACGTGGACACCAGCCACATCTGGTATTATTGATGTCTTCATGTTTCACATTTTTGAGTCAAGATACTTGTATTTTGATATATATTTAAGATCTTCAAAGATGCATTACAATCTGCAGGATCTGCCATGTCAATAAAAAGCACATCTTTCTGCTTTTGTGGTCTTTGATTACAATGTCTGGTCGATGAGCTTTGATCGTCTGTGTGTGTTGTAAAGTCTCAGACAATTGTTATAAGGCCCATGTCTCTAATCAGGATAGGTTGGTTTTCATACCAATTTACTTCCCGTAAAATATGTAGATTGTCCAGTGCTGATATTGCGCGACACATTGATGTCATGTTTTATATTCGGTGGATGCTAATACCGTGAAACCTGACAAAAGTTGGTCAATTGTTTCTGGATATTCCTCACAAAATCTGCATTTCGGTTTAAGACGAGTTATCACCATGTTTGGTAATATCTAGTTAGCAAGCATTGGTATTGTGCAGTAACAATGAAAGCCTTGGTTTCAGTTATTAATCCTGCACTAAGTAACATCTGATGGAAGGGAGTTTATCTATATTACCTTGTCAGAGTGAGAGTATTGACAATGAAGATGTTTATCTTCCCACTGTTTCTACATTTGGTCGATTTCATTTGCTTTTGACTTCGTTTTTACGCTCTTTGAAGCTGCAGCAGGTGTACTATAGTTTACTCGTTCAGCTCCATCCACGCAAACCTTTCTTTTGAATTTGGTGGCTTTATTAATTACTGAATAAAGCTTCTTATTTCTTTTATGTTCTTTTCTATAGATCATCATCTAATCTTCTGTAGTCTGTAGATGTCTTTGAAGACCGATTCTTCTAGACGTGTAAGGCAGTTCGAGTTGAACGAAATCTCTGCCCGCTTCGGATCTGAGAACAGACAGATGATCAACATATGGCCTAGGTTGATTCATGCAGAGGCTAATGAGAAAGGTTTTCGTTCTGACATCCATTCGCTTAATGTGAGTTATGATCCAATTAAGGATGTTCAAACTGTATTGCGACAGCCAATTTATTTGTGGCTGATACTCTGTTCTGCGAATTCAACTCGGTATTTAATACCAGACTCGACCGCCTGTAGTATTATTTTCGTGCATTCATCTACATTTGGGTATACTGTATTCAATCTCCTTCGCTGACTCCTAGGTATTTATAGGCTTCTTCTTGTACCAGTTTCTTAATTCTTGTCATAAAATCTAGATCTATTGAGTGTGTTTCGGTAATTGTCCCTTTCTTGATAGTTACTTACTCATATATATCATTTTAGTATTATTATTTATTTTCTTGGACTTCTGTTGTATACAAATTTTCCTTCCGGGTCCCAACCAGAGATCTAAGGTCAGAAATGACTCCATGATACATTTCACCGATCGTTTTCGTTAAAAACAAAACAAACAAAAAATATTCACACACATTGTACATCGATAAATCTCTTCGTAATATCCGAGCTGTACATGGGAATACAGTTTTTGCATTTGTTTAAGGCATGGGCTCCCAGGAATCCATTCATTGAGTTTATCGGAATATTTTCCAATTAATCAGGGTTACAAATACTACTGGAATTAATCATGTATTCATGTGCCACATTTTTTAGATTTCCACTTCAAAACCCCTGTATTTTGGTATATTTTTGAAGATCTTGAAGATGCATTACAGTCTGCAGAGACTGCTATGTCAGTAAGAAAGCACATTCGGTTCTTGTAGTCTCTGATTATGATGTTTGGGTGATCAAAGTTGATTGTTCTCTCTTTGTGTATTGTAAAGTCTCATAAAACTGTTACAGGTCCTATCTATGTAACCGGGTCTGGGCTGTGTTCATAGCAGCTTCTTCCGGTTCCTTCTCGTTGTATTTTCCAGTGAAGATACTGACCCACACTCTCCATATTTTATTTACTTGGTGCCAACACAGTGCAACCTGATATAAGAGGATCAGTTTTTTCTGTATATTTATCACGAAATCAGCTTTCCGGATTAACACAATTTTTCAGTACGTTTGCGTCCAGTTAGCAGGCATTATTGTTAATTTAAGTAAATGTTGTAACCTAGGAAAGATTACTGAATGAGGAATAACCAAAACGGAAATACATAATATCATATAGGCAACAGCTTTGGAAGGTAATGAAAAAAATTAATATCAAGTTAAATAAAACATTAAAAAAAAACAGACAAAATGAGCCCACCAGGAAGACAAAATTTAAGCGAGAAATTGAGTAAGTTAGATGCGACATATCGATGGGATTTAAAGTCATTCAAATATTACATCACGGAAACGCAAGAACAAGCGGAAATATAAAATTAAAGCAGTAAATGAAATTCCAGCAAATAAATAAATACTTAAAGAGAAACTGCAACTAAAGGCACAGTGAATAAGACGATAAAAAAAGCGTTGAAGGCTCTATCTACAACAAGAGATATTCCAAACGGAGAAGATTTACAGGGCAACTAGAAAAGCCGTTATAGATGTCAAATGCGACCATCTATTGAAATAGTGCAAAACTTTGGGGAGAATATTGAGAGTAATCGAAAGGAATATAATCCCAATGCAGTGTGGACCAAACGAGAACAGGAAAGAATGAACAATAAACCTATACAAGAATGGAAAAATATAACCAAGGATAATGTTAGACAAGCTCTAAAAAATTCCAAAAAATGGAAATCCCCAGGAAATGACAAGAATACATAACTTTTTCTCTATCATCTCCCATCTATCCATATAACTTTTGCGCAAAATTTAATTAATGACCCCTATGAAATTCCAGAATGGATCACTGAAGACATTAAATATCTCCTACCAAAATCAGATGAAACAGATGATTCAAAAAAGTATAGGAAAATAGCATGTCTATTCACCACATATAAATTGATCAAGTTTGTGCTGTACATACTCTTTTCTCGGTGAAAACATCATTTTTCACCTGGAACAGAAAGAATGAACAGAAGAGGTTCATAGGACTGCAAAGATCAACTTCTAATAAATAAAATGATTCTGGAAAATTGCACAGCTTGGATAGTTTACCGTAAAACATTTGATATTGTGCGACGCACTTGGATTATTATTATTATTATTATTATTATTATTATTATTATTATTATTACTATTATTATTATTATTATTATTAATATTATTATTATTATTATTACTATTATTATTACTATTATTAATATTATTATTATTATTATTATTATTATTATTATTATTACTATTATTATTACTATTATTAATATTATTATTATTATTATTATTATTATTATTATTATTATTATTATTATTATTATTATTATTATTATTATTTCCTTTGATTCCTTTTGCATACATATTTCCTTCCAGGTCCAAACCAGAAATGGCTTCCTGACATTTTCCACTGATCATATTTGCAAAAAAAAAAATAACGTGACAAAAGATCAAAATCACAGACATTTTACATAGATAAAAGCACTTCATAATGTTCGAGCTTCGTAATGGGCTATCATGAATTCCTTTATTGAGTCTATCGGAACCTTTTACAATAAATCCGAGGCCTTTAACTAGTTCTGTAAGAATACATTTCCTGGATTTCTTCTCTTTTATGATAATATCAGGTCTGTTGGCGTTTATTTCCCTGTCAGTTTGAATTGGTATGTCCCAGAGGATAATAATAATAATAATAATAATAATAATAATAATAATAATAATAATAATAATAATAATAATATCATCATCATCATCATCATCATCATCATCATCATCATCATCATCATCATCATTATTATTATTATTATTATTATTTGACTTCTGCCGTACACATATTTTCATTCCGGGGACCAACCAGAGACCTAAGATCAGAAATGGCTTCATGAGAGCAAAATAAATTTACCCTCCAGCTCGCTCAATAAGAATCCTACCAAACCTTCATATTCTTTTAATGATTTCATTCTTTCGATTTTTATTATTCTGCAAAATTCTCAGTTAACGAACATGTTGCAATATGTTACATTTGTAACTTTTTAGATTTCCTTTGCTTCATTCTGTTTGTTTTATGACGAATTTTCATTTTCCTTGTTAGATTACATCGGAACTGGCCACGAAACTTAGATGAGATAGCAAGGTTTCCTCTCAAAGTATTGACATGTTTCTTTTAGCTTTCTTCAACAGCCTTTTGTTTCATGTTTGTTGGTCGAAACCAACTAGTTTGCATAATTCCTTGTGAGTTACTGTTCCTACTTCGTCATGAATTACATATCATTTTTTAACTTAGCTTTCTTCTTCTTACACATGTGATGCTCATTATATCTTATCTGTTTTTTTCCTGATGGTGGTATTAATTGTTAGACACCTTTTCGGTTTCCTCGAATATATGTCACCTTGATGATTTATTTCGGGGATAAGAATTTTTATTTCACCTTATAGATGCTCTCTGCATAAAATTATTTATTTTTATATCGATCTCTTTTTCTACTTACCTATCCTTGATAAATTACTTCCGATATCCAAAGCGTTACTCTTATATTTATAAAGCGATATATGTTTTATAGATTGATAAGTGTGGTAAAAGTCTACGCGTACAACTTTTATTCTTGTTTCCATAATCATAAACATCTGAAGACAATCGAAGATATCGATAGAGAGTGTCATGTCTTACACTTCATATTAGTTAAACTATCTGTGTTTAAATGTCATTTATCAGGGTTCAATATAGCTTAGGTGATAAAAGGAAGTATTTGTCTCGTTCCTATTTTCAAAACTGGCCGTAATTCTCTGCTCCTTATAGAGCAGTTAGTGCCGTGAGGATTACACAAAACCATGAGTAAGTGGATCATCTATCGACAATATGAGGATCAATGTTTTAATTTGCATAATTTTCTATAAGGCATCATCTACTCATACGCATTTCTTCCGAGATTTCTTCAAGCACTTTTGAATATTTTTGGCAAGTCTCTCTTGAAATTGGAATTTATTCAGTTAAGACTCATAGATCTCTTCTGACTCTGGTGACTAGAAACACTAGATTTCTTATTCTTATTTTTATATCAATTTATTTTTATTATTTTATCTTTTTAAAGTTTCTTTTCAATGTGCCTCTCGGTTTGTTTGCTTAGTTGTTGTCTATTTCATTTATGCATATTCTTCTGTTACATTTTCACGACATCTTATCTATTTGGGTATTTGGAGACCGATGGCGTTGTTCTGTAGTCTAACGTAATGTCCGCGTCTTCCTGAGGACAAATTTACTAAAGTCAGCCTCTCACTATCTCTTTCTGAATATCGAAATCGATGTCCTTTCACCATTTGGAAGGTTTCTTCTCTTGATGTTAAACAGCAGAACGCATATAGTTTAAATTGAACCCTATCTAACCCCTGTGAAAATAGAGCATGACAGAAGTAATCAGTGATCGTTAAATGCTTTTCTGAGTATGTTGAATTATTTTTCTTCATTTGTCAAAATGGATCAATCTACCTATTTCTTGCCTCCATTTTGTAATAATTACCGTCGGATTTTCTTTTCTTTTTTTAAAATTAGTTCTTAATCAACTCACGCCAAGGAAGGCGATAAAGCCAATAGGAAGCAAGAGGTTAATTAATGTTAGAGAATATGAGAAAAACTTGAAGTAAGTATTAGCATAGCTACGGTTATATCTAGATATTTGAAGTGTAAAATGATGACACCTTGTCGTCAATCTAGTACTGAGCGTAAATGCATAAAGTTTAGGTACCATGATGGAAAGTTGCCATTAAAGTATTTATAGGAAAGCTAGAGAATCGCTACGTTTCGGTGGTGTGAAAGTTACTGAAGTAGAGATGAGAGATCAGGATCTATAACATTGCAGATTCTTCTTTGGATTTTATCAAAAATCTGTAAATATATAGTAGGAACACAAGAGTAGATGTGGCAGTAATATTCAAAGGGAGGAGATTCTGATGGAAAAAAAGAAAAGGTTTCTTTCTGACGATTGAGGGGAGAAGTTTTCGTTTTTTAGTTAAAATTAAGAAGCTATAAGTTGCACAATTTAATAACCTATTTTATGTGATTTTTGCGAGCAGCTGCCATATAGAACACTGACCAGACTTGCTAATGAGACATGAGTAATGAAGTTGTCATCATGATGCTTATGCTATCAGGAAGGTCATTTACGAAAACACTGTATATAGAGGTTTGTGGAACACATGCATTTACGCAAAAAGATCTTGAAGAATGGCCATTCAAGTCAACCATTGTTTGTATTTCTATATGCATATTACTTTTTATTTCTTAATTTTTAATGTTCTGCAAGATGAGTCTGATAAATATATTTTAAGGCCTTCTCTTCCTTACAATGACTTTATCTTTTTAATCGTAACTGTTTTTTTTCTAATCTAACAATGGGAATGACTGCAAAAAACTTTCCCTCCCCAATTTATAGGCAGAAGCACACAAATGCATGCTGGGATTTCTTCCTAGTCAAATAAAATAGGCCAGTTCTGTGTTTCATCTGATTCAGTCCTGGTCTGTCGTGTCTTCGCTTATCCGAATTTACTCTTCTGTGTCAACCCCAGTTCTTAATTTACGAACTTTGCCATATTATTGTTGCATTGCTTTGTTATTGTTAATTCGCCTTGAATATATTGTTTGCTTGCCTCATATTATTTTTTCCCTGTTCATTCGTTTTCTTTTTATTGTTATTGCGTATTGGACGTATTGTCAACTCTATGTGTTGCGAAATTATGTCATAATACATAGACAGACTCCTTCTGTAGTAACAATAATAGCATAAACAAGAAGCTGACTTTCGTCGCTACTTTAAACAAAAGGCTAAAATGGTAACACCTATCAATATTACAATGTGTGATAACAGTCCATTTGCTTTTAGGAATATAATTCCCTGAGAAACAACATTTAAATAATAGATTTTATAAATGTCAACCGACAGTTTCAACTATATAGTCTATGTATATCAAATGGTTCCTCATAAAACAAAGGCTGATATCAATTTTACTATTACAACTTCACTGTAACAACTTGGTAAAGGGGGTCTGTAATAACAGCGACAATACAGTTTAGTCTGGTAACTTCTATATGCAGAAGCGATACTCCTACTTTTTATTCACACATGCACAATATGGCCGACACGGTATTTCCGTATCTGAACAATAGCTGAATCGGTGCTTCTGGTTCCTTAATTCCTGGTTACAACAATTACTAATAGGTTAATGTTCTCCCTTTCTTCCGTGCTATGCTTGATGCACGCTTGGGTGGTCATATTTCTTCCATTCACCATTGACTTGGCAGAATGATTCGAGCAGTGGGCTACCGTTAGTATCTGCGGTAGACTGGTTGTCAATCCAGTCTGTTATGCTCTTTTAGCCCATAGTTGGTGTGGGTTGATATGGATACATACATTTCATCAGTGTATAACCTCGTAAGTGACTGTAAAGTACTCCACTGTAATTCGAACTCCGCTCTCCGATTTCTCATTCCGAGTCGTTATTCATCGTCTCACCCACTCCTACAGCAGCTGGTATTCTAAAGACGTCACCCATGTACTGACCAAGCTCAACGTTACTTCACTTTGTGTTTCAACGTGGTATTTCAACGTGATATTCAACGTAAGCAGTTAACGTGAAAAGATAAACATTTGTATTATAATTACCATAGATTATTAACAATTCTTATCCTGCCTTCTTCAGACTGCATTTGATTGCCTAAACTGGTTTCTATTTTTGGTAAGGAAATCTCGGTTTGTATTTCACAGGGTTATTGTCGATCCAATCGACGAGTCACGTCTCAGCCGATGTTGAAATATGTCCGTAATGAAACACCAGACGATATTTTTAGGTGAATATGCTTAGTCGAAACGCGCCGAAGATAACAGACATATTTCTGCTCGACCACCTTACTTTTTTCTTCTGTTTGTATTTAAATAATTCTTCTCTATGCCTTTCACAAAAGATGCAAAAGAATACAAGCTCAGAAGTAATTCTCTTTGCTCATCACACGATTCCATGCCAGTTAAGATCATTTGAAACAATATTAAACTTACATCCAGCGTATTCCTTTGCACCGAGCTTCAAAGTAGAAACTGACTTACCGTAACATTCTGTATTTTTGTTTTACACATGTATGCACTGGGACAGATTTTTCATGATTTTTTAGAAAATCAACATTGTATTCGCTGTGAAATCTGGGGTTTGATTGCATAATTACTGATGCCAAAATATTCTCGTCTCAGCCGATGTTCAAAAATGTCCGTAAGTAAAACCTGCCTATCTTCAAAACAAGATTCCCATTTATTCTTATAAATTTCAGTGCGAGGCTGATTGTATAGGCAGGACAACCAAATATTATTTTCGATGTTCCTACGTTTATTAACTTGAAAATAATTTGCATGAAGCTTGTTGCGCCATCTGTTACTGCAATCGGAGATCACCGAAGTAAAAATGCAATAATACTTATGCAAAGGTGAACTGTTGTGGTGTCCTTCCTCTAAAGAGTCTATGTTGGACTCTTCCGCCTACTATAAGATTAGTAGGAGAGAAAGCCTTGGGGGGAACAGTCGAATAGATTGAACGCTGGGTCAACCGACACCCACTTACTAGTCAGGTAATACACTTCTGTTTTACTTACTGTTTAATATATGATATACCTGTAACACTTGTTTTGCTATTTCTTTAACCATTTACTTGGTCACAACATGAACATATCAAACTCGACTCAGTTTTCCTTCTATTAGATTGTTTGACTCCACCAAGAATTTCAACTGATCATCGTTATTGTTGTGGATTCTGAGATCAATCCGATATCAATGAATAACAAACGCTAGGAATGGATAAAGAAAATAAATGTATTAACGTAATAATACAAACTGGTAATACGGGTTAGTAGATCCAGGAATGCGGGTTAGTATCAATAATATATATAGAGTCTTGGTATCGAAGTATCGCGGTATGACTCCTTACCGAGTCGAGGTGTTCGTGACGGTGACTCTTGTGCTACACTCCTCTAATACTACTCTCCTGGTATTGGCGGTAGTATATGTATACCTTAGGTGAGTTCATTTGTGTGAAAAGGGGAGACCCCTTAACAATTATTGAATTCATAGCTGGAAAAATGTCCATAACTTTCCCAAGAATATTTGTGCGAAAGTGAATGAAAAGAAGTTGACTGAATTTCAGAGTTTTCCTTTTTCTCAAGTGGATACTACCTAAAAAGTACCCATTCGTATCTACTGTTTAATCCATAGCTTGAAGGAGAAGAGCTGGATTCACACTTTTCCCAGGTGTATTTGTGCGAGAGTGAACGTTATAAACCCGAATGAATTTCAAAGTTTTCCATCTACAGATTCTGTTGCCACCTCAAAAGAGCCAACGCAGTCCTTCTATTTAACCCATATATTGGGGGGGAGAAGTGACCGGTTCATATCTTTTCCAAATACATTTGTGCCGAAATCAAAGTAAAACTTGACCGAATATCAGTGTTTTTCTTCTTGTATGCTGGTTGCTACCCCAAGAGAGCATATACCGCTATGCTATTTAACACATATCTGTAAGAAAAAGACACAAGTTCATACCATTCCCAAGTATATGAAAGCTGTTACTGAAACCATAGCTAAAAGGAGAAGGTATATATGCATATCCCGAGGATATTTGTGCCAAAGTGAAGTGAAAAAAAAAAATGGATTCATATCTTTACAAAGATTATTTTTGCCAAAGTGAACGTAATGAACTCGGCCAAAATTCGAACTCAGATCGACAATTTCACTTCGCGGGTTACTAACCGTTACACTACAGCTTTGCTAGTTGTTTGTGTACAGCACTTAAAAAGCTAGCGCCATATGCAAGCTGTTCGTTACAGCGTTTACATGGACACATAAAAACAGGCACTTATACAAACAGAATCATATATATATATATATATATATATATATATATATATATATATATATATATATATATATATATATATATATATATATATATATATATATATATATGAAAGCAGATACACTATTTATGTATCTACCATTAGACTCGCTATATTTTTCGCGTCTGTCTTTTGATTCAAGCAGTGTACGTTGAGTTGTCAAATCAAAGATTAAGAGCCGTATTTATTTATGAGCGAATATGTTTAGTCGAAACGCGCCGAAGATAACAGACACATTTCTACTCGACCGTCTTACTTTTCGTTTTTTTCTTCTTCTGTTTGTATTTAAATAATTTTTCTCAATGTCTTTGACAACAGATACAAAAGCTTGTACGCTCAGAAGTAATGCTATTTGATTATCACACGCCTCCATGCCATTTAAGATCATTTAAAACAATATTAAACTTACATTCAGTGTATTCCTTTGCAGCAAGCTTCAAAGTAGTAATATACTGACTTGCCGTAACATTTTGTATTTCATTTACACAGGTATGCATTAGGAGAGGTGGCTTTTCACTTCTTTTTTTTTAGAAAATGAACATTCCTGTGAAATCTGTGGTTTCATGGGACAAGTACTTACACCAATAAATTAGATTTATAGCTTTCAACAAATTTTGAGTATTTAATTTTAAATATCATCTCAAATAGATACCTTATTTTCCATATATTTTACTGCATTTGATAAGTAAAATCTGTGAAGTAATGGATAGCGGCTTGGATTGAGGAATCGGAGCGCCGAGTTCGAATTTCATCGAATCCATTAAACCCTTGGGAAAGGTATAAAAGCTTTTCTTCTCCCCCAGGTATGGGTAAATAGCAGGACAGACCGTGTTCTATAGCCTTAGATGGCAACTGGTCTACCGCAGAAAGAAATGGAGACCTACTGCTGGGGAAAAATTCTGCCTCGTCAGTCATGTATCAAAAGCGTCTATCACGCATGGCACATCACTGAACTGAAAAAATTGTATACTTTACAAAGAAGGTTAGTTAATTAGTAAAATTCATTGCATCATTTGTTAGCTCATAATTAAGAAAAACAAAAAAGTAGATAAAAGGGTATATAATACCATACTAGGCAGAAATTATAAGAAAATAAATTTAAATTTGCATTCTTTATTGAAAATCACACTAAAACAACAGCATTGTATAACATATTACATCATAATATAGCTAAATTGTTCAATGTAATTTCCCAAAGAAGTAAATGATTGTCTTATTTGATGGGACAATGATTTAAAAATTATGTGTCTTGTGCCCTGCCATATAAAATTTGTAAAATTTCAGTAAATTATAAATTTTATACGGCTGTGATATAAGGCTAATACTGGAATGATGTGCGTAATGTGTATCACAGTGGACAACTCTGATTACAAGTATATAATTAATTTATATGAATTTAAAATACTTTTAAAAGTATAAACCATCAACAGAAATCAAGTATTAGTAGATAAATCCAATATATTATGCAGAACACTGTAACGATAGAGGCAAAATACCCGAAGTTATTTTTATCCAATAGAAACACCACCACATAAATTTCATATTTCACCACAGAATGCGTATTTAAAATGTCTATAACATATTTCGAAAAGGTTTGAAGTATAAAATATGTCGTATTAAACAACTCGTTAATTCTTTAGAAATCCCTTTGCGTTTAGGATACGAAAATGATCAGATATGTGTTTCCGAAAAGTCTGAACAAGTGAGTGTGCTTTATTGTCAGTATGGGACTTCGCTTTATTGGGACGCTATTCGTATAGGAGCAGTAAAATCACGCGGGATCAGTCGGTGGTTCTACCTGCAGAGTGTGACCAGGATTCAAATCCTGCCGGATTTCCGGACCTACACAGGCCAGTACAAGAAATAAGTACTGTTCTAAATAAACGGATCGTCCGCTCAAATACGTGCATCCACTGGAAATAAAGTTTGCCGTAATAAAAATTAAGAACTTATGTATATATCTGTCTATATTTCTGAGATGAAGAATTGTGTACACTATTTACATTATTCGTACAATTGTCCTCATCTTTATTGGCATATTTATCACAACGATTCGGCCGTTGTATGCGCCGGTCTTCTTCAGTTGTGTTGGAGCGTACCACCACCTAAAGAAGTCCAAAGCCTACAACTGCTGAAACGTTGTGATAAATCTGGCAACAAAGATGAGGATAATAGTCCGAATAATGTAAATAGTTATGTATATATTTTCGATGTTTTACACATGATGTCTCTCAAAGGATACACGAATATTTTGTTAAGAAATATAACGCTTTAACACACACACACACACACACATAGTCACACACACACACACACACACACACACACACACACACACACATATATATATATATATATATATATATATATAACCAAAAATGAAAATGACGAATACTATTATATTTGTTTTGAAAAAGAAAAACACCCAGATGATGACAAGGTGTTAATGTCGAAAGTTCTCGAAATGAATAAGATGTATCAACAGTTTAATTTCCTCTCTTCCTTTAATAATGACACCAAAAAGCTTAGCCGTGAATATGAATGGATCCAATTGAAAATAAGGAAACAAAACTTGTCTAAATTATGCAATGAAACATGCCTCAATGAAAACATGCTGCCAATGTATATGCAGTACATATATATATATATATATGTATATATATATATATATATATATATATATATATATATATGTGTGTGTGTGTGAATGTGTACATCTAATTTGCAAATTTTTCTACTACATATCCAACCTCGAAGACATACGAATGCCACGATGAATAGCACTGCGTGGAAGTTGTCAAATCGTATCACTACTAACAAGTTTGATTTCTGAAATAAAAAACATGATGTCGAATTAATACATGACTGCCGTCACCCCCCATATATATATATATATATATATATATATATATATATATATATATATATATAGATATATATATATATATATATAGAGAGAGAGAGAGAGAAATACATATATATATAGATATATATATATAATCATCTATATATAGAATATGTATGATGAATTTACATTACTACCATAATGCCGAAAATAATGTGCTGAAAATCTTTGCACAGGCGATTAAACATGTTATATAGTTGCCTAATCACGTGGGCAAATGAGATAAATATGGAATTTTCAAATGTTTATTAGTAAAAGAAATTGAACATGTCTAAGACCATTAGATTTTTTATATAACTTTATACCTCTCTTGACTAAAGACTACAGATGTTCCTAACTTTGAACATCAAAAATGTCTTATTAATTTTAACGCCTCCAAGATGAAGCTACTCTCTTTTAGTCGTCTGCGAGAATTCTTCTTGACCTGATGCTAACCTTCAGCAGAGTGAATCATTGAACCTTCTCTCGTTACCGTTTTCCGATGACATGAACTGAAAAGATTATATTGAATCGATTGCTAGGTGTGCTTCTAGGAAATCTGGTTCACTCGGTCCTGCGAGTTTCTTTTTTCTTCAGAATCTACCTTAAACTTTTATAAGTCTACCATTCGTCCATGCACTGGCTATTTCTGTCACATCTGATCAGCTGCTTCTGATATATATTAACTGTTTCTAGATAAAATCCAAAGACGTTTCTGCAATGATATTGGTGATGACCAGGTATCTCAGCTTCTGTCAATTTCCAAAAAGCCATAATGTAGCTTCCATGTCACTTTTCTATAAGTAGCTTTTATGGTAACTGTTCTAATGAATTTTTTCTTTGATTACTGTAATTTATGGATTTAAGCGCAGTATGTTTTCGTCCTTTCACAGTTAAAATGGCCAGGTGCAACCGTAAGTTTTATATTAATAGTTTCTTCTCTCCCGCTTCTGGAATTTTCCTTCGGTTTCTTGCTGACCGGGTCAACTCTGCTTTGCAAAACTTTAAATGCAATGCATATCGTTACCTTCTGTTTTCTTAATTCCTGTCCTTTTATTGTTATCTCCCTTTAATAATGTCTCTTTTTTTCCTCATATTATCTCAAAATGAATAACCTATTCTGTCATACAGGCGTTATTGTCTTACTTATGTTAATGCTCAATAATATCATGGTTTAAAGTGAGTGGCACAAAATCATCACAACTGATATTGCATATTTTTTTAAACTGAACTTGATTGTAAGATCAATAAATCCACACCGAGGTTAATTTTAACCCCATACTCTTTTTAACGGCTGTATAGTGGGAGTTATTCTTGCACTAGAAAAACCGATATTAGAATTCAGAATTGTCTTTCTTGTAGACTGGTAATAAACCAGGTCTAGAAAGCACAATATGCCCTACTATTTAATCGATTTCGTTGAAGGATAAAATATGGATGGATTCATACTTTTACAATAGATAGTTATGCAGAATAGAATGTAACGAGCTCTTTCAGAATTCGAACACGGCACTATGATTTTACTTTCTGAGCCGCTAGCCGTTATTCTAAGTGTATGTGCTATGCTAGAAGCAAATATTTATTTATGGTAATGCGGTAAATATTTATTGAGTATTATATATGGGAGGATGATTTGAAGAGTTGCATTCTCACTTTGCCTAAATTATTATGCTATGTGAGAAAGGAAATAGTCTTGAAACCTTGATTGAAATAAACGTGCGGACTTATATCTTTGTCACAGTCTATCTGTATCCGTTAAAGTTAAGATACATCAATACGTGCATGTTAAAGAAATATTATTAAAAATTTGTTTTATATATAGTCTGTCCTTTTTTAATTAAGTTTTTTCAGATAGATGTTAAAAGTGCTTATCATTGATTCTGACTTTTAATGAAAATGAAAACACCGTGAGAGAAATGTCTATCATAAACAGCAAATCGAACATTCGAGTCCATCGAAAATTACAATGCAAAAGATGAAAAATAAAACAACTTCGTTGTCCGTAACTGTCATCAAAGGTTTATGGAAGTCTCTTGCAAAAGACAGGTACAGATCATCATCTAGATGTGTTGCCTGTCACCGATGGAATCTATCTGATTAGTTCTAATATATTTAAATAAAACTCCATTCGTTTACCAATGGTTTCCAATATATTTGAGGTGTTATATATTTGAGTTTTGTTCAGATGGAATTGACGAACCTAGTACTTTATAATATAATATAAAAGTTGCACACTCTAATATATATATATATATATATATATATATATATAAAACAACTGAAAATTGCAAATAAAAAAAAATTGAATGTTTTTTGTGAAAGTATTTATTTATATTTTTATATATATATATATATATTTGATATTTCAGATCGATGATATGCTATATATATATATATATATATATATATATATATATATATATATATATATATATATATATATATATGTATGTATGTATATATGTAAAAATATCATATATAGTTATATGTGTAAAATAATATGAATAAACACAAAAGAGAAAATAATATTAGCCAACATGGTTTGTCCTTTGAGAGTCTTTATCCAGACTAATGCAAGGATTTTATATTGTAACACTTATTTATATAAAAGAGCAAAAGATTTTGTGGTTTTTCAAAATTTTTAAATTTATGAACGCTTCTTAATATTTAACAGGTTACCCAAATGTTTCAGGCTAGCTATGGGGGAAGGAAAAAACAAAATTCAAAGTCTAATAAGCGAAAGTAAATGACATATATATATATATATATATATATATATATATATATATATATATATATATATATATGCCCTCGATAGAGAAAGTGTACGTTTGTAAACACAGAAATACTCTTTGAAAAAACGAATCAATTTCTTTCAGTTACTGGAGTGGTTATCTAAAAAATAATTACGCTTTAATTCACCTTCATCATTAGGTTTTCGATCCTGACTAAAAAGGCAACTGGACGTCACTGATGAGCAGTGATACAGCAAACAGTTTGTCTGTGTATGACAATATATATATATATATATATATATATATATATATATATAGAGAGAGAGAGAGAGAGAGAGAGAGAAAGAGAGAGCCGGATAATGATGGTACACATTTTAAATGCTAGTATCTTGGATTATAAATAATGAAATAGAGTACAAATATATTTATTCCATAATTAATATAAAAGAGTTCTACACGTTCTCTCATTTCAAATACATGTGTTATGAAGGGCCACTGTCAGCAAAAGATATATCAGATATCAGTAGGAAACAAGGAAACCTTAGATAATATGTTGAAATCTTGAATAAGAGTTATATAATAAATATTTTTGGTACACTATGTTATTTTTGTAATCCAATATACTTGCTGTGTCCTACCATTATGGAGCACCCTGTATATATGTGGGCTGGTTTCGTTTAACGAGACTGATAATATATTTTGTTTATTTTTCTTATGTTTCCATATATACGGGTAAGTGTTTTCTTACTACAAAGTAGATATTGAAATTATATATATTTATCGGTCACACAGTTTCATCTCTTCTTCTTAATGAAATATACTGTAGCCTTTTCACGGCGGCAATAAGCTAATATCGCTGCGGGTACTATAAAACAAAA
>OZ038487.1:85220990-85230990 GCA_964036315.1 Acanthosepion esculentum
CATACATATTGTATATATATATACACACACACACACACACACACATATATATATATGTTAGAAATTATTTCCAAAATGGATAAA
Source organism: Acanthosepion esculentum (assembly GCA_964036315.1). Lineage (NCBI taxonomy): Eukaryota > Metazoa > Mollusca > Cephalopoda > Sepiida > Sepiidae > Acanthosepion > Acanthosepion esculentum. The sequence continues at coordinate 85,221,075 of OZ038487.1, forward strand.
AAAAGTTGCAGTGCATTTCGACCTTCAAGAGGACATCTTCAGACAAAATGTTTTATTCATATGGCAGAGGAATGAACGAAAATATAAAAAAAACATCGGTTTTACATTTCTACCATCCAGTAGTGGGTCTAGACGAACTTTCTGGTCACTACATTCAACTTCTTAGCGCATTTCATTGTGATTTTATGGCTCTTGTGTTAAATATCCCATTTTCTAATAGCAGTGATGTTTTAGAAATAATTTTAAATTCTGTATAAACCTGGACGTAAATTAACCGTGGAAGATCCAATCATTTATTATACCCTTCCTATATATTTACACTATAGCTATTTACATAAATATGCATGTGGGCCGTCAGCTTCATTTCGTATCCCAGAATTTAATTTATTATTTGCTGATCATTAATTTATGATAATTTATGCTAGCATTGATGACTAAATTAGTCCACAACGTGCATGTTCAGAACTGTGTTTCACCAAATCTGTTCCTTCCTTCATTCTCTATCGCCGTTTGGCTTTTCGATAGTTAGTTGTGGGTGAACAAAATAAGTATCTGTTGATAGCGTGAATTTGTTTTATGGCAGCTCAACTTACCAGAAAATTTCAAAATAGTTTCTTTGTGGCATATATGGAATGAAACATGCAGAATCCAGTTATGACACTGCAACGGACTGCCGTTGAATCTGTTATAATTTCGAGTGTAGCGTTTTATAACATGTCTCTCGTGCTTATCCCTCTTTATCCACTCGTTCAACCATGGGCATATGTTGTAATCATCATGCATTTCTTCCACCGTTAGGGTCCTTGGGGTTGGTGGTACTGTGTTCTGATCTTCAACCTTGCCACCAGATGTATGATTCCACAAATAAAAACATTATTTTTCCGTCGAAAATGACGAAACGCGTTATATAGGACGTTTCTGTGTTATGGGGTGAGTTTCCCATCTTAGCAACAAACAAAACCCACAATGTATATATATATATATATATATATATATATATATATATATATATATATATATATATTGTGTGTATTTAGGCAGCATTTTTTCATTAATACATGTCTCATTAAATAATATAGATAAGCGTTGTCTATATATTTTATGCAAGTTTTTTTCATATATTTCAATATTGTGATTTTCTTTCATTATTTAATGATAATGTTATTAAGATTATCAGACTATATGAAAAAAACTTGCATAAAATATATAGACAACGCTTATCTATATTATTTAATGAGACATGTATTAATATATATATATATATATATATATATATATATATGTATATATATATATATATATATATATTAATGCATTAATATAAATTATTAGACATTGAGTGCTGGTGCTAATGAAATAATGTTCGATGTAAAACATTGCTAGAACATATATTAATAGTAAATATATTTTTTTTACTCCCTGTAAGGAAAAATATTTATGCGATAAAATCTAGTTTTAAGACAGGTTATATTTATGGCTAAAGTTGTCAATATCAGGGATTGGTTGGTTGATTTTGTGGAGAGTTATCTCAACCTGTATGGTTTATTTAATGCCGAAATCTAAATAATTTGAATAAAATTTTACGGTTTAATCGAAATACGGAATTGTATGTCTTCAACTGCAGATAAAATGTATTGCTGGTTATTTAATATATTTAATTTTATAAATATGTATTTCTGGTAATTTTTCTATAAATATTTATTGCTGGTAATTTTATATTTATTGATGGTATTTTTAATATTTATTGCTGGTAAGTTTTATATTTATGCTGGTATTTTTAATATTTATTGCTGGTATATTTAATATTTATTTCTGGTATTTTTAATATTTAAGCTGGTATTTTTAATATCTATGCTGACATTTTTAATATTTATGCTGTTATTCTAAATATTTATTGCTGATATTTTAAATATTTATGCTGGTATTTTTAATATTTATTGCTGGTATTTTTAATATTTATGCTGGAGTTTTAAAATTTATTGCTGGTATTTTGTAATATTAATGCTGGTATTTTTAATATTTATTGCTGGTATTTTTAATATTTATTGCTGGTATTTTCTAATATTAATGCTGGTATTTTTACTATTTATTGCTGATATTTTTATATTTATGCTGTAATTTTAATATTTATTGTTGGTATTTTTAATATGTATATTCGTATTTTTAGTATTTATTGCTGGTATTTTAAATATTTATTGCTGGTATTTTGAATATTTATTGCTGGTATTTTTAATATTTATGCTGGTATTTTTAATATTAATGCTGGAGTTTTAATATTTATTGCTGGTATTTTGTAATATTAATGCTGGTATTTTAAATATTTATTGCTGGTATTTTGTAATATTAATGCTGATATATTTACTATTTATTGCTGGTATTTTTTATATTTATGCTGGTATTTTTAATATTAATGTTGGAATTTTAATATTAATGCTGGTATTCTAATATTTATTGCTGGTATTTTTAATATTTATTGCTGGTATTTTTAATATTTATGCTGGTATTTTTAATTTTTATTGCTGATATTTTTAATATTTATGATGGTATTTTTAATATTTATAGCTGGTATTTTTAATATTGATGCTGGAATTTTAATATTTATTGCTGGTATTTTTTATATGTATGCTGGTATTTTTTAGTATTTATTGCTCGTATTTTAAAAATTTATTGCTGGTATTTTTATATTTATGCTGGTATTTTTAATATTAATGCTGGAATTCTAATATTTATTGCTGGTATTTTTAACATGTTCCAATTTTCATAGTCAGATCGTATGAAACGACACTATTAATCGGGGAACTTAAATCATGTTCTTCAATATCCAGGTCAGATATAAATTCTCATGTAGATATCATGAACGGCGTCCAACTCGCCCAAAATATCAGATCAATCATTAAAAACTAGCTTCCGGTAAACGAATGGCTCCCTTACGTTGTAAAGAAGATAATCATTCGCCAGAGACTCTAGAGTGATCTTACAATATTCTAAACCGTGAACATTAACAAGTAACAAATATCATATACCGCTTACTGTTACGACGACAAGAAGGACCCGTAACACGTCACTCGAATAGATGATGATGATGATGATGATGATGATGATGATGATGATGATGATGATGATGATGCAGTCACGTGGTTGATATTCCATATTAAATTAAACAAGTTTTTTTTTAATCATTTCCTCCCAAGCGAGGCGAACACAGGGTTTAAGATGGAGTGAAAGTGAAAGAGAAATGTGGGAAGACTGAAAATGGAGTGGATAGAGGAAAGGACAAAAATAATTAACAGTATTCAAGAAGACAGAAGATAGCCATTGATGTTGCATTTAATGTTTTAAGGGAGTCAAGATATCTGACGGAGTTCCACGGTGAGTTACACGGGTGGAAATTGCGAGAAAAAGAAACTGTTTGTAAATCTCGTAGCACACTTAAATTCAGGTAGTCGGTGCTAGTCAGAGCATTTGCAATGAGAATATTTGTAGAAATGACAGAGGGACGAAACGACTCATTGATGAGAAAGTTACTGAAGTCAAGATGCTTAGTCGGGATCGATTAAAATACAGATCCTTCCTTGGATTTTGTCAAGAATTCTGGGATATACAACAGAAGCACCAGACCAGATAGGGCAAGAGTATTCAATGCACATTTTGAAAGCAAACTCATATCAATACTAAAAAGAATGAAAACAAAAGACGTGAAAAGCTTATTTTCGTGGAAAAGCTGTTTTAAGGTAATATTGTTACAACGCCATTGTTATAAGTCATGCTTCGACTACTGCCCAGGTGTCACACCTGTATTAATTAGTCTGAACACTGACTCCAAACGGCTAGGTATTTACCCATGCCTCCCCACTTAGACGTGATGCGACACCTGGAGAGTTTTAACGTAGAGAAACTCGAGCGCGTACACACTGGCCGCTGGTACAAAATTTACCCCTTCCCAGTAAACGCGGGGAATGAGCACTTTGCTTGTCTGTTCTACTCAGTTGAGTCTCTCACCGTAGACAGACCTCCGACTGTCAACTTTTGCCCGAAGAAAGAGGTCTTGTCAGTCGCAAACCAGACAGCGAACTGTCTGACTTCAAACGGTTAGTATTTATCAGTCTCCCCACTGACACAAGGTCGAGTTTACTGTAGGGAATCATGAGCGTTTCCTACCAGGAAATCCTCCCCACAAGGCGGGAAGTTGCACAAGGTCGTTTTTTATGTGGGTTGATTCCGAGCTCGTAGCCTTGGACAAAAATTCCCCTTAGAACCCACCTACACGGGCTTGGGTTTGTCTACCTCCCCAGACGAGACATTGCCTGTAGGCACAGCCTCGTCTGGGTTCCTCTCTGTCCGAAGGCTGAAAGTTCGACAAGCTTGTCTCGAGCCCGACAGCGAATTGCCTGACTCGAAACGGATGGTATTTACCAACTCCTCCCAGAAGGCAGGATGTGGAACAAGTCCGGTTTTTACGTGGGGCGATTCCGAGCCCGTAGCCTTGGACAAAAAAAACCTCCTTAGACAGCGGATGCACGGGGTTGGGTTTTTCTACCTCCCCAGACGAAACTCTGTCTGTAGGCATGGCCTCGTATAGGTTCCTCTCTACCTGAAGGCAGAGAGTTCGACAAGCCTGTCGACAGCCCGGCAGCAAACTAACTGAGTCGAAACTGGTTCTGCTTTGACTACTGACCTGTTGTATTTTATTATAGATATGGACTAGTTCATATAGTTACCGAGTGTGTACTATTTACTCTACAACAAATATACATTTCAAACTTTAGCTATCCCAACTGTTGGGCCAATGTCTCTCGAATGTTTCCTGTATGGAAACAGTTATTTTCATCACTAATATGAGGATATGTATTACTTCATTCAGTAAGTTAAGACTGTGATTTTAAATAATAATATGAAATTTGTGATAAAGCAAATGGCGACAACTGAAGCAAGGAATTTTTTTTTCCTTTTTTAAAAGGGCGAAGATGAAAATTATTCTATTCATTTTATTTTAAAGAAATACGAAATCTTGAAGCTAAAGGAAAAGCGTCTGGAATCGACTTCTGAAATCAATTTTTCTCACATTTCGATCGAACTCATTATATTAAACGACATGTTTCTTTTCATTCTACAGTAGTTCTTCGTCTCCCTCTCTCTCACTTTACTCTTACATTATCAATCTATATTTTTCTCTCTCACTCTCTTTTAATCTAAAAGTCAGTAGCTCTATCTCACTCTCACGCTCTCTTTCTTTTACTCTATCGTGTTCCGTGTCTATATCTCAAACTCATTTTTCTGTTTCCAACCTTCTTTCTTTCTTTCTCTTGTTCTCTTTCTCTTACTCTAGCCTCGTATTTTCCCCCCATTTCTCTCTTTCTAACTTTCTTTATCTCTTTCACTGAATCTATTCAGTTATCAGTTTGGATTTCTCTTTCTCTATTGCTTTCTTCTCCTTCACTCCATTCTATATCTCTTGCCCTCATTTTTTTTTCTCTTCTTACAACCTTTTATTCCTCTCTACGTCTCTCTCTTTCTTTCTGTCTTTTGCTCATTCTATTCAGCTATATTTCTGTGTCTGTCTCTCGTTACTCATACGCCAACAATCTATATTTCTCATTCTCTCTTTCTCATTCTCTCTTTCTTTTACTCCTTTATTTTTTCTCATCCTCTCCCGCTCTTTGTGACTCTCTCTCTCTCTCTCTCTTTCTCTATCTTTCACTTAATCAGTCCAGTTTTATTTCTGTATCTCTCTCTCTCTTTTCTCTTAGTTGAACATCTATATTTTTATATCTCATTATCTTACTCCAACGTTATATATTTCTCTACCACTCTCTCTTGCACGCTTTCTCTTTCGCTTAAACTAGCCATCTAAACACACACACACTGACACTCACACAAACACACACACACACATATATATATATATATATATTCTCGTACACCAACATGCACATTTTGAAAGCAAACTCACACACACACACACACATATATATATGTATATTTTTCTCTCATTCTCTCTTTCTGTTACTTCAGCCTTTTATTTTTCTATACCTCTCTCTCTTAATATCACCTTCTCCCACTCTCTCTCAATATCTCTCTCTTAATATATCCAACTATATTTCCCTTTCTTTTCTCTTACTCAAATATTTTATATATTACTTTCACTCATTCTCTCACTCCGACCTTTTATTTTCCACTATTTCTCACTGTCACTCTCTTTTTCTCTCTATTTCGCTTATTTTATCCAGCTGTACTTCTGTATCTCTCTCTCTCTCTCTCTCTCTCTTACTTGAACTTTCTATATTTCTAGCTTTCATTCTCTCTTTCTCTTACTCAAACCATTTATATTTCTCTACCTCTCTCTCACATTCTCTTTCTCTCTCTCTCTTTCGCTTAATCTATCCAGCTATATTTCTGTATCATTCTCTCTCTCTCTCTCTTACTCGTACATTCTATTTTTATATCTCTTTCTTACTACAACCCTTTTTTATCTAATTCTAACTTTCTCTCTCTCTCTCTCTCTCTCTCTCTCGTTCGCTTAATCTATCTAGCTATATTTCTGTATCTCTCTCTTACACGAAAAATCTATATTTCTATCTCTCTTTCACTTACACCCTTTTATTTTTCTCTATTTCTCACTACCAGTCTCTCTCTGTCTCGATCGCTTAATCTATCCAGCTATATTTCCATATCGCTCTCTCTCTCTCTCCCTCTTATTGAACTTTCATTATTTCTATCTCTTTCTCTTACTGCAACTTTTTTCTTTACCATTTCTCACTCTTATACGCTCTCTCTATCTCTCTCTCTCTCTCTTTCGCTTAATCTATCCAGATATATTTCTGTATCTCTCTCTCTCTTATTTGAACATTCTACATTTCTATCTATCTCTCATACTCCAACCTTTTATTTTCCTCTAATTCTCACACTCATTCTCTCTCTCCCTAGCTTAAACTATCCAGCTATATGTCTGTATCACTCTCTCTTTTCTCTTATTCCATTATTATATTCTTATATTTCTTTTTCACTATTGTTTCTTTTTACTCAGTCTTATTTCTTCTTTTTTCTTCTTACTTTCTTAGTCGCTATTTCCTTTCCTGTTGTCTATTAACCAGTCATCAGGAGTTTTTTTTTTAAATTCTCCTTCGTGCCTTTCACGTCATCATTTAAAACTTTGCTTTCTTCCCTACTCATATTGTATCACCTACCCTTCCGCCACTTTCCTGATAACAAGACTCATCGATAGATATCTATACCGTCCCCTCCACGCTTCTCCATTCCACTCCTGAACCACGTTTTCCGTCTCAGTTGCGCGGATCGAAATCTCTCGCAAGAGAATTTGCGGGAGGTTGGCAAAACGAACGACAGGTAATGGTGGTTTCAAGTTTCGTATTTTTATATTGAGTTTTATTATTATTATATATATATATATATATATATATATATATATATATATATATATATATATATATATATATATATATATATTGCTTCATATTTATTCACATCTGGAAAAGGGAGGCTGAATCTTAAGCCTACTCCAACTTTAATTCAGATACTAGTTCTTCTGTATGATATTGCGTTAGGTTCGTGTGAAGTTAATTGTATAGATGCCTGTAAGAACAAGTGAGGTGAGATTAAACTAGTTCCTTACAATATAGAGAATGTTTAGAAATGCTACAAGCATCAAAGTTGAAAGTGATTTCGCTATATAGTCGTCTAATACGTTGTTAGGACTCCGTGGGAAAATCTATTAAAGGGATTTACTGAAGAATTCTGGTGCAAACCAAAATCTGTCAAACATACAAATATTAGATTTTTTAAGTACTTCACATCTCTTATATATAGAGTATCTGTTTCAAAATTAAAACCTATACTCTTTTCTGTTTATTAACTATAATCTTACAAAAATAACGTTCAATTACAATTTATTTAATTATCTATTTACCATTATTTGCAATGAGAGTTTGCCACCTACCCGGTAGCTCTTCAATAATTATGAAGCTTTTGACGCCGAAAAAGTTTTGGAAAAACTGATTAGATTTGTTTTCTTGTTGGAAGTCTTCTTCTACAGTTGAAGAACTCTGGTTATTTCCCTATTCGTCTTTCGGATTGAGGAATCGGAGAGCAGAGTTCGAATTCCACTCAAATCCATTACATTCACTTTCGTACCTTTGCAAAGGTATGAATATATTTTCCCTTCGGAAAGGTATGAATCCTTTTATTCTCCCTCCAGGTATAGATAAATAGCAGGATAGACCGAGTTCTATAGCCTTGGATGGCAACTGGTCTATCGCAGAAAGAAATGACAACATAATGCGGGAAAAAAAATCTGCCTTGTCAGTCACGTTTCGAAAGATACATGATCGCCGAAGCGTGTATCACGCATGGCATATAACTGACCGACTATACACTATAATCAACTCTGAGTTGGTTAGGTATCTCACTTCACGTGGTATTCTTTCATAAAAACACTACGGCTTTCATGTCTCTAGGTTAAGTGAATTTTTCTATCAGTTTATAGATGAAAATGGTGATGCCTGGGCTGTGATTTTAGACCTCTCAAAGGCATTTGACAGGGTTTGATATATTGACCTACTCTGGGAACTCAATAGCTATGGTAAAATTGTGTTATGTTGAATGGCCATATTTCTAAATCATTAACCCTAGCCCTAGCCCAAGACTTTAACCTTGGACCTACCATGTTCCTTATCGTCATCAACAACCTTACTGAAGTCATGAGTTCACAAATCGGTATCTATGCTAATTACACAACCTTTTACTCCTATGTTTATAGTAATTGTAATAGGTTTGACAAAGTAACACTGGAAGCAGCTCTTGAAATGACCTCCAGTCAGTTGTGAACTAGGGCAAGAAATGGTTTCTGCTGTTATCTACAAACTAGATCCTTACAAGGGATTCAGACTTGACTGTCTACCTGCAATTGTCCTAATGATATGTGTTCCTGAACTGGCTCCTGTTCTCTTCAATCTCTACAACAAATGACTTGCTGCTTCTTGCTTTCCAGCTTGTTGAAAATGCTCTTTTGAAGTGCTTGTTTTTAAGAATACTTTAAAAGCTTCTGCTCCCTCAAATTAGCATCCTATTGGTCTTTTATCTATTTTTGGCAAAGTGTTAGATTCTCTAATCAATTTGAATTGGTTAGGCATCTCACTTCACATGGCCTTCTTTCAGACTAGCAATATGGATTTATTTTCTCTTGGTCAACTGATTTTTGTCTGTCAGGCTATAGATAAGAATGGTGATGCTTGGGTTGTGGATTTAGACCTCTCAAAGGCATTTGACAGGGTTTGATAAACTCCTCTGGGTACTCAAGGTCTATGTTATCTCTGGCTGAATCATTGACTAAACCCAATCATTCTTAACAAATTGTGTAATGAATGTCATGTTGAATGGGCATACTTCTATATCATTTCACATTAATACGGGAGTCCCCAAGCCTTTATTCTTGGACCTACCTTGTTACCTATCTTCATCAACAACCTTACTGAAGTCATCAGTTCTCAAATCACTACCTATGCTGATGACACAACTATATACACCTGTCCTTATAGTAAGTATAATAGGTTTGACAAAGTAATTATATAACTCCATTCATGGTTTCTGCTTTCACCTCCAAACTAGATCCTTACAAGGCTGCAATTGTTCTAGAGATATGTGCCCCTGGACTGGCTTCTCTTCTCTTCAATCTTTACAACAAATGCCTTGCTGCTTCTTGTTTTCCAGCTTGTTAAATATGCTCTTCTGAAGTTCATGTCATTAAGAACTCTGCGGGACCCCCTGAGCCATCAAATTATCATCCTATTAGCCTTTTACCTCTTTTTGGCAAAGTACTAGAGACTCTAATCAACTCTGAGCTGGTTAAGTAACTCACTTCACATGACCTTCTTTCAGAAAAGCAAAATCGCTTTCGTTTCGC
>OZ038487.1:85235990-85423490 GCA_964036315.1 Acanthosepion esculentum
AAATATTTATGACTCAGCTGATTGATGTTACAGTGAGCATCCCGATATTAAACTATGCACTCTTCAGGGGGCTATGAGAAATTGACAGAGAGACACAGATAGGGAGAGATTGAGAGAGAGAGAGAGAGAGAGAGAGAGAGAGAAAGAGATGGTGAGATAAAGTCTTTATATCAAACTAATGGTAGTATAATTCCTCCATATACATACATATATATATGCATATATATATATATATATATATATATATATATATATATATATATATACATATATATATGTGCGTGTCTAATGTGTATATATATATATATATACTCACACAGACGCACACACACACACACACATATATATATATATATATATATATATATATATATATATATCCAGCTCCTATCCCACTAACGCAGGTGTTCCTCAAGGCTCCATCCTAGGCCCTACTCTGTTCCTCATATTCATAAATGATCTTCCTCATGCCATAGATTCCCAAGTCGGCATCTATGCGGATGACACCACAATTTACTCCTGCTTCAAAAACAAATCTAGTGATGCTGACAAAGTTAACCTGTCAGTTCGACTCGAAAAGGACATGCAATCGGTTTTTGAACTGGGGCAAGAATTGGTTGGTTAGCTTTAACGCCTCTAAAACAAAACTACGCTCTATTAGCCCACCACAGGGATCCATCCCTGCATCCCATTAGAATGTCTGAAGACAAACTTCTCAAAGAGCTCCTCTCTGCGGCTGTTCGGTCTCACGCTGTCCGCTGATCTGAGATGGAAAAAATACATTGAGTCAATTGCTTCATTCACAGCAAGTTGGCTCCCTGTGCCGATCCAGGAAATTTTCTCCCCGGAATCGATCCTCCAAATCTATAAATCAACCATTCGCTCTTGCATGGAGTATTGCTGCAGTATATGGTCTGGAGCCCCTGCTGTTTGCCTCAGGGTTCTTGATAAGATCCAGAGACGGATATGCAATGTAATTGGCCCTGATCTGTCATCTCGTCTGCAGTTGCTCTCTCACAGACGCGCCGTTGCCTCGCTCTGTCTTTTTTTACAAATACTTTTACGGTAATTGCTCCGATGAGCTGCTTTCGCTGGTTCCCAGGCCTCATGAATTTAAACATTCTACGAGGCTGGCATCCCGTTCCCACCCCTTCACCGTTGAAACTGTTAGATGTAGACGCCTCTTCTACTCCAATAGCTTCATGTCTCGCACATCTCGCATGTGGAACTCCCTTCCTTATTCCTGTTTCCCTGGCAAATATAATCTCCAACTATTTAAGTGTAACGTCAATCGACATCTCCAGTTGCCTTGATCTATCCACTTCCCTTCTCCACATCCTCTCCCCTTTCATTCCTATCTGCTCTCACTCCAAATCTTCTGTAACCCCCTTGCCTTGATCGATCCACTATCTTTCTCCACACCCTCTCCTTTACCACTACTTCTGCTCTTCCTCCAAACCTTCTGTAACCCCTTGTGTGCTAGTGGCTTCCAGCCTTACTTGGGGTGAAAAGCTTAAAAAAAAATGCAATTTGTATATATATAGAGATTATTTATACATTATATACGCGCAGTACTTATTGGAAAGCGCTCAATATCAGCGATAGAGTTAACATATTTAGTCGCGTTGATGTGAGTTTATGACCCTCGGTTTCATGCCCTTTATATCACAGTTAGCGGTACAATAATTGTATTTTATATTTAAGCAGTATTTGTCGGGTTGTCAGTAAGTATAAGACCTTTTAACGCACGCAGACACTGACACACTGAAATGAATTTCAATTCCTTTCGCAGATAAAGTAAAGCCATAAAATCATAAATTTAATGGAATAACTCTTGTACAAACATTTTCATGACTTCTTTAAACAGCCGTCAAGGACATTTTTTCCCTTTGCACGCAGTGACCTACCGAAAGGGACATAACGTTTCTTAGCGGGGGTGGGATGAACGTCATCAGTGTAAGGAAGAAAAGGAAAAGGTAAATCCTTTTACTGACGATTGTTTTTATAAATATGTCACGAATATTGACGTAATAATATTTTAAAACGATAACCGTTGGGAATTTTATATTATCACAACAAATCATAGTCGATAATTGTTGCCTTTCTAAAACACACACACACACACACACACACACACACACACACACACACACATATATATATATATATATATATGTATATATATATATATAAATATATATATATATATATATATATATATATACAGGCAAAAATTTAAGCTTTAAGGCTTGCCGAAAAGAATACATATACATGTACATACACAAAACACACACACTTACACACACACACACATACATATATATAATATATATATATATATATATATATATATATATATATATATATATATATATTTAAAATATATATATATGTTTTATTTAATATGCGCAGTACATGGTGGAAAGAACTCAATATCAATGATGGATATGGGTGTGTGATTCTGGGATTTATGCTTTTCATGATCGCAAAAGTGTGAAACCCATGGTCATGAGTTCATATCCAAACAACTGAATATATATATATATATATATATATATATATATATATATATATATATTATATATATATATATATATTTACGTGCTAAACCATTTAGATACAGGACAAGCATCTGGTTTACAAAGTCTATAATATATATATATATATATATATATATATATATATATATATGCACATACTTTCTTGCTGAAAGCAAATTCAATAAAATTACAAATGTAATAGCCTCACTGACATGCAAAAATGCTAAAAATAGTGCCAAAATCATTAATAATTAGACAAACCTACACTGATTAATATCAATTATGAACACGGCCACAATGCTGAACGTGTTTGGAAAATAGATCATTCCTATAACTCTAGATACATAAGTAATCAATCCATACAATCAGTTAAAATTAAAAATGTAATCATCCTTGATAATGGCTACAATTATAAACGAACGTTCTCGGACTTAACATTGAGACAAATTCCTATATAAATTTTGTCCAGAGAAGAGATAAAAAATTTCCAAAAATGAAGTAAAACATTACCAAAGTTCCTTATCCTTATTTATACAAGCATACATACATACATACACACACACACACACACACACACACACACACACACACACACACACACACACACACACACACACATATATATATATATATGTATGTATATATTTATATATATATGGTTATTACAATAGTTAATGCAGTTATGTGTGTATGTGTGTAAGACACTTGACCTAGTGTAAGGTGCAAGTTATGTGAAGTAATTATAGGGGAGGAACATTTTCAGATATTAAATGCATGTATACATTACACATATGTGTGTGTATGTGTGTGTGTGTGTGTGTGTGTGTGTTTGAATAAAAACAAAACGAAAGCTTTTGTTTTCCCGACGCTTTTCTTTCTTGCAACAAGTATTTATAATCAGATTAAAAACATTTATTGTTAGATTTTACAAATGTTGAATAAAATTTAAGCGTAAAATCCTTCATGATTTATACTGTCTTTTTAACAGTTATATTTTTATTTATATATAAATTATTACAAAATCTCTCCACCTCTCTCTCACATACACGTACACACACATGCACACACACCGGAGACACACACACACACTTATATTTATATATGTGGATTATTAGAATGTCGTATTCGCCACAAATCTCTCTCTCTCTCTCTCTCTCTCTCTCTATATATATATATATATATATATATATATATATGTATATGTGTGTGTGTGTGTGTGTGTGTGTGTGTGTGTGTATTGGACAGCCTGTGTCAGTCATCATTATGTCCCGTGTCCCCTCATGATGTAGGCGATCATGGCTCTCCACAAGTTCACTAAGTATGTCATGCGTTGTTTTCCTCTGTCCCTCTTGATTTCAATGACCGCTGTGAGTATCATATTTTCCAAGCTCCCTTTCCTCATTATATATCCTAGAAATTTCAACACTCTCTTCCTGTGTTAAGTATCAATTTCATTTTTGTTTTAATCGTCTCAAAATTTGTCGTTGCTCCCTTGTTCCTGACATTGCATTTTCAGCATCCTTCCGTTAAACCAAATTTTTATGGGCTGAATACTCTTCTTCATATCTGAGGAGATTGTGCAAAATACACCGCCATATTGGGGAACACATATTAAATAAGCGTTCGGTACTCTTTTTTTGTTGTTTTTAACGAGAGATTGTTAATAACTTGCTTAAGTTTTCGAAGTCGTCTTTCGCAATTTCATTGCACTTTCGGACTTCGGTGTCGCATTTATCGCCCTCCTCTGAAGCAGTTTTTAGATAAATAATTATTTGGACTGGCTTGATTTACTTGTCACTTACACGTCCTTCGCATCTCAAGCTGTTCCTCTTGATGACAATCATACATTCTGTCTTCTGCCAGTTGATGGTTAGTCATTTCTTCTTTCTTTCTTTCTTTCTTTTTTCTATTACATTCCGTATGAGTTCCTATAGTCTTTTTCTGGTGTCTCTTGTCAACAATGTACCCTATGCACTTCCTATGCTACTAAGATTGTAGCCACCAATAATGAATCCTGGGACGACATCCAATTCTCTCAGTGACTTAATGCAAAGATTGTATAAGTATTATTAGTATTATTGATAATACTACTACTACTACTAATAATACTAGACTATCAAAATAGATCCATTGAAGGGATTCCTGGTAGTCCATGCCTTAAAAAAAATGTTCTCACAAATACAGCTCACACCTTTCGAAAGGCTTTATCTATGTAAAATACGTGATTTGTTTTTCAAAACTGCTCCGTGGAAAATGTCATAATGCCATTTTTGACTTTAGGAAAGAAATTGAATATACACCAGAAATCAAAAAGAAATAATAATAATAATAATAATAACAACAACAACAACAACAAAAAAAACACTAGGCTTCTGTTTTTGGTGTTGAATACCGAGTTGAATTCCTAAACAGAATATCAGCAAAAACACACTATCTGTCTCTATGGTGCAATGCAGTTTCAACATCCGTAACTGGAACATAGCTGATATCAAGCAAATGCATGTCAAATAGAGTAAGCTTATTACTTGCCGCCACTTGCATCTACCCTAAGGCTGATGTCGATCGTCTGTATATGTCGGAATCTGAAGGAAGCACAAGGCATCTTACAAATCTACAAGAGTCGGTCTTCAAAGATACCGGGGAACTACAGAAGACGGAAGGATGATCTGTCAAAGGACATGAAATAAATAAGAAACTTTATTCAGTAATAAAGGACGCTAACAAATTCAACAGGGAATTTCAAGGGGGGTTAAGGAGTGCATATAAACCCTAATACACCTACTACTGCAACGGCAAAAAATAAAACTAAAAAAGAGAGCAAAAGCAAATGTACCAAATGCAGAAATGATAGTAGTATAAGCCTCTTCATAGTCAATACTCTGCCCCTACTAAGCAAGATGATGTAGACAAACCCCGTACCCTTCAGTGGCTACGTTGTGCAGGGTTCAAAGCTGAAACCGAATGTGTTATTCTTGCAGAACAGGACCAATGCTTGCTAATTCGATATTATCAAGCACACGTCCGGAAAAATTGTGATAACACGAAATGCAGATTCTGTTATGAATATGCAGAAACAACTGAACAACTTGTATCATGTTGCACAGTTTTAGAACTCACTGAATATAAAACTCGGCATGATAGAGTAGGCTAATATGTGCACTGGAAAATATGCAACTTTTACGGGAAGGAAACTGCAAGACACTGTTATGAACATAACACAGACGCGGTTACAGAAATAGGACTTGTAACAGTTTTATGAAACTTTACAATACACAAAAGACAAAACAATCCAATCCAATTGCCCAGAGAGTGCAATCAAAGACCATAAGAACAGAATCGTTTTTCTTATTATCAAGGTCGTCCTGCAGAATGTAATGCATCTTGAAGATCTCTAAAAAAATCTATCAAAATACAAGGATCTTGAATCTCAAAATGTGGCTCAGAATGACAACAATAATTCCAGTTGTAGTTGAGGCGTCGGACTGAATAGAAAACTTTCCGATAGAATCATTGAAGGAATTCCTGATAATCCATGCGCTAAATAAATACAAAAGATTGTACTCACAAGTACAGCTCCCACATGACGAAGAGATCTATCTATGTAAAATCTATGTGTTAGAGTTTGTTTTGTTTTTTTGCTTCATTCACAAAAATGAGCAGTGGAAAAATGTCATGAAGTCATTTCTGACCTTAGGTTTCTGGCTGGCACCCGGAAAAAAATTGTATACAACAAAAACCAAGGGAATAATAATAATAATAATAATAATAATAATAATAATAATAATAATAATAATAATAATAATAATAATAATGTCCGAGAGAGTAATATATGTGTATTGGTATAATCTTTATGGGCGGAGAAATACAAGTACAACACAGTAAACCGGCTGAAGCTGCAAAATAATTAAAAAAGAAAGCAAAGACAGATGCAACCGACCAGGTACAGAAACAATGGCAAGATAAACCGCTTCATGGCCAATACTCTGCCCGTACCAAACAAGCTGACGTAGACAAAAACCGTACCCATCAGTGGCTACGTAGTGCAGGGTTGAAAGCTGAAACTGAAGGTTTTATCCTTGCTGCACAGGACCAATGCTTGTTAACTAGAAATTATCAAGCACATATACTAAAATACTCTGTTAGCCCAAAATGCAGATTCTGTGATAAATATCCAGAAACCATTGATCATCTTTTATCATGGTTGCACGATATTGGCACACACTGAATATAAAAACCGGCAAGAGAGAGTGGGCCAATATATGCACTGGAAAATTTGCAACTTCTACGGGAAGGAAACTGAAAGAAACTGGTATGAACACCACCCAGACCCAGTTACGGAGATAGGGCCTGTTAAAATTCTATGGGACTACACAATACAAACTGACAGAACAATCAAAGCCAACCACCCAGACATTGTTATTAAAGATCACAAAAAAATGCTTCCTTATTGATATGGCAGACCCTGCAGACTGCAATGTATCTTATATTCGAATAGCTGTTAAAATACAAGGACTTTGAAATCGAAATCTCAAAAATGTGGCACATGGGAACATCAACAATCCCTGTTGTAGTTGGAGCCTTAGGATTGGTTGGAAAAGATTCTAGTAGACTAATTGAAGGGATCCCTGGAAGTCCATGCCTCAAAGAGATACAAAAATTGTTCTGACAAGTACAGCCCACACTTTACGAAGGGCTTTATCTATGTAATATCTTTTTTTTTGCAGTGGAAAGTGTCATGATACCATTTCTAACCTTAGGTCCCTGGGCGAACCCGGAAAAAAATGTTTAAACGCCAGATATCAAAGAAAATAAAAATAATAATAATAATAATAATAATAATAATAATAACGGCTATTCAGCTAAAATTACCACCAAAACAAAATAAAGAATGATGCAGAGAAAATAGGTATCATATGCAATCAGCATAGTCAGACTATAGGCCACTTAATGTCGATATGTTCACTCTATGAATGTATATTAATATATATAACGTTAATGTCTGTTAGTAATTATAAAACCATGTTCGATGTATAATAATGGAGATTAAATTTCTACTAAAATTAATTTCATAATTGTTCACACTAGGATTTCATGCATGTATCAATCGTCAACCTCAAAATAAAACTTTCCGTCCTAACACTTCTTTATTAATTTGCAAGTGGCAAGTTAAATGAAGTAGTCCCTTTCCATAAACGAAAAATGAATGGACAGATAGTAATACTCTTTGTTACAGTAATTTTTGGGGGAAAATAATATTTTTTCTTATATATAGGGTGACCCAAAGAAAACGGGAAATTTTAACAATCCAATAAAACCAAGAGTGATGGAAAAACATATTTAATTCACAGTAATTGAAACCTTAAAACATGCCATTTAAGAAACAATGATGGAATTTTCATTTTTAAAAAAATACGTCCTGTAGATGGTGTCCTCCTGTACGAATGCTTTCTTGAAATCTGCTGTTGAGATTCCTGATTGACTACTGCAACATCTCAGCTGGAATACTGTGAATTTCATTCTCGTTACTAAAATGGCGAAATGTTTACTTGCTCAAGGTCACTATCTCGCAGTGTTGCCACCCTGTACTTCCTACAATTTAAACAGTAGCTGAGGGAAGAAGAGATGGACTCATAGTTATCCCATGGGTATTTGCACGTAAAGGAACCAAACTGAGTTTCGAATTCTTCGAGTACTCATTCCATTACCCTAGTTCCACATCCAAACTTACATCACCATTTATTCCCGTGAGGTCACCAATCTCGGCATTGACCGGGTTAGACGCTTCTTAACTTCGTTAATATAACGAGTACTAATAATTATACATGACATGGTCATAAGCCTAATTACTTCCTAGTCTTTCAATAAACAGCGTAAGATGAAATATGGAAAATTCAATAACATTTCTAAGTTTGACATGTTGTTGACTATAATTTATACATCTTATGAAAACACCTTGTGCAATAATATTGCAAATATATTCGTGAATTACATTATAAGTGTTATTTGTCAAAACGAACCACTTGTTGCCAATTTTATGTTGCGGACGTATACTTGCTTGATACTTGGTCAATGCCAACATAGTAGGTACTTTTCAATCGTATAATACGCCGTTGAACAATACAGGTGTCAGACATCTTTGAACAATACTCATACTAATAGTACTTCGTATATTGAATAGAGTAGAGTATAGTATAGGGAAGAAATGGAGATCAATATAGTATAGGGGATAGAATAAGAATAGCAAACACGTCAGACGTCACACGACTTCCTCTATATATCCGTTTCCGCTATGATCTACTTTGTTCCATAATAGGATCGTCCGTGTTTCTTCACTGGAGATCTATGTTCAAACTCAGTGTCAGACGCGACAACTTATTCCTATATAACAATAAGTTTTCTAAAACGTTTAAAAAATACTAACCTCATGAAACATTGTGCATTATGTGCATTATCGGATTCAGACGACGTGCAAAACAAACACTGAATTCATTTCGTGGTCAGCTGCTAAGAAAGTAGCTTCATTGTGTCGTTCGCGAGAATTTTTCTCTCCAGAATCTATCTTACATATCTATAAATCTACCATACGTCAATGCTTAGAATATTGCTGCCACATATGATTCCGTGCCCTTGCTATTTACCTTGACCCCCTTGATAAAATCCAAAGAAGAATCAGTAATATTATTGGTCCTGATCTGGCAGTTTGGCTACAATCACTTACCCACCACCGTAAGGTTGTATCTCTGTGGTTTTTTTTTATAAATACATTTATGGTACTTTTTCGGGTGAAATCATCGCTATGCGGCATAGACTGTATGAAAGAAAGCGCAGTACTAGAGAGGCAGTGAAATCTCATCAAGTTACATTTCAGGTAGCTAGATGTAGCTATAAGTTCTATGCTAACAGGATCATTTCTCGCACGTCTCGCTTGTGGAACTGCCTTCCGGGATTATACTTTCCAGCCGATATTAATCTGTAAAAATTTGAATGCAATGTCAATCGCTATCTACTTTCTCTTTCTGCTCATAATTAAAGTTTCTGTTCCTAATTCGTGACTCAGGCTGGTATATATATATATATATATATATATATATATATATATATCAGATATATATATATATATATATATATATCAGATGTGTAGTTTATTGGGTATTCAAATTTCAGTGTTTAATGTTCGATGTATAACATTAATTATTTTAACTTAATTTCTGTTAAGTGATTAATAAAAAAAAGATTAAAAGTTCGGGTAGATAGAGCTTAACAGCCCAGGAAGGCAACCCATCTAGGAGAAAGAAAACACTTATTTTAAACCTCTGCTGCCGTATGGTTTTATTCAAATGACGGAAAAGTCTGTGATAGTAAATCCAGGCAGAAAAACCGGAATTGAAGCAGAAATTGGTTGACTGTCACCATTGAAAACTTTCCGGCAACTCCTTTAGACAAGCCGTCCCCAAATGTAATGCTCTGTATTGATTTGGATCTTATCGGTACGGGGGTGACATGTTGTGTGGTCAGCGTACAGCTTCCATATACCATAGCCAATCTATGAGAAGGAAAACCCTTAATTCAAACCACCTGCTGCCTTCTAGGCCTTCCTCTCTAAAGTCCAACGTGGCAGGGCGGTGGCAACGTGGTAGTGCCAGAGCTATGCCGTCGCGAACTTCGGTTCCTGGTAGGGCCACCCAAGACAGATTGGTCTGGCATCCAGCGGTATTAGAGCTGCAACCCGGCTAAAGGGGCTCTGGTGAAAACCCAGGATGTGTCTGTTCCGGTAACCGGCGGCCTCGGGTCGCTCTGTCAATGCGTCTGTGGAAAATCTGCGGCAAACAGGGCGTTTCTTTTTTCCCGGGTAGGACTCGGGACCCTTCCCTTAATCAAATCCCAATGAATCTTCCTTTATGAGCATACTTGCTCGGGAGGAAGTCGGTTCACCCCGACCAGGGTGAAAACCGATACAAGTTGTCTAGGCCTTGCTTATTTAGCTTCTGAGAGGAGGGACGTGGTAAACTGAACATCCCCGGTGCAAAAGGAACCGGCAAACCATTGCGCTTTTCTAACATAAATGTCACCATGAACCACAATTCTGAGATGGAGAGGAGTGGCAAACACAGCGGCGAAAAGTGCGCTGAATAAATGAATGAATGAAGGACGATTTCTCCGCCTGCGTAAACAACTAACACAAACGTTGAATTTCCCTCTTTGCGCAATATTATGAGCAGTTGAAGTCCCAATAACGATCCACATTGCATGGAAGAGGGTGATTTTGTCGAGTCTCTATCTCTAGAATGGTTTCCAACCAAACCTGCCCAGCTATGTAACCCATAGCTGGGGAGACGTGTTGAATTCATATTAATCCCGATGTTATTTGCGTTTCAGCGAATATCGCAATTAGGACTCGGCTCTTTTCTTACACATTGCAGATCACAATCCATTGCACCACATGCACTTCTATAATATCAGAGTTGTTTTAATAAGCAGATTTGGAACATTTTTCAACAAGCTATACACGGCAAATCATAATAAAAGGATAGGGGTATCATATAGTGTCAACAATTTGTAAATTAAAATGGGGTTGGTCAAAATATAGCCAGTGGTGTCACAAAATCTCCAACAAAAAAGATCCTTAACCTAAGAAAGTGGGAATCGACGAGGAAATTGTGTAAAATGAATGTTTTTTTTTCAATAGTGTAGCTAGAGACTTAATGATGTACACCTGTATATTATACCTTAATGGGAAATATATTTATTTAAACAAATATATGTGCCTATCTACGTTTGTTATATGTGTTTTCATTCTCAGCCTTCAATTTCTATTCCTACTCTGCCTGTAAATTGCCTCAAAGTTGATGAACCATTTAGAGCCAGTTTAACTATTTTTGTAACATTCATTAAAAGGAAAATGCCAACAATCTAATGCGAAAAGACTGCAAAGGAAGCACGTCATTTTATTTAAAGTCAAAAACGTATTTTTGAATATGAGCTGCAAAAAAAAACAAAAAAAACAACATAAATAACTCATAAATGTAGAAAATAAAGTGACAAAAATCAATAAAAAAATAATTCCTAAATCTGAACACCTGGAAATCTCACCTGAGACATTCATCTCAAAATCCATATATCCGTTTGTCGAGTCACCATTCCGGATGCCATATCGGGCCACACTGGCTTCCAATTCGATCCCGCAATCCGATCTGTTCCTGTTAAGATTTCTCATTTCCAATACTTTATACTAGCTGTCATATTTTGTCTTATCACTTTCTGGAACTTCACGCAAACCTTTCCCCATCCATGCACAAACATTTCTCTAATGGAATCATTTTTTTTTTGGCGCAGTATTTCCATATCACCGACATCGCTCCTCGTCAGCTGCATCAATGCCTTATCTTTTTCATATATTTGTTTGTTTTTTTCATTTTTTATTACTCCATTAGTAACTGATGGTTTAAATTAAGGATAAAGTAACGGATAAGGTTTGTAATAATATCAACAGAATAGCTACATTCTTCCTAGAATTTGGTGTTCTTGCATCATTTTGGCTAAGGAACTTTAGGACCGTTATAATCGCTTCAGTAATGAAAGAAACTTTCTACACTTTCAAGAGATGCACTTGTTTCAGGCCTCCCCTAATATATATATATATATATATATATATATATATATATATATATATATATATATATGTATACTAGCAGTATAACCCGTCTTTGACCGGGTCTTTCATTACTGGGAATTTTTGCCGTTCAATTCGTGTAGTTTTATTTTAAAGTCAGCCCACTCGAAAATGAATATTAGTAACAATATTTGGGTGCAACTGAGGCACATCCCCAAATGGGAGTGTAACAGTTTGGATATGCAGTGAAAAGGGAACCGTGTAATAAAAAAAAAACTATTATTGTTATAATTTAAACCATTTATTTTTATTAAAGTTTTTTTTATGATAGATATATATTCGTGAAAAGTTAGTAAATAGTAAAACGTTACTGAGAGTTATAATGGACTTGAAGTAGTGGAGAGCCATTGTCACCATCAATTTGGACTCAAAACCGGCACTGAACAATTATCTATCAAAGAAAAAAATCATCAAAATCGGATAAAAACTGTAGAAATGCATAAACAATATCCAATCACACACACACACACATACACAATACATACGCACACACATTTTGAGAATTACAGATATATATATATATATATACACATATATATATATATATATATATATATATATATAGCATAATGAGAAACTACGTATAATAAAAGAAGCACTAAATAAAACTATCTACATAAATCGTAACACACTTCTCACATACAAGAAAAGTAAAAACAACAATCGGATTCCCATGGTTTTGCTACTAGCTCGGCTTTCAATCGTTTCATACGACCATCATCAGGTAGGAAATTAGGTAAGTTTTTAAATCCAGGTAAGAACGAGACATCGAAAGATAGTGCAAACCGAAAGAAGTGTTTTTGTTAGAAATTTGATAATGTTAACTGTAAGAATAATTTTGGAGCGTGCAGTCACGACGCTGAGGTTGAATTTTTTTTTTAATTTTTAAAATTGTGCGTTCTTGTAATGTAGAAGTAGGATTTTTGTAGTAAAGGTGGCATGAACTAAATTGTTCAATAATTAGAGTAATATCACAGTTATTATCAGAAATTCGCACGTAGGATTAGTTATTTTAATATCAATTATGTGGTGCGTGTTCAATTTATATAACGTAAATCATTCATACGAAAAACAAATAATGAAGTTAATTATATAGCAAGAATCACTCTCTCAAACAATATTTAATAATAAAATACAATCAACCTCGAATCCGTTAATGAATGGATTGAAAGCCGAGCTAGTAGCAAAAATAAGACCTGATAAAACCGGAATTTATAAACAAGGATCATACCATTCATTATAGATGTTATTATTATTATTATTATTATTATTATTATTATTATTATTATTATGATCATAATAATAATAATAATAATAATAATAATAGTAATAATAATAATAAAAATCATCATCATCACTATTATTATTTTGAGGTTGTTCGGAAAATAATGTACGCTTTTACTATAAATATTTTAATTGTGTTCTAATATATTATTATAAAATTGCACAAAATATATGACATATTCCTATAGATTAAACTGTTTTCTCTATTAATTTAATTTCAGACTCTTTCGGAATTTTACATAAAGCATTAGAGATTCAATTAAACTGAAAAAAGTAGATACATTTATTTTAAACTTGGATACAATGCTTCTGAAAATGCTGCCAGCTTTAACAGTGCATGTATTGAGGTACCCGCTTGTGATCGGGGAGTACATCACTAGTTTCTGAAGTTCCGCAGTGGTGGACTGAATCTTGAAGACCAAGGTGGCTGTTGACAAACACCATTTGAAAATATCTAGTCGAACAGAACCCAAGTCACACTGTCATAGTCGTTTTTAGATACCAGGTGCCAGCATTTCAACAATATCGAAAATCTCATGAAAAATAGCAAGATGAAGAATCTTGATGAATGATATCTAAGAGAATCAATAAGTCAAAGATTTAAAAGTTTTGAATTATTTTTACATCTGCATCTGAAACGTTCGGTTGATCCATTTCTTCATCAAATAGTAAATTGTGAGGAAAAAATGTATCTTTTATAACAATCGTAAACAATCAGAGGCACGGAGGGCAGCCCAGATTGAGGAATCGGAGAGCTGAGTTCGAATTTCAGTCAAATCCATTATATTCACTTACGTGCTAATACCCTTGGGAAAGGTATGAATCCTCTTCTTATCCCCCCCAGCTTTGGTTAAATAGCGGGACAGACTAGTTCTATAGCCTTGGATGGCAGCTGGTCTACCGCAGAAAGAAATGGCAACCTACTGCGGAGAAAAAAATATGACTCGTCAGTCATGTATCGAAAGATTCATGATCGCCTAAGCATGTATCAGGCATGGCACATAAATGACTGAAACGATCAGATCAATGGGATTGATCATGACAAAGCAATCTAGCGCTTTCCAAAATCGAAATTGTAACAATGGCAGATTATGGTGACTGTCTTGTGGTTCGCCATTCTCGTTATCCATTACAGATTACTGGAATCTAACCAGGGCATCACTGCTGAAATTTACTGCCAGCAACTGGATAAAATACACGTTCAGTTAAGCAAAAATGCGACCGGCAGTGTTTAATCGACGTGGTCCAATTCTACCACATGTTGCCAGGATGACAGCGCAGAAGGTAACCGGCTTGGGATGAGATATTTTGTCACACTCAAATTATTCCCTGATCTCTACCCCAATGAATACCACCTTTTCAACCATCTTCCAAAAGTTGTTAAGCAAAATTCATTCTGTTGCAACGAAGCTGCAGAAGCTACATTCAGATATTCCTTGTCAACCGAACCTTTAAAGATTTATCGTAAAGGCATAAATAAACTTGGGTCCATCAGGATGGTTGATTCTAACCGCCAGGAGAGTGACACATTGCGCCTTCTCCGATTAAAATTCTCAGCTGATATGAAGTGAAAACACTATACTGAATCCATTGCTAGGTCAGCTGCTAAGAAATTTGGTTCACGACTCGACAAATTTTCTTTTCCAGAATTTATCTTATATACCTATAAGGTTAATATCCGTTCACGCTTAGAATACTTCTGCCACATATGAACCGGTGCTTCTGCTATCTATCTAGAACTCCTTGATAAAATCCAAAGTAAAATCAGTGATATTATTGTTTCTGACATAGCATCCATGCTTCAGTCACTCTTCCCACCGCTGTAAACTTGCGTCCCTGTGCTTTTTCTATAAATACTTCCATACTTATTGTTCGGATGGCCTCTTCGCCATGGTATATAGAATTTATGAACTGCAGCGATGTACTAGATTGGAAACAATGTATCAGCAATTTACAGTTGAATTAGCTAGATGCAACCGTAAGTTCTACGTTAACAGTTTCTTTTCTCGCCGACATTCCAGCCGACTTTGATCTTTAAAAGTTTAAATGCAATATCAATCGTTATCCATTGTCTTCCTGGTTATTCTTCTTTTGTTCTCGCTCCATGGTAATTTTTCTGTTTTCTAATTCTTCCACACTAGTGGTGAATTCAATTAAAAAAAACACAAATAAACTCGATCGCAGAAACGTATAGATGTTCAGGGTTCCTGTTCTTAATGATTTAAACACAGTTTAAATGCATGAAATCGGACATTTATTCCCGAATGACCTATTATTATTATTATTATTATTATTATTATTATTATTATTATTATTATTCATGATATTTACTTTGATTTCAGGTGTGTACATCTATCTTACCGGGTCCCGCCCAGAGACCTAAGGTAAAAAATGGCAATCATGACATTTTCCACTGACCAAAAAAAAAAAGCCCGCAAAAAAACACACGCACAAACATATTTTACATCGATAAAACTTTTCGTAAGGTGTGGGCTGTACTCGTGAGAACAATTTTTTGTATTTATTTAAGGCTTATTATTATTATTTGCTTTGATTTCTTTTATATACACATTTATTTCCGGGTCACAACCAGAGACTTAAGGTCAGAAATGGCTTCATGACATTTTCAACTCATCATTTTTATATAAAATCTTTTTAAAAAAAACGATCACACACATCCTACATCGATAACGCTCTTCTCAATGTATGAGCTGTACTTGTGAGTAAACCTTTTTTGTATTTCTTTAATTCTTTAAGGTATGGCTGCCGGGAATCAATTCAAGGAATCAATCGGAATCTTTTACAATCAATCCGAGGGCGCCAAATGCAACTAGAATTATTGATGTGATTCTGCGCCACAAGTTTGAGATTTCCACTTCAAGATCCTTCTATTTTGATAGATATTTTAAGATCTTCAAAGGTACATTACCGTCTCCAGGAAATATGTCAATGTCTGAACGATGAGCTTTGATTTCTTTGTCTCTGCGTATTCTAAATCCCATAACATTGTTACAGGTCGTATCTCTGTAATCGAGTCCGGGTGATGTTCATACCAGCTTTCTGCAGTTTCCTTCCTTAACAATTGCATATTTTCCAGTGCAGATATTGGCCCACTCTAATATATCATTATTATTATTATTATTTTCTTTGATATCTGGCGTTTACACATTTCTTTCCGGGTCCCGCCCAGGGACCTAAGGTTAGAAATAGTATCATGACACTTTCCACTGCAAAGAAAAAAATAATTACATTGATAAAGCCCTTCGTAAAGTGTGGGCTGTACTTGTCAGAACAAATTTTTTATCTCTTTGAGGCATGGACTTCCAGGGATCCCTTCAATTAGTCTACTGGAATCTTTTCCAACCAGTCCAAGTACCACAGGAATTGTTGATGTTCCCATGTGCCACATTTTTGAGATTTCTATTTCAAGGTCCTTGTATTTTGACAGCTTTTCGAATATCTTCAAAGATACATTGCAGTCTGCAGGGACTGCCATATCAATAAGGGGGCACTTATTTTGTTTGTTGTCTTTAATAACAATGTCTGGGTGGTTGGCTTTGATTGTTCTGTCAGTGTGTATTGTTTAGTCCCATAGAATTGTAACAGGTCCTATCTCCGTAACCGGGTCTGGGTGGTGTTCGTACCAGTTTCTTTCAGTTTCCTTCCCGTAGGAGTTGCAAATTTTCCCGTGCAGAT
The DNA here is from genome assembly GCA_964036315.1 of Acanthosepion esculentum. Taxonomy (NCBI): domain Eukaryota; kingdom Metazoa; phylum Mollusca; class Cephalopoda; order Sepiida; family Sepiidae; genus Acanthosepion; species Acanthosepion esculentum. The sequence goes on from OZ038487.1 coordinate 85,253,181, forward strand.
ATCGGCCGACTCTTCTTCTTCTTCTTCTTCTTCTTCTTCTTATTATTATTATTATTATTATTATTATTATTCCTTCTTTTCGGCTTTGTTAATTGCTGTATAGAAAGCCTTTCATCTGAGGCATAATGTACATGATTTTTTTCTTTTGAAGTTATTAAATGGCATTTTCTCTAAATATGTGAGCGGAACTTATTAACGCAATCTTTTGTATTTCAAATAAAGACGTATTTCCTGGGATAAGTTGTTGTGCGTTAGAAATCTTCTTACTCATTTCTCGCGCTTCTCCAACAACTAAATTAATAACTGTGTTTGAATTCCAGACTCTTGTAATGATAATTATAAATATATTTTATACATTTACATATTTCTACTAAGTATTAAGTGGTTAGGGTTGGAGAGTGAACGACAACATGTCTCCTAAAGTCTAGACTTCCTTGCTTATCATCCACTTAAACCACAACACTTGCCATGCTTTGGACAGTGTTGACCCTTCTTTAAATTTCTAGTTCATCTACACGCGATTCTAGAAATTTGGGCAAGGTTCCAAATATGCCAACTAGCTTAGGTATGGCGTAGACCTACGTTTATAGAGCAGATTTTTAGAAGTTTTTTTCCCAAACAATGTTTGGCCTGCTGTCATTTTCTTACTTTAGCCCTCTGGTAAATCTTTGCCTACAATAATTTTTTCACTTTTCAGAACGTCTATCAGGTACGGTCTTCTTGCTTGAAATGTCTCAGAGCAATTTACACGTTAAAAAATACATTTTATCCGAGGTTATGGTTTGTTCGAATCTTGGGTTTTCTTCATACATTGTAAACGGTAAAAAAAACCAAGATCGCTCTATACTTTGAAGGTCTGGTGGCTCTCAGTTTCACTCCAGATCTGCAGTGGAACTCATATATAAGACCCATTTAATAAAGAGGCGGGAAAAAATGGTCAAATCTTGCACTGATCCTATTGCCCTGCTTTATCTTTACAAAAATCAGCTTAGACTAAAAATGAAGGAAACATCACTGCCATATTTGCAATGAGTCCTCGCATTCCAGCCTTTTAAAAAAAGAATTAGTTATTTTCACTCCAGACGCAGTTTAGCAAGCCTAACGATTCTCTATCCCTATTCCTATGGCAAATGTTCAGATGAGATCCATTATTGAATTTCACCATTTTCGTCGCGTTCTACATATCAAAAAGAATTCCACGCAGACAGCATTTTTTAAACTATTGCTACTTTGAGGAACACACTCCCGCACATATATTTCTCTGAACACCAGGCTTGCAGCATGATAACGCTTCAAAACCGGTACTCATACGACCACCGAAGTTAAGGAATGTCGATCCTGGTCAGTACCTAGTTGGGTGACCGTTTGGAAATACAAGGTGCTGTAAGTTTGAATGAGTGGGTGGTGTAATAGATAATTGTCCAGAATTGCTAATCGCAGAGACGAGTTCTAATTCACGTTTGGTTCGTTATATTCACTTAGGCGCAAAGACTCTTAGAATTAATATGAATTAACCAGTCCCAGCCGTGTGGCTAAAATATTATTATCTCTAAAAAAAATCTTACAATCTAAAACTATTTTCTGGCTTTAAATAACATTCAAAGCGTTGATAAGCCGTAAATGAATCAGTCATTCAATCAATCTGAACACTAGAATCTTACCATGAAGTAAAGAAACAATCATAATTCTCCTTATTCTCATAATCTTCAATTCCTACCAGTTTTGATTACATTCATATCACACATCATACTCAGTAACACTCTAGCTTGAATGGCTCTTGCATTGAGAGATCTTTAATGTAAAGTAATTCATACCATATTCAACACACGTTATTTGTTAATACAGAAGATATTATTGCTAATAATAATTATTTCCTGGAATCCTGGAAGCTCCATAAAAATGTATCAAAAACCAAAATTAAAAATGCTTACATCCAATACAACCAGATGGTGAACCTGGACGTGTGACTGTTGTAACCCAGGGAAGGTTACTGAATAGAATAATCAAACGAAGGTTGGTAATGAACAATAATACTTACGGCAAGAAGAACACGTTATAAGATTCGCCAGCGGTGCGTAGAAGAAGTAGTCAACTGCTAGAAGTGAATCAAGTGAATTGCACAATGAATCTCCAACTGCAGGATATCTACCAACCGCCCCACGCGGTCAGATGTGGCACAAGGCTGAATTTAATGTGGGGTATCTGAGCCTGTAGGCTCGGCCGAAAATTCCACGTAGACCCAGTATAAAACCATTACTGTTTCCCGAGACGAGACTCTGCTTTTCGACATAGCCTCCTCTGGGCATATACTGAGGCAGAGTATTTGACCAGCACAGCCGGAGACGAATCTCCGACTGTAGGATATCTATCAACCGCCCCACGTAGTCTAATGTGGCACAAGGCCGGATATAATGTGGGGTATCCGAGCCCGTAGTGTCGGTCAAATATTCCCCGTAGACCCCGTATAAAACGTGGTTGAGTAGCTGTTTCCCGAGACGAGATTCTGACCCTCGACACAGCCCTGTCAGGCGATTCTCTCTGCTCGGAGGCAGAGGGTCCGACCATCACAGCCGGAAACGAATCTTCAACTGCAGACCAACATACAGTATTTACTACTGTATTTATGTGAATGAGGACTTACTCATATCGTCCGTAGTTATGCTACAATAATAACAATAAAAAACCTGATAGTGATGTTGACTTTCTGTACACAAACAACACACTTCGCAATGGGAGCAGACATATATCGACAGTATGATCTTTTGGCAATGGGTTCACCATTAGCACCACAAATGGCTAACATATAAATGGAATACTTCGAGTAAATGGCATTAGAATCAACATCACTAAAGTCAACTCTATGGCTGAGATACGTAGATGTAACTTTTATATTCTGTCCTCACCAAGAACAGGTTCAGCTACTACGAGACCATGTGAACTCAATCATCGATACAGATTAATATGGAAAGAGAAAGTAGCAAGAATCTACAATTCCTGGATCTCCTCATATTCTCGAACACAGCGTGGCTTCAAGACATCTGTATATCGCAAGCCAACTTTCACAGGACAACACCTAAACTTCGACTCTCACCACTATACAGTATAAAGAACGGGATCGTCCGTTTCCTATAACATTGAGCAAAAGTCATAATAGTGGCCACTCAGAGACATATGAATAAGAAATGCTCACTATAAGCAGTAATCTACAACCTAACACCTACCCTGGGTACATGACTGCAGACTAAATAACCTGGGATAGGCGAGTACAAGACCATAACAATTTTCAGAAAACATATGTCAAAGGGTTATCGGGAAAGGTACAAAGGATATGTGGACTATATAACAACAGGACAAATTTCACGAGTGGTTCGACACTACACAAACATCTTTTCTGAGTATGCCCTCCCATAGAGAGGAACATGATTAAGGACTGTGTGTACGTCATCCCATGCAGCTGTGGCAAGAAATATAAAGTAGAAACAGGTCGTCCCCTTATGATAAGATTACAAGAAGACCGAAAAGCCATAACACGAGGGGAAATAGAAACATCAGGCGTGGCTGACTATATTTGGAGGGAAAAGTGAGATCTCTGCCCTCTGCAGGATAAAGTTGAAATAATAGAGAACGTCACAAGAAACTTAAGGAATCAGCACATATGCTGAGCCATAAAAATCTCCTAAGATCGGCAAGCATCGACATGAATGCAATACAGTCACCAGTAATACAGAGAGAAAAAAAGCAATAACAATAACATTAATGAGCTCTGGTAAAAAAAACTGGTTGCTTAGACACTACGTTTATAAGTACCAAAAATTCACTCACCGTCCTAAATTACACATGTTCCAGTGGATAAAAGCACTGATTGAATAATGCAAAGAATTTTGAGTTTAATACTTGGCAGAGAAAATAAAACCATTCTACAACAGTGGACGAAATAAAGGGTTCGATTCAAAATTCAATCGTATATCACCTGAAAAATGTCGGGGCGTACAACAGTCGAAACGTTGTAACTATGGCAATAAATGTCACGACAACAGTCCGAATAATGTAAATAGTGTAAATAGTTGCAATACTTCATCTCAAAAATACAGACAGATAGTAAAAACTTTACTAAGGAGACACAACAATAAAAGGAAAGGAATTGAGAAAACAAAAGATAAAGATTGAAATTGCATGTAATTTAAAAAAATAATCTACCTGGGAAAAAGTTGTTTAAATCGATTTGATATGGTTTGTCGATCAAGTGGCGTCATATTAAAAATGGATTTTATTTCAACAAGTCTTTCAATAGAAAGACAAAATGTCTTCGCATAGATTCGCATAACAAAGCTCGATTTTTGCGTTAACTGTATCTTGTTGGAAACGAGATTTTAGATTATTTCCACTTATTTTTTTACTTTTATTTATATACATGTTCATTTGTTTTAAGGTTTTTAAATTTTTTTGATACGTTTACCATTGTCGCCCAAACTTTACCAACAGACCTGCACTCATACAAACACACAGACTTTATCTTCTATCCAAGAATTTAATTTATTTTTGCTGATCGATTCCTATTTATAATGGTGGCGCTGATGACTACATCCACCACCAACATGCAGGTTAAGGATTAGTTTCACCAGAATCGGCTCTCGTCAACATTCACCTTTGCTTAACACACACACACACACACACACACATACACACACACACACACATATAACATATATATATATATATATATATATATATATATATATATATATATATATATATATATATATATATACGAGGGTCATTCAATAAATAAGGTGAATTGTTCGGTATAAGGACATCTAATACAGACAGAAGCTTACTTTTTTAAAAAACTTTCAACGTAGTCTCCCAGCACTGTCACAAACTTTTCCCATCTGTGCACAAGCTTCCGTATTCCCTCAGCGTAAAAGTCTTTGGACTGAAGTCTCAGCCAGTCGCTCACAACACTTTTGACTTCATTGTCACTTTTAAACTTCGTGCCTCTCGTGAACGCTTTCAAGGGAACAAACAGGTGAAAGTCTGAAGGGGCAAGGTCTGGGGATGAGGGAGCAGTTCCCATCCCAGCTCGTTTATGGTCTGTACCGTTTGGGCTGCTGTGTGAGGCCTTGCGTTGTCATGGTGCAAGATGACTCCTTCTGAGTAATGACCCCTGCGTTTGTCCCAACAGATAAGTTCAAAGTCCTTGCAATGTCATTCACTGTCACCCTTCTGTCAGTCTGAATGAGGTCATTGATTGATTCGATCACCTCAGGAGACCTCACTTCTGTACAGCCTCCAAGGCCTGTCTTCATCCTCAACACTGCTCCGTCCTTCTTTAAACAAGTTAGCCCACTTGTAGACATTTTTTAGCTGAAACATGTGGCACCATACATAGTTGACATTCTCCTATGAATTTCAACTGGTTTGCCCTCTTCAGCAGCCAAAATCTTGATAACTGACCGCTGTTCAATCCTGGAGCATGCTTCTTGGTCGGCCATCTTTGTTAATCGCCAAAACTCTCAAAGTTGTTTTTTAATCGGCAAAAGAAATTAAATCCATGCGAAAAAGAAGTAAAACAAAACAAAAAAAAAGAGTAAGCTTCTATCTGTATTAGAAGTCCTTATACCGAAAAATTCAACTTATTTATTGAATGACCCTCGTATATATATATATATATATATATATATATATATATATATATATATATATATATCGATCTCAAAATGGTCGATTTTCAGGAAAGAGACTTCCTGATGGTATTTGAATAGACCAAATTCGAGCCCATCGTGCAGCACCTTTGGAAAGTGTCTGAAACCATACCACGGGTTGAACCAAACGTTATGAGTGAAATTGGGTAGACGGAACTCTTCGAGGCCGTCGATAGCTGTGCTGGCACAAAGCCACAATTCGACGAAGGCTTGAGCGTGTAGGCCTTGTTCAAATTGTTGATAAAGCTAGATAACACGCTTTCTCTCAGAAACTGTAACTAAGGTCTGCTCGGCATATTGCAGTATAAACGAAGGGTGGGCTCTTTGGGTGTTTAACAAACACAAATGTGTCGGAGCGAGAGTCTGCAATGGGGATGGCCTAACCGCCCAAGTAGAACGGTATCATCGAATACGAGTGGCTAGCTATGATACATATATACATACATACATACATTAATTACTTCCGTTAATTCTGGCCGTGTTTATAAAATTATATATATATATATATATATATATATATATATATATATATATATATATATATATATATATATATATATTCCTATACCTCTAGATATATAAATAATTCCGTACATTCAGTTAAAAGGAAAAGTAAAATCATACTTGATAATAGCTAAGTGAATAGGCAAAAACGTTCGGACGTACAGAATATTTTTACAATTTCTACATAAATTAGTTCCAGAAAAGAAAGAAAATATAGGATAATCAGAAAATTTAAATAAAAAATCTTAACCGCCGTAATCCATCAGTCGTTTATAACGTAACTTTATCGATGAGGGATGGCTACCCAAATGCATAATTATATATATATATATATATATATATATATATATATATATATAGAGAGAGAGAGAGAGAGAGAGAGAGAGAGCGAGAGAGCGAGAGAGAGTGAATGCGTGTGTAACTGGACGATAAATGTTTTTTAAACAAGTTTATTAAAAAAAATGTAGATACATTATGTGTATTAAATTTAACAAGCGTCTTCTATAATTTGCAAATAATCTCCAACAAACCTGGCGGATGAAGATAACATTTAATATATCCAATGCTAATAATTTGAACAGACGCAGTAGACAGACTTGCAGAGGTTTATTTACAAATTGTAATAAACCACGATTAAATTTAACAGACATAAAATCTCTCTTTTTCTTTCTCTCTCCCATTCATATATATATATATATATATATATATATATATATATATATATATATATATATATATATATATATATATCACATTAAATGCTATTTATAGTGGATAACTGTAATTGAGTAGAAGCTCCGCCTATTTATTGAGTCTCAATTCCATAACTATAAACTTTTTATAATTATATATCACCTCCTTCGATGTTATCCCTATCCTCTTATGTACCTCTCCACTAATATATTTATGATCCTTAAATTTTTTTTCCATATATATATTACAGGTAATAATAATTTAAATCGTTTTACTTCCATACTTATTCTACACACTCTACGATCCAGGAATATTCCAAAAAGTTGATTATAAAAGGTTATATTAGTATCCCTTATTTTACTTAGAAGAGATCACCACTCCTAAATTTTAATCCACTAAACCCGTTCATTGATTACAAAATAAATAGTGATAACCCCAACATAAATAAATGCAATTCAACTTTAGAAATCTTATAGAAAAATCAAAAAATAACATTCCGAATTACTACTAAAGCTAACTCTACAATTTTTACCTACTCTAATGTAATATTATCCCCTATCTCTATCTTCCCTCCCCTACCTCTCAATCTTAGGACGCTTGTGAGATGATGTGCCTAAAATCTTGACCAAATGTTTATCAGCGAAAAAATTTCCACAAACCAATCAACATTAAACACCCGGTACATCCATCACCAAACTGCTATCAACAACCATTATTGTTTCACTCAGATACTTATATATATTTTTTGTATGTATATTTTTCTTCTCAAACAAATGGAAAAAAAGAAGTGACGTTTCACATACGGCTTGCCTACAAGCAGGATTGTTCATAACCATTTTCGACCCTCACCCGTCGATGTGCAGTTGAAATGCACTGAAACCAAGTTGCATCATTGTAGTGAGTAAAATGGTTTTGTCTATATGATAAAATTATAATAAATAAATGATTATCACTCTATCTGAATCGAGCTCTTTTTTGAATTAACGCTGCGAACGTTGGAATTTATATATTACTTTCGTTCTCATGGCATCGGATATATATATATATATATATATATATATATATATATATATATATATATATATATATATATATATATATATGTTAGCAGCATGGCCCGGCGTTGCTCGTGCTTGATTCAAAAATCGTACGATTCATACAGCAATCGCTATCACTTGACTTAAAATATTTTTGCCCTACTTTGCCTTTAAAGGAGTGCCCTTTGCCGTGCTGATGTTGCTACATGTCTTACTTCTGGCCTATCTCACACTGCGATTTTTTCTAAGCTCTATACTAAACATTAAATCTGTTACGAAAAAAGAACTAAACAAAATGAACACAAAACGATCAGCTTTAAAAAAGGACTCGTAACAGGAAAAACCGAATGAGAAGAACCCAGTTCTGCGGAATTAGAATCAACGTTGAGTTTATCAAGCGAATGAGCCAATTGGAGTAAAGTGCCATGCAGAGTTAAAATTTTCACACTTGTGACGAATGCAGCTACCGATTTTTTTTGCATGCTAGCATGCTAGTTAACATTCTTGTCAGTCAGCTGTTGGCTCTCACGCTGGCCAATAGAATATTTCTGCCTATTCGTGGCAGCCAGCTATAGGCTCTCATTCTGGCCAGTAGAAAATGGCCGCAAACTAAATGAAATCTGCTGTAGAAGCATGAAAAAATCGATTATTTCCACTATCGATGGGAGTTGGGAAATGCAAAGTCGGTCGTTCTTGGCCTTGCCACTAACTTGGAGCATGTGCATGTAAATTTTGGTGCAAATCAGTCGAGAATTGCGGTCGTGCATTCGTTACACACACACACACACACACACACACACACACACACACACACACACACACACACACACACACACATATATCCTGCCTTTATATAGGTATGTGTGTATATAAATATGTAATATATATATATATATATATTATATAATATAGACATATATATATATATTATGTATATATACATACAACCATCCGCCTTGGCATGGAGTATTGTTTCCATACATGGTCTGGAGCCCCTCTACTGTTTGCCTCGGGGTTCTTGATAAGATCCAGAGACGGATATGCAATGTAATTGGCCCTGATCTGGCATCTCGTCTGCGGTCGCTCTCTCGCAGACTCGCTGTTGCCCTTTTCTGTCTTTTTTACGAATACTTTCACGGTAATTGCTCCGATGAGCTGCTTTTGCTGGTTCCCAGATTTCATGAATTCAAGCGTCCTACGCGGCTGACATCCTGCTCCCACCCTTTCACTGTTGAAACTGTTAAAAGTAGCCGTCTCTTCTACTCCAATAGCTTCATATCTGGCACCTCTCGCATGTAGAACTCCCTTCCTCATTCCTGTTTCCCTGACAACTATAATCTCCAACTATTCAAATGTAATGTCAATCGTCGAAAATTACGGCCGTGCATTCGTTACACACATACACACACACACATCCTGCCTTTTACATATATATATATATATATATATATATATATATATATATATGTATGTATGTATGTATACACACGCACACATATATATATATATACACACACACGTATATATATATATATATATATATATATATATATATATATATATATATAATTATTTTAAAAAAATATGATTGTATCATGACACAGATATTCGAAACTTGTCCACAAGTGCTAAAGATTAATTTCAATATTAAACATTTACTTTAGATGGCCGTTTCATTCTTATGCGATGTTTGGAATAACTACCCGAAGACAAGTTTTACTTACTTATTGTTTAGAAATAGAGGTGCAATCCTGGGTTGTTTTTCATTAACAAGGAGTCTTTACTTTGATGTAAGTGTTTATCGAGCACTGTTTAAAAAAAACAATAATAATAAAGAACTTTGGATCATCATTTTTTCCTATTACATCAATACAGACACACACACACACAAATACACACACACACGCATATATATATATATATATATATATATATATATATATATATATATAGAGAGAGAGAGAGAGAGAGAGAGAGATAGAGAGGGAGCTGTTCGATAAAAGTGTCTCACCTGATTTTTTTTACTAAATGTTCTCTTCTCTGATGAAACGAGAGTTGAGCTACATTCATAGGATAAGCGATCTAAAATCCGAAGAAGCTTTGAAAGCTCTTTGAATTTAGCAGTAAGTATTGTCAAGCATCCGTTCAGTATAATGTTCAGGGGAAGCTTTTCTTTTCATGGAACTGGTTTCTTAAAACCTATTGAAAAAACCTTCACCAAGCTCATTTTTATGCAGGATAATGCTCCCTGTCACAAATCAAAATTGATGAAGGAATACTTTGATGAGAATCAGGTGAGTGTTATGACATGTTCGCCACAATCCCCTGACCTCACCCACATAGAAAACTTATGGAGCATTATAAAGTACAGGCTCTCGAAAAAGCAGTTGAGCAACAAAGAGGATTTGATAGTGAATTTCATATCCGAATGGAATTCAATGCTTGGAGATGAGATTTTCCAGAACCTAATCAAGTCAATGTAAAAAGGGTTGAAAAGGTTATTCCAGATAAAGGAGGACCCATATATTATTAAATATTTCGAACTATATTACCTATTATAAATAAATTATACATCTATTATTCTCTATTTAAAGCTGTTCGGTTATGTTTCTATTGATTACTAGTTGCAGGAAATAAATGAGTCACTTTTTTTTTCTAAAAATCACAGTATTTCCCTAAATCTCATTTATATCCAAAATTATAATTATCAATAGTATTTTTAAGAAAATTTTTAAGAAAAAAACAACAGGTGAGTCACTTTTATCGAACAGGCCTTTATATATTACCAATTGATATTATTACTTACCAATTACCAATTGGTAATATCTATATATATATATATATATATATATATATGTGTGTGTGTGTGTGTGTGTGTGTGTGTGTGTGTGTGTGTGCGTGTGTGTATGTTTGTTTGTGTGTGTGTTTCTATTCATTTTATATATATTCATATACATATTCATATACACGTTTACCAGTTTAGGCAAACATACAGTATGTTTATTCTAAGCGTACATAAATCTTTTAAAGCAATAAAGAAAACATGTTTAAAATATATTCTGCACGTGACGTGAAGTGAATTTTTAGTATTTTTCTCAAACATTTATGGCAATATGTTAACATATATTCTCTCTCGCAAAAAAGATCATTTGCTCTATTAGCCATTTTTATTATAAATGCAGACGACAATTCAAAAATGATAAAAAAATGAATAACAAATTAAATGCATTATTAAAAAAAAATGAATTAATAAAGGCCGAGTTATAAATATAGATGTGTCAGATGCATTGTCTGAAATATTAACAAAGTATTAAAAAAATATGTGAATAGCGTTTTCCGTATGACCGGTTAAAGACAATTGTGAATTGTTTGTATAAATTACTCTACTTGGTAAATGCCTCAAAGAAAATATGTTTTTTATTCGACTGCATGTAAATATAAATGTGACTGAGCGAGTTGAGCTTTTATTGTTTTCAAATGAAGTATATATGAGCCGTAGATCGCGTGTAGTATGACTTATGTATTGTATTTGTATTAAAGTAAAGATGTCAGTGGAATGAAAAAATAAAAGAAGCGAATAAAGAGGAAACGTGATACAATGGAATAATAAAATAAAAATTACAGCGATGAAAGAAAGGAAAACTGTGAAAAGAGAAACATAGAGGAGAAGAGTATGTACGTACGTATGTTTGCAGGTAAAGAGGCATTTATATATATATATATATATATATATATATATATATATATATATATATATATATATATATATATATATATGTTTATGTATATATATATATATATATTTACGCATATATATATATATATTTACGTATATATATATATATATTTACGTATATATATATATATATTTACGTATATATATATATTTACGTATATATATATATATTTACGTGTGTATATATATATATATTTATGTGTATAGATATATATATATATTTACGTATATATATATATATATATTTACGTGTATATATATATATATATATTTACGTGTATATATATATATATATATTAAAAAGAAGAGAGGTACCGCAAACTTTTTTGGTTGTAATGTGGGTTTTTGTTTTTTCTTTTTTATTAAAAAATATTATTCTTTATTTTTCATAGTTTTACATAGTTTTACAACACGGGTTTCTGGTCTTACGACCGTCTTCAGGTAAAGGGTGGAGATTTCCACATATTATTAAAAATAATTATTAAAAATAATTAATTTTTTTCCTTTATGCTTTTCAATGTTACATCTTCTCTATATGAGACATTCTCTGTTTTTGTGTTGGTCATTCCAATGTCTTTCTTTAAATGGTAGTGAAGAGTTCTGAGCGAAGGGTCATAAAACAATTAAGGTTGGTTTGAGAAGTGATGAATCGGGTTGTCTTATCTTTTAATGTTTTAATGACCCCTGTGTGTTCTTAGATACCTTAGATCTATTTCCGTTTTCGTGAAAAGAAAAAACAAAAACCCACATTACAACCAAAAAAGTTTGCGGTACCTCTCTTCTTTTTAATATACACACTTTTCTCTCGTTGGAACCATTATAACCTCTTCATTTCATTTTATATATATATATATATATATTTACGTGTACATATGTATATATATATATATATATATATATATATATATATATATATAGATATATAGATATATGTATATAGATATATATGACGATCTGCCTAAGTGAATCCTTGGTAGGTTTGTCTGGCTCATTAGGTTTGACTATATATATATATATATATATATATGTATATATATATATATATATATATATATATATATATATATTTACGTCTATATATATATATATATATATATATATATATATATATATATATATATATTACGTGTATATATATATATTTATCTACGTGTATATATATATATATATATATATATTTATCTACGTGTATATATATATATATATATACATATATATATATATATTTGTGTGTGTGTGTGTGAATTTCAAACGGCATGCTGTAATGCTTGGCATTGGCGCCGGAAGCTCCAATACGAACATTTCAGAGTGTTTGGGTGTCAATCTGTGGACAATGTAGAGGATTCGGAAAGAGTTGGGTGAATCTAATGGTGATTCCGAAGATGTTTGCAGTGATCATTAATCATCAGCTGCCTAGTAGGGATCCAAAACAAAACTGCTCTCATTTAATCACCATAGAGAAACTTCCCTCCCCGTTATCAGGATCACTGATTCTTGTCTCCAAATGAGCGACTCACTGCGCCTTCTTGGCCTCACAATTTCGACTGATTTAAAGTGGAACAACCGCATTGTGTGTGAATATAAGCTGCATCTACGAAGAGAAACATTGTTTCATTGTTACGGGCCAGAAGATTTTTTCTCTCGTCAGAATCCATCTTTCATTTCTACAAATTTACTATTCGTCCGTGATGTAGCAATACTGTAGCAATATCTGGCCCGGTACCCCAACTGTTATCTCGAGGTTCTCGACAAAATCTGCAATGTAATCGATTCCGACTTAGCATCTCAACTTCAGTCACTTTCTCACAGACGTAATGTGGCATCCCTCTGTTTTTCTACAAATGTTTTCATGGCAACTGCTCTGGCGAGATTTTTGCCTGGTGCCTATACTACGTGAATTTAAGCGTGCTACCAGATTGGCATCTGGGCCCCACGCTACTGTTTAAATAGCTAAATGCAACCGCCACTTCTACACTAACAGTTTCTTTGCTCGCACTTCCCGACAAGGAAACTCCCTTCCGCTCACTTGCTTCCTTGATACCATCTATGTTCTATCTTCTTGAACCTCGTCCAGCTTTTATCCTTTTATCGATCACCTCTATACACAGTCTTCTTTCCGCCTTGCTTGTGGTGAAATGATTAAGAAAATAAGAAAAAATATGGCATATACGAAGAAGTGTTTAAAAGTAATCACCTTGTCGAGTCAGTATTTTTCTCCAAAGTTTGATGTTTGAGATATGGTAACATTTTGGAAAGTGCATCGAACCGAAAACTATTCTGCATTTCCAAGTGTGTGTTTGTGTGTGTGTTTCTGTATATATATATATATATATATATATATATATATATATATATATATATATATATATATATTGATTGATTGATTGATTTGTTTTATGTGTTATCAACCTTCCATGAGTTATTTAAAAGCCAAAGTACATTTTGGTGTTTTACGAATGTGTGTGAATATAAAATAAATAACGAGATATTAATAATTGTGTATGTGTGCGATAATGTGCATCTGCTGATAAGCGTATAAATATTTATTTAATTTAATTTATGCTGCAAATAAAACAGTGCTTAATATAGTTAAACTGTTATGAAGTATATATTAATAAATACACATAGACCTACGTTTGAAGTGCAACTTAAAGTTTCATGGTTTTCCAAGCATTAAGTGCGAGAAAAGAAACTATTTGCCTACAACTTACGGTTACATTTAGCTATTCAACTGTAAATGAATGCGATCTGGTTGATCGTTTAGTATTTCGTTGAAATTTAAAACGTCTAGCTACCATAGTGAAGAGGCCATCCGAATAATTACAATGAAAGTATTTATAGAAATGGCAGAGGAAGTCAACTTTACGGCGATAGGCACGTGACTAAAGCAGGGGCGCTAGTTCACGACGAACACTATTACTGATTCTGCTTTGGTTTTATTGGACAATTTGTGGCAGCAATGCGTACATAGATATATACATAGCAACAATAATAAAAAAAATCATTGACTTACTTTCGTTTATTAGACATTAAATTACATCACTTAGTATCCTCCATAGATTAGACTGATTTCACAGTTAGCACTAATAATATTTATGAGCGTTCATAAATGTTTATATTTTGCAAACCTAATTGTCATATAGGAATAAAGTGTCACTGCCGACACTTGAGTCTGAACATAGATCGCCAGTGAGCAAACACAGGCGACCCCATTATTGAATTAAGTAGACCACGGGACCATAGTGGAAACGCATAAGTAAAAAGTATTGTGACGTCTAACGATCGCCATTCCTAGTCTATCCCCTATTACTATTCGGATCGTTATTTCTATTCTATCCTCTATTCCTAAACAGACCGCTATTTTCTACTCTATTTACTATAATATACATCTACTCGGATCACTATACTTTGCGAGCGAGTATTATTGAGCCAGTACTATTACTGCGAGTGTTATTCGAAGACGTCTGACGCCAGCATTGTTCAACGGTGTACTATAAGTTGTAACTGCAATTACAAAGTCTCTACTACAACAGCCATTACGAAAGTGACAACGAGTATACGTTGGCATCACAAAATTGTGAAGCGTGTGTTCGATGAAAACTAACGATATATGTGTTTACTTCACTTTATAAATTCTTTTCCTTTTATCTTTATATATATGAAGAAATATAGTTTTAAGATGTGCTATAATTGAATCAATAGCTACATCTACTAAGAGAAATATTGCTTCATTGTTACGTGCCAGAAGATTTTTCTCTCGTCAGAATCCATCTTGCATATCTACATTATTATCTATCGATCGTCAGTGCATTGAGTACTGTAGCAATATCTGGCGCGGTACCCCATCTGTTCATCCCGAGGTTCTCGACAAAATCTGCAATGTAATCGATCCTGACTTAGCATCTCAACTCCAGTCACTTTCTCGCAGACGTGATGAGGCATCCCTGTCTTTTCTACAAATGTTTTCATGGCAACTGCAATGACGAGATTTTTGTCTGGTTCCTAATCTACGTGAATTTAAGCGGGCTACCAGATTTGCATCTGTGCCCCACGCATATATATGGGTTAAAGTTCTTAATATCATGGATAGAGCTCTATAAATATAAAAGTGGACATTGAAGTCAAAATCCAGAGGCGACAGTCTGTTTCCTGTCAAAAAAAATGAAACAGACTGTCGCTTCTGGGTGTTGACTTCAATGTCCACCTTTATACATACTGTTGGGGCGCACCCACCTTCACAACCACAATAGACTGATCCTATTATTATAAATAGAACAGTAGTTCTAGAGACTGTGAGTAGTGTCGCAGTGTAGTGCAGTGCAGAGTGAGACTTCTGTAGTTTCTCCACCGGAAGATACCGTTGGACTTTATTACTATTACTTATTGTTACTACTAACCTACGTTCGTGCTACTACTAATCTCTCTGATGTAAATACCTCTCTGAATATACCAGTATTTTTCCCTACGACTGTGTTTGTTCGTTATTACCATATACTCACGTGGAAACACTCAACATCTCAACACATACATACATGCATGCATGCACACACACACACAAACATACACACACATATATATATGTCGAAAGTAATGAGAACGAAAATGATATAAATTCTAACGCTCATACCATTAATTCAAAAGAGTTCTCAATACCAAGAGTAGAGCAATAATTATTTATTATAATTTTTACATTTTTGGTTCTCACCAGTCAAGATGCAGTCGCATCGAAACAAGAATGCATCTTTGTAGTGAGTAAGTTGTTTTGTCCGTATGTAAATTTTATAATATATATATATATATATATGTGTGTGTGTGTGTGTGAGTATAAATGTGGATACACACACAGATATATATATATATATATATATATATATATATATATATATATATATATATGAGTATAAATATAAAAGTGAACATTGAAGTCAACACTCAGAGGCGACATGAAACAGCCTGTCGCCTCTGAGTGTCGACTTCAATTTTCACTTTTATATTTATATTTACATTCGCTCTATCTCTGATATTGAGCACTTTATCCCATAAATATAGCACATCTTAAAACTATATGTCTTCAAATATATATATATATTGACTTGAAAAGGCATATGCAAATTTTCCTTATTTTCGTTTAGAATTCTTGCAACGATCACTTCTTTAGATTCTCATTACGTTTAGCCGGAGGGTGTGAATAACATATTTTCCTTTTTAGTACTCCCATAGAACATTTTCCTTTTTATTCGCGAATTACTTTACTAATGAATTGTTTTTAGTCGTCTTCCGAAATTTTCTCTCATCATTTAGTATTTTGCTTTTCGGGAATATTGCCTTTTGTCTCCTCTCATTTATACCAACGGATCTCTTGTAACAATTCTAACGGAATATAAGGCAAACATCTATGTACCTTTTCAAATCATTATATTTCTTCTGTGGCATCAAGTCTTTGTTCAAATATTTCCGTCATAGATACCGCAGAATTTTTATTAACGACCTGAAATTTTCACTCCGACTGTGGCATAAGGTTAATTCCCTTAGAGCCAAACGTTCTTTTCTGCAGTCCGGCTTGTCATGTGGTGTTGTCTCGCCGTTCATTAGACTTAAGTTACTTAAAGTCAAGATTGGTTCATGTCTTCCTGTTAAAAGAGATTTCATGAAGCATGGGCTAAATAAATTATTTGAGTATTCCTTCTTATGCTTACATCATTATCGGTTGGCCTTGTCTGATATTAGGAACAAGTTACCTTTCATTGATTTTTTTCGCTTTTCTCATTATTTGTTAATAATTCGATTTACAATTTGAAATGCGTATAAAATTTAAAAAAGAATCAATATTATCTTAATTCTCTCATATTTAAAAGATTTGGTAATGTAAGCCTCCGTATTGAGTCTGAGGCCCTTACCAACAAATTTAGTTTTTTTCTTCTCAGAACTATCAAAGTGAGTTTTCCGAGCTGCTGGGCCTTTCTTAATCGCCATTAGAATCATCCAACTCTTTCCGAATCCTCAGCATGTTCTCAGACTGACACCCAAACATTGTGAAATGTTCATATTGGAGATTTTGTGCGAATGCCAAGCAGTACAGCAAGTTGTTTCAAAATTTCTGTCCAGCGTCAAGTTCGACATGGTGGTCTTTTTCTGACAGACGGTGCCCAGCAGACCCTACTATACTGTGCAGTCGGCAAAATAAAAAACAACGAAAGCACGTGCGCGTAAAAAAGCGGCGACGTTTTACTCAACACACTGTGTCTATATATATATATATATATATATATATATATATAATTGTTATTTATACAGATACAAATATTTAAGTAAATGCTCTGTTTATAATATGCAGTATTAACAACATTTAACTATTTATGTGCTACACCAGATTAGCGATTAGTTAGAAAATGGATTTTACGAATTTCCAATGTTTCTGTCTATATAAATAACGTATAACAATAAAATATATTAAAATACTTGCAGAACTTAGTCCATTCCGTAGTGTGTATATATATATATATATATATATATATATATATATATATATATATATATATATATATATATTTGTATGTATGTATGTATGTTAACAGGATTTGTTAAGAACAGTGTTATATTTATTTAATTTTTTCTATATTTCAGCCGAAATTTTCTATGTTGAAATTTTAAGGATAATTTTGACGTGTGCCTTTAGACTTTCAGATTTTATAAGACATAATCCAATAATAGTTTTTTTCTTGCTATGTCAACTAATAGACAAGTAACACTGGTATGTTGATTCAGCTGAACATAGCTAAATGTATTTGAAATATATATATTCGTTTTCGCGTCATTATAAGCTACGATCCATGTTCTGAACATAGGTAATATGGCTCTCCACATATTCCCATTCTTTGTGGCAATTAGCAGTTTTCCTCCTTTTGATAAGCGTCCCGTCCCTCCCAGGTCGGCAATCGTTTCGCACAAGCTCCTCAGGTAAGTGGCTCGCTGTCTTTCCCTCCCTATGTTTTCCCTCTGTGTGTTAAGTTTATCAAGTCCTCTTTCCTCATTATATATCCAAGTTCATTCACCTGTCGATATTCCTGTGGATAGAGACACACACGCCCAATACACATACACACGCACGCAAGTACGCACACACACACACACACATGTATATATATATATATATATATAGAGAGAGAGAGAGAGAGATTGGTGGTATGCAGATACTTGATGCAGAGATCTTGTGTTAGCTAAGAAATTAGAAGTATTTCCCTTTGTGTCTGTGTGTGTATATATATATATATATATATATATATATATATATATATATATGATGTATTATGTACAGTATTTACATTATTCGGACTATTGTCCTCATCTTTGTCGCCATATTTTGTCGTTTCGGCCGTTGTACGCTCCGGCCTTCTTCAGGTGGTAGGAATTTCGAACCGAACCCTTTATTTCGATCACTGGGGTAGACTGTTCCACGAACCATGTTTTGATGGATGTCAGTTATCAGTTATCACCTGGTAATTTTCCCTCTGAAAGTTCTCCACTGCCTGAACCGGGTATTGAACTCACACTTTTTGGGTCTGTCACTGGATCTAACCAACGCCTTTATCCACTGTACCATGTGTCCTTGAGGACATCTGGGTATGAATTTCTTAGTATTATAAACCTAATTTTTCAGCAAGCATTTTTTACCAGTACTCATATTGCAATTTTGCTGTTATCATTGCATAATTTTACCAGATCTCGTATTGCAACTTTTTTGTTATCATTGCTGTTCTCTGGCACTCCTTATTACTGGTTCCCATATTGTATTTATTTCTATGCTTGGACGACTCAGGAGATTGCAATATGAGTACTGGTAAACAAATATGCGACAAAGATGAGGACAATAGTCCGACTAATGTAAATACTATATATATATATATATATATATATATATATATATATATATATATATAGAGAGAGAGAGAGAGAGAGAGAGTGTGTGTGTGTGTGTGTGTGAGAGAGATTGAGTGTGTGTATGCAGATACTTGCTTTATATATATATATATATATATATATGGAGAGAGAGAGATGGTAAATACCTATACTATTTTTTAAAAATCGATGTATCGCCGATGTGTTATCATAATCAAAGTTGTGTCTGAAATACTAACATCTAGACTCATTTTAATATCTACAACTCCATGAATACTTACTTTACAAAATATACCTAATCCCAACATAAACATTAGGAAAATAACTTCCATAACAGAATTTCATCAATGTAAAACGGAGATTTAAAATTACATCAGAAGGAGGCGTCTGCCATAGAGAATATCAAACATTCTACGCCGAAAATATGGGTGAAACAACTCGAAACTGAAAGACAATAACATACAAATATCTAGAGACAAAATCCATGGTTACCAGCAAATTGATGAACCCAAAATGCAAATTACGATTTGGTTAAGCATCTCACATAGCACGGTTATTTTTCTGACAAGAAATATGGCTTTCGTCTCTCCAGGTCAACTGCTGATGTACTGAGGCTAATTTTGGAAAGAGTATGTCATGATCTACAGAAAAAAAAAACGTTTACCACAGTGTTTGACAATGTTAAACAATATTTCGATAATATGTCTGTCTTCAAGTTATTAAAAAAAAAATAGAATTCAAGAAAAATATATATAAATCGACAAAAACGTATAAGTCTTTGTACAAACCTTACTCGTCTTGTAATGAAAAACCGGCTGCGCTGGTAATAAACGCGTCAAAGTGAATGTGACGCCACCAGCGCGAAGACATGCTACTTAAACATAAGTAATATCAGGGTGATCTTGATCATCTTGAAATTTTCTGTCACTTGATTAGTTAGTAAGGGGAATTAATCAAACAGCTTAGTATAAATCTTATGGAACGCTTCTGTAATTCTGTTCATTATTATTATTATTATTAATATTGTTATTATCAATACTACTACTTCTACTACTAAAATAATAATAATGAAATCAAAATCTGAAAAATGTGGCACGTGGGAACATCAACTATCCCTGTTGTAGTTGGTGCCCTCAGATTGGTTGGAAAAGATTCCAGTAGACTAATTGAAGTGATTCCTGGAAGTTCATGCCTTAAAGAAATACAAAAAGTTGTTCTCACGAGTAAAGCTCATACCTTACAAAGGGCTTTATCTATGTAAAATATGATTGTTGTTCTTTTTTTCTTTTTAATTGGTTAGTGGAAAATATCATGATGCCATTTCTAACCTTAGGACTCTGGGCAGGACCCGGAAAGAAATGTGTACACGCTAGAAATCAAAGAAAATAATAATAATAATAATAATAATAATAATAATAATAATAATAATAATAATAATAATAAATTGACAAACATTGAAAATATAAAGGCCTGTGTATAGACATTGTAAGAATGAGGCATTTAAGTAAAACCGTTATTCCCATAATAAGTGGATCATTAGGAATCATGAAAAAGGATATTGATGCAAACATTAGGTACATTCCATGAAACCTCTTATAGAGATGAATAGAAAAAAATCGCCCACATACTCAGAAAACGTCTTTCAAAATAATTCGCACAAAATATTTCTAAAAAGCATCATTTACCTCAAAGTCTTAGAAAAACGACTTAAACGAATATTCCAACCCAAAAATAATGACACATTTTCAATAATAATAATAATAATATCACACTCAAGTAGTAACTGAAAGCCCTAAAGTCATTGTTCTTTGTGATTTTGCCATTAATTCCGACAAAAAATTAAAATCTAACATAAAGATGATGTAAGAGATACCTACGTTGGCTAATGGTTAGCAAGATTGTCTCGCTAGATCAATTACGTTTGAATAGTGAGTTTGATCCTCACTGGGTACCCGATACCTTCGCCACAGCTAAGCTAGGTTTAAAGAAATCACTATATAGATTATGTAAGACTATAAAAACGCATTCTCACAAATAAATAATATGAGAACATAGAAAAAGAAGATATTTTACACAGGAGAAAAAATTCAATGTAAAGAAAATATAAACACTTCATATGTTCCATAATTATCAGAACTTGTGTAAATAAAATGCATATATTTACAACCCTTGTTTGAAGAAGAAGAAAAAGAAGAAGAGATGGAGGAGTAGAAGAAGAAGAGGAGGCGGAGGAGGAGTAGAACAGCAACAACAACAACAACAACAACAACAACAGAAGAATTACTATTATTATTATTTCATGTTGCTACCATAAAACTACCGTTATATCTCTCATAATTGGAGTCCTGGATTACTATAAAAACAGGTAGACCAAATCGGTGCAATAAAAGATGGCGGTCCCTTAGATTAAAAAAAAAATCTTGCAGGGTGTGGAACTGCTCATCTGCTCAGGGGTATATTATCAATGTAAAGAAAAATGCAAACACTATATGTTAAGTATCATCTAACATCAGAATTTGTGCAAACAGAATGCATATATTTTCAACCCCTGCCTCAGCCAATGATTAGGTAAGGGTCTGTAATGAACAAGAAGCAGACGACGAAGATGACAAAGATTATGGTGATGATGATGATTATGGTGATGATGATGATGATGATGAAGATCCCTTAGTGCCATAAGACTTGGTAGGACTGTATGCGATCGACAACTGGTGAAAAAGAAATCATTCCCATTTAGTATAAATTTCCTAAATTCTGTTAGAGGTGTAGCTAACACAAGTTCCAATATTGCCCATGAGCGGAAGAAAAAAGATGAACAAAAATAAATAAAAGAGGAAATTAAGCAAAATTAAATTTGCTTGTTATTACCGGAACACGAACACTTATTAATAGCAAGAAAAGACAAATTGTTACTATCGAGGCAACCATAAAAAAATTTGACAAATCTGCATGGAGAGATCGAAAGAGAAACACACACAGAAGACACACATGTACACATAAACATATACACCGTCACACACATACATTGACACAAACATATACACACATACACATACGCATATATAGATATATACATGCATACGCATGCACGCATATATATATATATATATATATATATATATATATATATATATATATATATATATATATACCCACAACAAATCTAAACACCTCCACACACTTCTCTTTCTAACCAATCTATTTTCATGCAAGGGCCACTCGAAAGTTAATGCCTCCATATTTTATTAGGTTTACCCATGACGTTAGAGGCGGAAGTTGTTTTTTTTTTGGTAGTAGATGCCGTGATTACCCGCCAATAAATCATTTATTTTGCTTTGTTAGAGATACCAACAGTCTGGCAAGAATGGCGTCTGACTTTATTTCTTTTCTTTTTTTTTTTACATTGATGTTCATCAAGTAAAAGACCAAAGAGCCACACGAGGTAGAGGGTCACAGAGCGAGAGGCATAGTTTATAGCGATATGTAGACGAAGATAACGGTTGACACTGGTCTTGAAAACGTTAAGGGCTTACGGTCACAACACTGGCTCCCATGCGATCACCAAAATTAAGAATCGTCGAGCCTGTCCAGTAGAGGTGACAGCTTTGAAATACCATGTGTTGGAAATGCGGATGGTGTAGTGGATAATGGCTACGAACTAGAGTGCCGAGTTCGAATTCCATTTGGGTTCTTTATTTTCACTTGAGCGCAAATATACTTTTGGGAATGTATGAATCCGCCTCGTCTCCCCCAGCTACGGGTTAATTAGTAAGAATTGTATCACTAAACCATTATTATCTAAAAAAAAATAATCTAAAAATATTTTCTTGCTTTAAGTGAAAGGTTGATAAATCGTAGGAAATAAATCAATCAATTCGATTAAATTGAACTGCTTAAATTGTATGAATCGATGAAGCATACTATTGGGAGTCGGTTCAGCAACTAGACGGCACACGTGTATGGACGTCGTATGTGTGTCATTGAATTATTCCATCCACCCTTATAAATTCGTACGCATTTATATTCATCAACTGTTTTTTTTTAAGTAAGGTTTAACCAGTACAAGTCCCGGAGCCACTCGTTGTAGAGGGTTACGTAAAGGGGCCATTTATAAGGATAGGAGGGGAAGATAACGATCGACTCTAGACTCGTACAGGAGTCTATTCCATAGGGCAATGGTTCGCTAAAAGAAGTTGTTTGAATGGAACTTACGTCTCGCCGACGGAATACGGAGGGAATGCGTGGGTTTTGCTGATCTGTAATTGGCATGGCGGGGCCGAGCAGTGAAAGTGAAACCTGGTGGAACCAGGAGACGCAGTTTGTCTGAGCACTTTTTTTGGTAGTAGCGATAGTGCAGTAAGAGACTGATTAATCCCTCCTGTGAGAGAGAGGTAGGGGTTTCTCCAACAAGGACTCGCAGACGCTTTTGAACTCTATCAAAAGTGAAAAGTGAGGTCTGGGCAGCTACTGTCAAAATATGGCAACAGTACTCTATTTTCGGCCTGACCGGGCTCTTATAAAGGTAGAGGATAGTATGTGGAATCAGGTACTTACTGGAGCGGTACAAGGAGCCGATCATTTTGCCTGCATCTTTAGCAATTTAGGTCGGCTGTAAATTGATGCCGGTATCTAAACAAGGCGGTAGTTCGTGGTCTGATCGGCGTTGACCGAATGGAACCAATTTTCACAATTGTATGGATCGGTCACAACGACACATACATATACACACATACGCACATACACATACGCATAGGCATATAGAGAAATATACATGCATACACATACCATTTTCCCGGTTGAGGATACGACCACATTGTAGAATGTTTCAGATGAATAGAGTTTATACTTAACAACTTGCTCTATACAATGGTATTATTGTGTTTTAAATAGTTTCTGTTGAAATTGTAGTGAGGTGAGACCAAAGGGGACGTCATAGTCGCCATCTGTAATTCCGTAATAGCGCACGTGTTGGTGGTTTTGCATGCGCGAGGACGCAACTGATTTAAGAGAACTTACTTTTTTTTTTAGGACGCACTTTTTTTTAACCAGACTGTTTTGAATGGGCAGTGGAGTGGCAGCGAAAAAGATATGAGTGCTGGGATTTCTTGATATTGGAGTACGATTCTTGATTGCAACATTTCCTTCAGCACCCACCCCCCACCACGGATTTTACAGTGTTTTTGATTATCAAACAGTTTGTCTTGATTTGATCTTGGATTTTACAGTGTTTTGATCATCAGACAATTTGTCTTGTTTCTAATTTAAAATACTATTTTAAATCAGCTACAAGCTATTTCGGCTAATTGAAATTTTCACTTTGTTGTTTTTGTTTATCATGGAGAGGATGTTTGATTATCGACTAATTCCGGAATTTGGTGGTGCCGCTACAGACGAACCGATTATACAGTGGATTTACCGCATCGAAATGATATGTGGCCTTTGTAGAGAGAACGTATGTCGAGCTAATACTACAGTTGCGTCTACGAAACAGCGCTCTCGCCGTAAACCAGCAACTAAAAAAATTACTTTCTTTAAATACGTAATTCAACATGGCTATTGTAGCTGATTTGTTAATGATACGTTTCGGCTATAGAAACGGTTTCCCTAACGGAGAAAGGGGATAACGGTTCGATTCATGCCAGAGGCACAGTCTTTGTTTAGTGAAGTGAGACAAAGTGGCGGTCATGGTCGCCATTAATAATTCCGTCATAGGGCACGTGTTGGCCATTTGGCATGCGTGACGACGTTCTTTTCCGGCCTCAGTTTTTTTTTTGAATCGGACGGTTTGGACGGACAGTGGATTGATAGCGAAAAAGACGTGTGCTGGGATTTCCTGATAATGGAGTACGATTCTTGATTGCAACATTTCCTTCTACACCCACCACGGATTTTACAGTGTTTTTGATTATCAAACAATTTGTCTTTTCTAATTTAAATTTCTACTTTAAATTAACTTCAGAAGTATATTCGGCAAAATATGTCTTTCGTTTTCAGACCGTTTCACAAACATATTTTTCTACCAGATCTGATAAAAATTATAGTGACTGGGGCCATAAATAGAAAACTACAACAAATATCAATTCAGCATTTAATCCACTTCGAAGTAGCCCTTTTCTGAAACCACACACTCTATCCCGGGCCGTTTCGATTGACAGAAGGATTCCTGAGTTTCCTTTTTGGGGGTTAGCCAGCAGCTGTCTCGTCACATTCTGTTGGATTTTCTCGATATCTTCAAATCTTGTTCCCCTCAAGCGGCATCTGATTTTTGAAGAGGAAATAGTCGAAAGAGGCGAGGTCTGGGAAATTTGATCATTGTCATATCTGGAGAATGCTGTAGATGGCAAACAACTACTACACAAGCCATGGTCACTGATGGAAAACCCTGAGATCCGACGTGACGACCAAACTTTACCCGCTTTCCTTCCACTGCTATAAACAATGTAAGTGAGCGAGAACGGTATAACTTAAGGTTCGACATCCATCTGTGCGAAACGGCTTCACTCTGTATATCTTAATTCCGTTACCATAGCATCCGTCCCGGTATAGTTCTAGTCTGTTTTTCTATTTTAAATTTCTATTATACTTTACTGAGCATTTTTTATTTTGTTAATTTAGCTTTCTTTAATAATAAGTTCCTTTGTCTTGCTTTTTGCTTTTGTTTCTGTCGTTTCATTAATAATGTATATTAATTATCTTGCTAAAGTTTGAGATAAACGTGGGTTCGCCAACTGTGAATGTGGAATAGATTTCAACGTCATGCAACTAAAATTACATTGTTGTTCGAAGGCTGTTATCACATAAGCGAGCCGAGATTGAAATACGTTTTATCGATAGACAGTTGCCGTCCTTTGATATAAAGTTCTTCCAGGATTGTAAACGTTTTTACAATTTGATTTAAAAATTACAGTTGCATTGTGTACCAAAATCTAATGGAAACTGTAAGGAGATCAGAAGATTTATGCTATATATTTAACTCGGAGAGTTTCCCCGGTGAGATTGAAGCTTTTACATCAAAGGGCGTCATACAACTCTGGACGAAAATTCCTTCAATCTAGGCCCACATGTCTAATTTCCGTTTGAAATATAATGCCGTGTGCGTATCAAGCAATAGATATTTTTATTTATCTCTGATATATATATATATATATATATATATATATATATATATATATATATATATATATATATATATATATATATATATTTATATTACAGCAAAACTTAAGACTTAGGAACAGATGATAGCCGCGTACAGAACGACTTGAAATAGACTATCTCTATGCTGAGGTAATTTTTGTTCTCTGTGGATCAGATTTACTAATTAATATTACTAGGATCCACCCGGATTTTATACCAACGGATCGATTACCTGTACTATATATATATATATATATATATATATATATATATCAGCGATATAATATTAGGCTTGTTTGGAAACTTATTAGATTAACCAAAAATAATATAAAAGCAGTTAAATGTTAAATTTATTTGAATATTACTGATAAACATTCTGATCGCCATTATTTTCAATTACGGTAGCGCAGCGTGATACATAGAATACTCTAGATAGAATCCTGTTTTTTTGTTAGCACTAGTTTCTCTGTTTGTGTAAACCACTGACGATTTTCTTTGCTGTAATCCAACGGAAGATTTCGTTTAGCACGCAAAAGACATTTTTATCCCGTATAATGCCAAAATAAAAGGTGAGATTTTTGCTAAAAGATGCAAAACGATGCTATAAAAAGTTATATAATCGATAAGCAATAGGCATAGAGTGCAAAAAAACAACATAGCATCTTCTATTCAGACTAATATATTCAATATAGACAGATATTCAATCTTGATATTAAATTCATTGCCACTATATCTCAAACTTTTATGAATACGACCAGAAGCAAAACTATCCACAATAAAATAATTATGAATAGGGCAGATAGCGGTTGTAACAGCAAAACTCTCCAAATCGCTTAACATCATAATTATCCATCCCACAAAATGGTTTATATCTGAAAAAACACTAAACTAAGTGTTCTTTTCCAAGTTTTCAGATAAGACTTTAAGCCATCTTGAAACCATTTATCGGAAGAGTCACTAAAAAAAACCTCTGATTTATTCAGGTAAAAAGACAACCGATTAAAATCGCTTTATGTCAACTGGAATGTATTCTCAATGGTGAGAGAAAAAAGATAATACAAGCCTTTCGTAATGGTACCAACGTTCATTGGCTTCTAATTTCAAAATCCATTCAAGAATCGTCGAGAGACCAATGAAAGATAATTTTAAAACGAGGGAACAGTAGAGAGCAAAACTGGAACAAGAGCTTACAACAGGAAGAAGGATCATCATTTCAACTTAGAACTAAATAGATCAATTAGAAAAGATCCAACTCAATTCATAAGACTTTGGCATGTGAAAGAGGACTTTCAGCTATGACAATTCAAAGAGCAGTGAAAAAAAACACTTGAAAATGAAGACGTACGTGAAACGTGTGAGACACCTTGTTACTCCAGGAAATAAAGGTAGAAGAAGGTTAGTGAGGGTGAAGAACATATTGAAAAAAGTAGGCAAATGATCGAAATATATATATATATATATATATATATATGTGTGTGTGTATGTGTGTGTAAACTTCATTTCAATCCTTCTTGGTTTCCGATGTTTATCTATGATTAATTAATGATGAATATGTGATTTTCATTTATGATCGATTTCACCACGGTTCTTCTGTTAAGCTCGGAGAGTAATTATACATTCTTATTACTCAAAGTAGAGTCCAATAATGCAATAAAACCTCGGAAAATTCCAGTAAGATATATCATTTGTAAGAGAGAACGGTTCAGAATTTAATCTAACAATTGGACAATTTTACTCTTACACGATTTGGAAAATTTGGCTCTTATACTCGGCATAAGATTAAGCTGTAACAGAGCTCATCATATTAAAACTAATTGATTTACTGATTCGTTTTCTACGTTTTATCAACCCTTTCAGGTTATTTAAAGCCAGAATATATTTTTAGACTGGAAAATAATTATTTTTTACATACTGGTTTAGGAATATAATTCTTACTAATTAACCCATAGCTGGGGGAGAATAGATGGCTGTGTACCTTTCCCAAGGGTATTTACTCGTAAGTGAATATAACGAATCCGACGGGAATTGGAACTTGGCTTTCTGAGTTTCAGTTCTCAGCCGTTATATATTACACCATGCGCACATAAAATCCCTTTCCGACCGTAGAAGCGTTGCAGGCCTCTGACACTTCTATCGCTAGTAGCATGACAAATTTTCATTACTATATTCCACCAGCGGAAATCTTTAAAGTTAAGACCGTCCATGCCATTTACACAAGGTCGAATCATTCTTATAACATTCGTGATGCGCTAGTATGAAGTAGGTTCCACTCGATTACTTTATTCCAAAGAACTGCTACTTTGTGGAACAGACTCCTAATAGGTTGTGTTTCCGGTCACTCCTGAATTAAGCTCTTCAAATCTAGGGTTAGCCGTTATCTCTCCGACATAAAATCATAAAGGGTTAACCGTTATCTTTCCCACATATCCATTTCATCTGCGCATTCTGTTCTGTAACCGTTTGCATCGAGTATACGTTGATGATACCTTGTACAAAGCCCAAACTTGTAGAGGCCGTCCTGGGTATGACGATAAACTACATCAGTGTCCTGGGTAAGATGATAAACTACGTCCAACAGGAAGCCTCTGATCAGGAGGTTTTGAGGAGCCTGGAAGCACCTCTTAATTGCTAGTGTTTCCAGAACCACTCTGACCCGGGGTATAGCACCTGTTTGGGTCACAGCTATGGGTAAATAGTTACCCTCCAAACTGAGGCCAAAACACTACGAAAGTGTAAAAATAGGTTTCAATACCAAAAATACTTTGTAAAAAATGTTATTACCAGCAATAAGTTTTTGAAGAAAAAAATTATTACCAGCAATACATTTTTGAAATAAAGATATTAGCAGCTATACTTTTTTGAAAAAAAAATTACAACCGATATATTTTTGAAGAAAAAATATTATCAGAAATAGATTTTAGAAAGAAAAAAATTACCAGCAATACATTTGAAATATAAAATTACCAGCAATAAAAATTTTGTCGGTATTAAATAACCCATTGAGGTTGATATGCCGTAAAACAAAACAAAACAAAGAATGAATTTAAGAAAAAAATTATTACCAGCAATACATTATTACCACCAACATATTTTTGAAAAAAAAATGGCAGCAATACATTTTTGAAAATACATATTTCCAGCAATAAAAATCTTGTCGGCATTAAATAACCCATCGAAGTTGATATGACGTAAAACAAAACAAACCAAACCAAACCAACCTCGTACAGGGTGAAAATCATTGGAAAAAATATCTGTAATTATTACCTCCTGTTCTTACACTAATACAACCTCATTCTACCTTGAGTTGCTCTTCAGCTTTCTATTGGCTGGACATAAGTAAAAAAAAATATATTATGTCCTTTGAGATTTTATGTGGAATTTTGAGAACTCGAACTTGAATTAAAATTCGTTTAAAAGTAACAAAATTAAAACTGTTCAGAAATAAATCCTATTCATTACCAGTGAGAGAAATCCATTATCAAAGGAATTGTTTTATTTCTTAATGAGTGAACCTGAACTTCTGAACTGAATAAATTCTGCTAATACCATTTCCATTTTAATATGTTTCTCCATAAACAAATCTTAATAGTAATCAGATTAACTGGCAGTCCGAGGATGTAAAACCAGTTGTCATAGAAACGGCAGTAAAATATCCGTATCTAACAATTAGATGTTCTCCTGAGTTTATTTTAATGTGAATTGATTTTAATTATTAGTCTGAACTCTGGGGGAAATTCTTTCGATCAAATCATAACATATTTTGTGTAATTTAATATTCTCCATTTTATGTCGACAATCTGCTGGGATGGTAATGGTAATAATAATATTATGCATTTCTTTATTTGGAAACTTTCGGCTTTGATTGACCGAGAAGTTCATTGCTAGATTCAGTTTGAATTTATAAAACTCTCTATTGAAACAATTTTCATGGAAATAGATATTGCAAGCCCAATAACTGTTATCGCTCTTTCCAGGATTGATGGGGTCTTCCTCTCTTTCTTTTTCTTTTAATTAGTGTTGGATGTCTAAATTTTCGTGGAATGTCTACATGTTCTCTTCGATGTACATGTGGTAGATATTTTAGTTGTTGAAATTCTTCATGTCATGTGTTTTCTGTTATTTGGTACAGATTTTTGTTTATGTTTCTATAGCCCCACGGAACAAGGTAATAATTTATACCGTCGCGAAGACCTATAGATTTTATTCACTCTAAGCCATTTTATTAGAGCATCTTTGAAAGCCACTGTATACAGTAGACTGGATAGGTATTTCTAAAAGGGTTTGGCGCCATGCCTGACATCCATATGAAAGTCTTGATCTTGACGAGGCTATTTAATAACATGACTACAGTTTGCTGGTTAATGTTTTGGTTTTGTTGTAGTTTGCGGTGTTGGGTAAATCTACTCTCGTGCGCAACCTATTGTAGTTTTCTGATCTTCTATTCCAGTGTTTCTCAAACTTTTTAAGCAATGACACAGAAGCAAATGCAAATATCACGACACACATAGCAACATTTTTAAAGGGTATGCATTTAGATATGAAATAAAACCACAAATTTAAATTTAAAAAATACACACGTAAATATGAAATTACTTTTGTAAAAAAGCTTAATTCATTTGGTGAAGTTGAATTAAAAAGAATAAAAACGTGTAATTCCAACGGATAATCTACTGTTAAAACATATTTTTCGGAAAGCTTTTGCAAACCTTGATCACTTTTGAGTAGGAATGTCCAATTAGCACGTTGAAAACATACCCTGATAAAAGAAAAGGTTCGAAAATTGATAAAACAATTTTTTAACGTTATTGTTAAGAGGAAACACTAAAGTATTTTTTGAATATTTTTTCAGATTTTTTAATCCTTCCTATCCTGTTAAGGAATTGATTTAAATATCTTGTTTTTTTTTAGTCAAAGAAATTTGCTAGAAAATCAAGCCGATCGGCCATTTTTTTCTGAACTTAAACAAAATTCAAAAATATAATTTATAAAATATTTTAAAAAATGAAGTTTAATATTTTCAGACGTTTTTTTTAGGATAATTAGAAAATTTAATGCTTACTTAATGTAATTTGAAAGAACAGTTACTTAATTTTCTAGTAGAACATTTTTTAAGAGACATATCTCCAACCGTGGTGACCGGTTTTAACGTGTGTGAATTGATGTATGTCAATGTATCGTCAAACGAATTTATCGTATGGTAGAACGGAAGTAACAAAATTTGCTCCAATTTTTACTGCGCCGGGATAGTAGTGTTAATTAATAAAATTACACTTTAAAAATTTACATTTTCTGAAATTAAAAATTTAATTAATTTTTTTTAACCTTACGTTTGATGAGTTCTGGAATAAAAATAACATTTAACAAAAAAAAAAACTAACCTACTAGTTACGTTATAATTAGTTGTTTGTTTTTTTAATTATGTAAGTTACTTAACAACACAAGTTTTGAACTTCTGGTCTTCCGTAGATACAAATTAATTAAAAATACCGTTACATTTCAAAATGAGACCGGTAACTCATTTATGAAGAGACTTTTTTCCTGGTTACTAAAAAAAAACACTTTAAAACAATAAAAAATTAAATTTATTTTTTTATCTTACATTTAAAAAAAATAGACTTTAAAAAAAATAAAATTTATTTTTGTATCCTTACATTTGAAAAAAAAATACACCTGAAAAAAATTGAAAATTAAATTTATTTTTTATCCTTACATTTGAAAAAATAATTTTGAAATAAAATCATTTACAATACGAACATTTTATACATATTTTATTTTTATTATTTAATAAAAGTGATGAATGAATTGCTATGCAATCGAATAGTGACTTTCGTGAAAATTTGGTGGCCCTTAAAAGGGATTTTTTTTGTTTAATTTAAAATAGGATTGGTATTAGTGGTATTTTCTTTCTTTTCAACTATTTGCTCATAGTTGGGACCCTAACAGGTGCTACTACTCCGGGCCAGAGTGGACCTGGGAACAACAGCAACTAAGAGGTGGTTCCCCGCTCCTCAAGACCTCCAACCTAACGCTCGGAGTCATTGCTGCCGACCCTGAAAATGGCCATTTTCACTATTTGCCCATACCTGGGACCCTAACAGGTGCTACCACCCTGGACCCGAGTGGATCTGAGAACAACAGCAACTAAGAAGTGGTTACACGCTCCTCAAGACCTCCAACCTAACGCTCGGAGTCATTGCTGATGGTTGTAGTTTACTGTCATCCCCAGGACTGGTTATCATTGTCTTTTTGTTTTGTTTTTTATTTAAAATTTCAAGTCAGCTCCAAATTAATATTTGTCTTACAAATACTCTTCATCTTCATAGGTCTCATTCGTATAGTAAATCGTGTAATTAGAGTTTGAAAAACTCATTACAAAACTTGAAATGTTTTATCAACCAAACCAACTGTCCAAGTATGCTCTATCAGTTTGCTGACTAGATCACCACTTAATATTTTTTTAATATTTTCAGCAAAATCATTTGAAATTTGTGGAATTGTTTTCCATGATATCCAAAATGCTATAGCTCTGAATATCTTTCAATTTTCTCTGGTTACTGTTTCTTTCTGACTTTTGATGTTGTTGTCGCTTTTTATTCTCCCTGTCAACAATTTCTGCCTCTAAGATGTCTTGATTTTGCTTGCGTTGGTCAACCTGTTTCCTACTGAAGATCATTGCTTTATTCAAGTGCCTTTCAAATATCTCAGCGTCCATCTCGTCTATGAAGTGCATTATATTGTTTCTTTTGGCTTTTATTATCTTGCTGATGCTGGAGACATGAGCATGTGGAGATATTCTCTTTTTTTCACAAAACTCCCCAATAACACTCAGCTAGCATGCTATGTTGACGCACTGATGCCAGGACTGATTCACGGGTATTATCTACGGTCGGGAAGGTTTTTTGCATACTGCCTGTTCAAATTCAACAGTGCCTTCCAAACAGGCATTTAACATTTCTCTAAACAAGAATGGATTCAGTGGTGGAACCATAATTTCTTCTATAACTTCTGTATCCAATCTTGTAACAAAAAAGTCATTTTCAGCTGATAAAATCTTCATGGAGTCCTGAACTTGGAAATGATGTTCTTGACAGTTTTCATAGTATCAATTGGATTTGCTTCATTTGATATATTTGTATAGAAGTTGGTCATCTATGGCCCAGACAGTATTTTCTCCATTATTGCCAATACATAAAATTCCACTTTAACAGCTTCATCCCTGAATAAAATTTTCACGGTTCTCAAAGTTTCATTTTGTGCAGAAAGTCCAATGATATATTTCTTGATTTTTTCAAACAAGGAAAAATATATGTAGCCTAAATGAAACAGGACATGTAATCGGTTCCCTTTGTATCTAGTCAAGTGATTCATTTTAAGATCTTCTTTCAAGAATGTTCGTATTGCTTGAATATTGCCTGATCTGTTACTATATCTTAGGGTGTTCATTCCAACAATGGTTCGCCATGCCAGGCATTCTGCAGCCTCCTTGCAAGTGTACTTAATTCACATATCTCAAACTCCTTCCTTACTTTATGTGAAATAGCTTCCAAAGGGTGCAAGTTTCAGTTCAGTTCAATCAATTGTTGATTCCACTTTTTCTCTAATAAAAATATTGTTAAGTCTTTGACAGGTGCCCGGTCAGTCAAGCAACATTTGATCTTTGAAATAATTTCTTTCTTAATCTCAGCAGCACTTATACCAGTTGATAGAGCATATGTCTCACTTAAGTTGTCAATAGACTCACATATATGCTCTGTGTAGTCTTTGGCAGTACCTCCGGGAAGATGTTCAAGTGAAATTAGATGAGCAGAAGATGGTGTCGTGAGTATTACACGGTTGACGTGTTTCCCCTCTTGTGTAGTTGCATCAAACATCATAGTGCAATTCTCGGCATTCAGTAAAGCAGTAGCAGTTTTTAAATCAGAAACAAAAATACCAGTTCTCCTAACATTCGGCCAATTGTGGTTCTGGGCCTGTTATGGAATCTTGATACAATTGACTGAAGCAATTCACCGACATGTTTTGCAGGGGCCCCATTCAATAAACAGTCATAATGTAGTTTCCTGGATCACAATTTTTGGTACCACGTTGACTTTGGGTTTTCTCACTTTCAGGGAATTCTCCAGTTTCTTCACTAATTAAAGCCATTCCTTTAAGTTATTTTCGCAGTCGTAAAATATTTTGGCTCTGTTTCGCAACTCTATTCCTTAAATAATGTATACAGGTCATATGTCTGGGGTGCCTCCTGTGAAGTCGTTGGTGCCGCCTGTGATGTCGTTGGTGCCCTAAATCTCATCACCTCTCCACAGGCCCGTTCAAATACTAAGAAAGATGCCGTTCCTGTATGCCTTGAGCTGTATATATCTTTTTTTAACTAAATAATTGTAGTCAATATTAGGGAAATTGTTTTGGGTATTATGGGAGCAGGCCCAGTCATATACATCCTTGATAGGAAATCCACGTTTTAAGTGAGCAAAGATACGGCCACACAGAATCGGTTTGCCGCTTTCAGGTACACTGTACTTTTCTAAACACCGATTAACTCTAGACATCTGGAAAGTTAAAATAAAAAAATAGTAAAAGTAAATTAGCAAACAGATTTGAGAGGGAAAAATATTATGAACTGTAAGGTTAGTAATAAATTGGAGGAAAAATAAAATACAGACTTTGTCATGCAAAAAATTAAAGGGTACTTTTCAAGTTCTTTATCTTCATTGAATTTTTTTTTAAATAAATGAAGCCTGACAAAGACTATATATAATAACATTTCAAATTATTAAAATGGTACTTTTTAAGCTCTACCCTAGCAACTCTCCAAATTCAAAGACTAGTCAACTACCTTCTTTGTTATATCTTCATATAAAGTTTTAAAAAAAATTGACAGAAATATGACTTACAAAAGATACTAAATAACATAAAATCAAATTATCTATAAAAACTTAATGGAAAAAATTAAAATGGTACTTACTTTTTTTATGCAATACCTTCTTGACTCTCCAAATTCAAAAATTGTTGAGTTCCTCTCTCTGTGCTGAATATTCAATTCTTCATTCGAAGTAAAAAAAAATAAAATAAAAAATAATTGACTGAAGAATGACAGTCAAAAGACAATAAATGACACAAATTCCAAAAAATGGTGAAAAGGTATATAAAAATGAAATGGTACTTACCTTTCAAAAGATTACAAATGGTGGCCAGTTTTTCAGTGTAGCAGTCTTCTGACTCTTCTCTCAGTGTTGTAAATATTCTTCTTAATTCTGCCTTATTGTTCTTATAATTTTATTTAATTGTTTGTTTTTAGTTTCAGTTAATTGAAACTAAAAATAACAACTGCCGACTCTCACTATAAAATAGTAAATACAAAAAAGAGAAAAAAAATAAAACAAATATACTGAGGAATTCTAAAACAAAAAAAACTTACCGTGTCTGCCCAAAGACCACGTTTTTGATGATTCCGTCCCTAAGTTTGAAAAAAAAAATTAATATTTGCAGTATGTCTCTCACTGAAAAAGAAGAAATTGATTATATTTAAAAACAAAATTAGTAGAAAAGTTTTTAACAAAATTAGAAGTTTTTTGACAATGCGACGATAATGGTCACTCAGAAAATTTGACACGTGCGCTCAAAACGAAAGCTATGCCAAAAAAGAGTGAAGAAAGAGTAAAGACTAAATATTTTCAATCAATCAGGGGGTATAAATCTAGCATAATTTTTATTTCTCTTAAATGGTCATCCATAGTTTTGTCGGAGATGATTTTAATACATTTTGTGAAATCATAAAAAATTATTTTAAAATATGACGCGTATAACAGATTGTAATAAGCTTCCTAATTTATGATCTATACAAATAGATCTTTTTAATGAGCAAAACGACTGAGGGGTAATTATTCAAATTTATTTATGAAATATTTATCAATATTATCATCTTTTTATTTAGAAATGAAAAAAAAACAATTCTCGTAAAAATTTATTTTTCAACCTAAAAAATTTTGACTTCAGACAAAAAAGTCCTTAATATATATTATTGATAAAATCCATTAAAAGCTATTTTCATAAAATAATGTCTTAGTTTTCTTGCATTTTTGTATTTTAAATTCAGAGATGAAATTGGGGTTCTGGCGTATCAAAATTTTACACGAAATTTATGATTTATATTCCTCAAAGTCTTCTTTATTTAATTAAAAAATAAAAATAGGGGTAGCTATTCTAGTTTTAAAGTTTTCATAAAATTAAGTAAGGTGGGCATCAGACGTAAAAAAAATATTCTTACCATGACTTTCTAAAAGACAAAAATTTCTAAAATAAACTCATTCATTTCGGAATAAGTTCTGAATGTTTCATTAAATATCGACAATTATTTGAATTTTGAAAGAATTTCCAAATTTGTGTGTTTTTTAAGTGAAAAAAAGCTAATGCAAAATATTAGGTGATCTTTGACCAAAAAAAAAGATTTTCAACCATAAATTCAAACGTTGTAATAAGCAATAAAAATTTTTTAAATATCAATTAAAAATACTTTGGTCTCTAATCTTATTAATAACATAAAATCTTCCGTGATAAAACGTTGTTTTTATTAAGTTTGGGGCCTTTTTTCATCAGTATATGCCACATTTTTTGCGAAAAATTGGACATCCCTACTACTTGAGTAATAAATGAAACAGTGACTAAGCGACATGGTATGCGTTATATATTCAAATTAACAAAAGAAAATTTATCGAATTGTGAAACCTGTGCCTGGTGTTTTTTTCGCTATTTCTTCAATGTTTGGTCGAATGTACGATAAGCAGACAATCATTTCGTCTTCAGTTGAGCGTAGTTTTTCTCGCTTTCTTAATTTTTAATGTTATTTAGGGTTGAGCCTAAATCACATAAATAAGAAATATTAAAATTGCAATAAAACTGATAAAGTCTTTTTAATCTAATGTGGGATATTCCTTTTGTATTGAAATTCAAAATGTATTTGTAATAAAAAGAGAACCTGTGAATAAACTTATACCAAAACTATACTGCACTTTAATCTGATTTAACAGGGTGCATTTTGTACCTCCTAAGGGGAAGTAACTGATGATTTATCAGTACAGTATTAATGGGTACCGTTGAATATTTAAACTAACACAATCGAAGAATAGTGAAAAGAATCATTTGAAAAACGATAATATAGGGTGACCCAAAAAAACGGGAACTTTTTAACAATCCAATAACACTAAGAGTGATGGAAGAAAAATATTTAATTCATAGTAATTGAAACCTTAAAACATGCCATTTAAGAAACAATGATGGAATTTTCATTTTTTTTTAAATTACGTCCTGTAGATGGCGTCCTCCTGTACGAATGCATTCTTGAAATCTGCTGTTGAGATTCCTCATTGACTTCTGCAACATCTCAGCTGGAATACTGTGAATTTCATTCTTGCTACTAAAATGGCGAAATGTTTACTTGCTCAAGGTCACTGTCTCGCAGTGTTGCCACTTGCTCATGTCTGGCAATATGCACTTCAAAAGTTCCCGTTTTTTTGGGTCACCCTATACTTGGTTGTAATACTAATGCTGTAACATTATTACTTCCGCACATACACACACACACACACGCACACACACACACACACACACACACACACACACACACACACACATATATATATATATATATATGTATGTATATACGATGCAATGAGAACGGAAGTAATGTATAACGTTCCCAGCATTAATTCAAAAGCGGTTTTGATACCGATAGTAGAGCGATAATTATTTATTATAATTTTATCATATACACAAAAGGAGTTTACTCACTACAAAGATGCAACTTTGTTTCGGTGCATTTCAATTGCACCTCGACTGGTGAAAACCAAAAATGGTTATGAACAATTCTGCTTGCCCTTAAGCAGAATTGTTCATAACCATTTTTGGTTCTCACCAGTCGAGGTTCAATTGAAATGCACCGAAACTAAGTTGCATCTTTATAGTGAGTAAACTGTTTTTCTCCATATGATAAAATTATATATATATATATATATATATGTGTGTGTGCCGTGACAATATTTCGAGGTTATGCGGCACACTAACGGAGAATCACTTTACTATACTAAATTACTTATAACTGAGTCATAGAAGATGTACTGGAATATCGTGGAATGTCAAAATGGGCAAGCAACTGTTACATTCGCTTTCGCATTACCGCCTTTGGAAAAGGTAAAATCCATTTCATCTTCTTCTATCAATACCTGGGTAGACTGAACAATCTATCCTTGCAACAAATTTACGAAAAGGAAATTAATAAATTCAAGTAAGTCTGACACTTAACAGGTAATAAATAAAACGGAATTTGTGGACAGTGTTGTGTTATCATATCTGAAGAAGTGACATGGCGTAAAGAAGAAAGGTACCATTTTAAAAGCTTTCTTTCTTACATTTTGTATAAATCGAAAAGAATTTGATGCGGGCCATATTTTTATAGCTTCGTAAGTGACATAGCTACAAAACAAATCGTACCATTTTCCAAGATTTCTTTCTAAAATTTTAACTAAATTATAGGCATTTGTTGCCAGCCATGTTTTCATATCCGCCGGAAGTTTCATAGTGTTAAGAAAAACTTACGATTTCAAACATCCCGAAGTGATATAGCGTAAAAACAAGCGTAACATTTTCAACGATTTCTCTCTGAAACTTTAAATAACTAAAAGGATTTGTTGTGAGACATGATTTCATACCCCTCAACGTGATATACCATAAAAAGAAGCGTACAATTTTCAACGATTTATCTATAAAACTAGATTTAAAAAAAGTAATTTGCTGCCAGACATGTTTTCATACCTTCCGAAGTAACATACCTTAAAAAGAAAGGTACCGTTTTAAACGATTTCTCTTTAAATCTTCAGTCAAATAAAAGGTAATTTGTAGAAACCGGTGTTTTCATACATCTGGAAGTGTAAAAAGTAACATAGAATTTTAAACAATTTCTCTCTAAATCTTTTCTCATCTTTATCTTCATTTTACATATTGACATAAGCATTCGGAAACTTAATTCTAAAAATTAGTTTAATTCTACCATTTTTTTTTGCTTGCTTGCACATTATGCCTAAGAATACACTAAGTAAAGGTATTTAAATATATATGAAGCATCAGGTTTGGGGTGTAATTTAAGCCTACACGAACGTTTCCAAAACCTCTCCATATTGTTCTTAGTTAACTAAAGTGACTAAACTGAATTACCAGTCTTCATGAATACCAAAGTCTGCGCCCTATGGAAGAAGATTTACTTTCAAAGACAAATCGTGCTTGACGAGTTCCTGGGTTAATGAAAATGAAATATCTGACACAAGAATTACTTTAAAATGACCATCGTTAGCTGCGGTATCGACTAGAAACAGTCGATATCGCAGCTAACGATGGTCATTTTGGTAGTAGATGCTGTTGGCAGACTTCCTTATCGCAAGATTTTCGAGGCTTTTTCCTTAACAGAATATATCCTAACAATTAGAACGGAGGAGAGTAGACAGCTCTGCCAACCAAAAATCATCTTCCCTCATCCTCAAAAAAAAAAGAAATCTTGTCATGTGCAAATCGTTCCCATAGCAAAAGAAGTGTCTAGCTCCAGAATTCACGTTCACAAGTAAATAACAGGAAATGGAATTAATTATTCACAAGAATTTGAGCAAAAGACTTACAATTTCTTCGTAAGATATAAACCATCAAGTACTGATGAAAACTGTAACAAAAAGGACGCTTATACTCGGAATCAGAAAGTGAAAGCTAATGCATCTTAGTCGCATAATGAGGAAAGATAACTTGGCAGACTTAACCTTCGCAGGGCATA
Organism: Acanthosepion esculentum; assembly: GCA_964036315.1. Taxonomy (NCBI): domain Eukaryota; kingdom Metazoa; phylum Mollusca; class Cephalopoda; order Sepiida; family Sepiidae; genus Acanthosepion; species Acanthosepion esculentum. The sequence goes on from OZ038487.1 coordinate 85,293,696, forward strand.
TCGAGAGCAAGAGAGCTTGTTAGGGAAAGGTAGCGATCCAACTTTGACTAGCTTGTGTGAAATGATGACGTGACGCTTTGCAATGTGAGAAACGCTGTTGATGATCCCGCTGGATATGAATTTGTAGATCACCACATCCTGAAAGGAGACGGTACATAGAAGATATATGCGTATATTCTGATCGCTAGCCATAGTGTCTATGAATCTACGGATAATCCCCTCTTTTTTACGGTCAGTTTGCTAATAATAATAATAATAATGATAAATAGCAGGGAAATAGAAGCCATCATTACATTAACATATTATGATAAAAGACAAGGTATTCAGGAAGTTTATGCTTATTGACATAGCAGTACCATCTGAGAGAAAGATCTCCATAAAAATTACCAAGAAATTGTCCAAATACAAGGACCTGGAGATCGAGATTAACAAGAAAATGAAGACTGAGACTGTACCAATAGTAATCCGAGCTTTGAACCTTATGAGAAAAGGAATGGACAATTTTATTAATGTCCTAGGAAACATCAGCATGCATGTTACTCAGAAAATCACCCTACTAGGAACATCCCATATACTAAGAAAAATTCTATCAATTAAATGACAATTCTCCTAAAGGGTCTAAGATCTAAAGTTTGAGACCGGCTTTACAGGATACAAATCAGGAAACATAACACACAAACAATAATAATAATAATGATAAACGTGAGCGGACAATATAACGGATGTCGATGCGATGAACGAAATCGTCGTGTCTATCTTCCAGGTTCCTCTGTTGTGTTCAATTTGGCAGAAATGCTCTTGTGAAAGGAATAAGTTCAACTCTTTTCCATCAAACAACCGTGGGTTAAATAGATTGCATTTTCTAGGATTTCGTGACAAGAGAGGGAAAACTCCGCAGAGAAATCAATAGGAAAGATTTCCATTAATTTCTCCAATGACCATTCCCAGATAAATAAAACTTTGTGACGAGACACGAGTCCCCTATGCCTTGAGGTGATATGATATTAAAAAAAAAATAATAATAAAATTGATGAATGAAAAAATAATTAGGAATCACTAAACTAAAAGTCGTTTGTAAGAATGTTTCTGAAGAGATAACTAAACATAAGATAGAAAACAAACCGGGGAAATGATGCGGTTAGAAGCGAGACAATACAATTAATAGAGCAATGATAAATAAATTATACAACCTTCTGCCTCGGGGTTATTTTCTTTGCTGAAGAAAATGTTCACTGATAAATGCTGATTTTCAAGGCCAGTAGACTGTCCCATCTTGGAAGAATGGGGTTGTATCTAGTCATGAAACTCAAGTGTATCAAAGACAGAGAGAAAGAATGAAAGAAAGAAAGGTGTATAAAACAGACGAAGAAAATGATATAAATAATCGATGGGGTGAAACAAAAGAGAAATACAAGTAAAATAAAAAAAAGAGATGGTTTTAAAAAGAGAAAAAGAAAGAAAGAAAGAAAAGTGTGTAAAAAGAGAGAAAGAAAAGTGAAATTGAAAGAAAAAAAATTAAAGGAACTAAAAAGAATAAGAAAGAAACCAAAAGGTGTAAAAATGCAAAAATAAAAAGGAAGCAGAATGAAAAAAGAAGGGGAGGTGTGTAAAATAGTGAAAGAAACAAAGAGAAATTGAAGATATTGTCGTAAAACGGGAGAGAGGCAAGCAGAAAGAAAAAGGTGTAAAATAAAGTTAATGGGAATCTGAAATGAAGAAAAAAGAAAGAAATGAAGAAAGAAAGAATGAAAGAAAGAAAGAAAGAATGGCACAATGATAAAGGAGAGTAAAATATAAAGTAAGAAACAAAGAAATATATTATATTTGGTGGACAGATAGAAAAAAGAAGAAATGAGTGTGAAAAATACATAAAGAAAACCGAAAAAAATGAAGATACAATATGGAAGACAGAAGAAAGAAGTCGCGTTACGAACGACATCAACAGGAAGAATCAAAATGCTGGTGGAGAGATAATTAAATATCGAACAACAAATATAAAGAGAAAAGCAAAGCAATGAAGTTTAATATAGTAACTTTCAAATTTTAAAATCCATTGCAAGAATCAGAATGAACGCAAATGTCAAAGTTGTTCTAGAGCATAGATGAAATGAAAATGGGAAAGCCTCGCTTTGAATCCATGCTACGATTCAAGGACCAATTGGAATGAATAAAATGAAGCAGAACGATGATGGTGGATATAATTTGTTTTCCTTTAAAATATAGTTTTCTGTGTTTTTTTTATTAAATTCATCAAGTTAAGAACAAAACTCAATTTAAAAGTTTTTTTTTTGGTGTTTTATTAGAAAGAGAATGCTAGCACGTTCACTACAATCTTAACCTGTTCAAATCTAACGGCAACCGTTATCTTCCTCAGATATTTCCACAAACCGTATCATTTATTCTATAATACTCTACTTCGAGTGGCACTTGTGTCTTCTACCGGGTGAACATGACTGCGAAAAAGATCCAAGTAACTTGTTTCTATGAATATATAGGGAGACGTTCCTAAAAGAATTTGACTGATCAAGAAGCCGTGCCCCACATAAATTATGGTGTTTGGTGAGGTTCTTGGAAATAGGTCAGCTCAATCTCTTTTTCAGCACCCCTCACATATGCCTCCTATATATATATATATATATATATATATATATATATATATATATATATGTATGTATGTATGTATGTGTGTGTGTGTGTGTGCGTGTGTGTGCGTGTGCATATTTAAATTTTTTTTATTTACATTGTTTGGACTGTTGTCCTTATTTTTATTGACATGTTCACAAAGTTTCGACTGTTGTGTGCTTTTGTCTTCTTCAGGTGAGTCGAATTTCGAACTGAGCCCTTTATTTCGTCCACCGGGGTAGATTGTTCTAGTTCCACGCGCTATGCTTCTTCCGTATGTCCGTGTTATCTCCCTTTTAATTAACTGTCCAAACAATGTCAATAATGTGAATAATTACAATAACTCATTTCAGAAATATAGAGCGATACGTGCGCACGTTTTGCATATAATATACATATATATTTAAATAAACATACAAATACAATACCTAGAAATCTCCGACCTGGGTATGACGATAAACTACATCTGCATCCAGTGTAAAACGATAAACTACGTCCAACAGCGAGGCCTCTAATTAGGAGGTTGTGAGGAGCGTGGAACCACCTCTTAATTGCTGGCGTTCCCAGGTCCACCCTGACGGAGGCTAGTAGCACCTGTTAGGGTCTCAAATATGGGCTAATAGTTAACCTCCAAAATATCACCAGCAATACATTTTTGAGTAAAAAAATATTATCAGCAATACACATTTGAGGGAAAAATATTATCAGCAAAAAATATTAGCAACGAAAATTTTGTCGGAATTAAATAACCCATTCAGATTGATATGCCGTACAAGAAACCAAACCAAACAAAACCAAACCTAAAAATCTATGCGTATTAAGATTTGCATATATATATATATATATATATATATATATATATATATATGAAATATACAATATATATATGTTCCATATACAGGGTGTGCATAAAGTTCGTGTGCACTTGAAAAAAAATTATAACTTTATTTGTATTTGCGATGGAAATAATCTGTAAAAAATGTTATAAATTTTACTGTACCTAGGTTTAAGTATAGATAAAATTACTAATATGATTTCAAGCTTTACTGTAAATAATTTGGCAAATGTTTTCAGTGAACTGCAAAATAGTATTACCCTTTGTATTGCTAATGATGGAGGACATGTGGAAATTTAATAAAATTTCAATAAAAACTTTAAAAAATATAGATTTACTTGTTTCTAATCGTTTCTACAAATTATTTCTATCGCAAATACAAATAAAGTTATAAATTATTTAAAGTGCACACGAACTTTATGGATACCCTGGATATTAAAATGGCTTCTGACAACTTCACGAGAACGTCTCTCTGCGCTTGCTTTCTCTCACGTTTTTCACTGACCTGAAGTGAGACAACTGCATTGAATAAATTGCTCTATCTATCTCAAGGATAGTTGATTTTTTGTGTCGTGCCAAAAAAATTTTTCCCGTCTGAGTCCATCCTTCAAATATAAAAATCTACCATTCATTCGTCCATTGACTACTGTTGCCATATATGGCCTGGTGCCCCCGCTGTTCACCTCGCGGTTCTCGACAAAATCCAAAGACAGATTTGCAATGTGATAGGTCCTGACCTGGCATCTCGACTACTACTCACTTTCTCACAGACGTGATGTGGGTTCCTTTTTGTCTTTTCTACACATATTTTCAAAGCAATTGCTCTGAAGAGCTATTTTCACTGATACCTCAACTGCAGGAATTTAAGCCTGCTACTAGGTTAGTATCTCAGTCCCACTCTTTTACTGTCGAAAGTGTTAAATGCAACCGCCTCTTCTACTCCAACAGCTTCTTTTCTCGCACTTCCCGGCAGTAGAACACCCTTCCTCTTACTTGCTTCCCTGATAGCTATAATCCTCAAAAATGTAAATGTAATGTCAATCGACATCAACTGATGCCTTGATTTTGATTCCCGTTCTTCTCTTTATTCTTTTCTCAAACACTCCTATTTTCTCTTACTTTTACTCTCTGTAAATCCTTGCGTACTAGTGGCATTCCCACATTGCCTGGGGTGAAAAATAATATATACAGTGTGCGGCAGAAATCCTTCCCACATATATCTCTCAGAAATATCTCCCAAATAATGATAAGGCATGAGTGGCAATCATCTAACTAATGTCTTATTTCTGGGAGATATATTTGGGAGGTATTTCGCCTGCACGCTGTATATTAAATAAAGTATTTGAGTCAAAATTTGCTAAAAATGCAATATTTTGAAATATCAGTGTAAACAAAAGAAAGAAAAAGAAACGAGAGGACACAGAGATGCTATTTAATCATAAGAATTTTATAGTTTGTTTCGCAGCAATTACTCTACAATACCTCTTGCATTGTCACAAATCGCCGCCTGCTGCAGATGACGTATTTCCTGAAACTGCTTGTTCTGGAAATAGAGACATTCATGTTTGAAGAGTTATTTTTATTGTTATATATATATATATATATATATATATATATATATATATATATATATATATATATATATATACTGAACAATGAAAATATTAAAAAATTAAATTTTTCAGACACACTGGGTTGTATATTAATATATCTTTGTTTTATTATTTCAATTAGATTCCTCGACTAGTTTCGTTCCGCATGTCTATCATCAGGAGAAAAATCTCTGCTTGTTAGTAACAGTGAACTCCATGAGTATATATATATATATATATATATTCAGTTGCATGGCTATTAGTTTGTGACCCTGGTTTTCATGCGTGAAACCCAGGATTACAAACTAATATCCGTACAACTGAATAGTTTAGATCTATCTTAGATATTGTTGCACTTTCTACTGAGTGCCGCGCATATGTATATATATATATATATATATATATATATATATATATATATATATATATATATATATATATAAATATATCTGTGTGTGTGTGTGTGTGTGTGTGTGTGTGTGTGTGTTTACATACCAAGAACAATATTGGGAGAAAATGTATGACAAAGTGGAAAAAGTTTTCTTGAATAAATTTGTTATACTTGTGTGACAACATATGAACTCGAACGAGGGATGCTGAGGGTTTTATTCTTTTTTAATCGTGGCGATTTAATTTAGATTTTCTTTTCATCACGTTAGGTATTAGATATTCCCACATTGTGATAATAGAAGTTCCGTCTGGAATGGTGAAATGTTGTAAGAGCCCGGGTGCAAATTTACTTAATGTGTAGTCGCACCAACATAACAAATTTAGTCAGATGAAGTCCTAATGAACGAATCTTGTCAAAAGAAACCTCTTTTCACTTTGTCACACACACACACACACACACACACACACACACACACACACACACACACACACACACACACATATATATATATATATATATATATATATATATATATATATGAATATAAAAGTGAACATAGAAGTCAACACTTAGCGTCTGTTTCATCCTAGATGACGATTGCATCTAGCATGAAACAGACTGTCGCCTCTAAGTGTTGACTTCTATGTTCACTTTTATATTTACACACGCTCTATCTCTGATATTGAGCACTTTATCCCATAAATATAGCACACTTTAAGACTATATTTCTTCACACACACACACACATATATATATATATATATATATATATATATATATATATATATATATATATATATATATATATATATGTTGAGATAGCTAGCTAGCTAGCTAGCTAGATAGATAGGCGTACCTCCAGGTATCTTCGTTCACCAATAGTTATACTGGTCGTAAAAAATATTCCGGACCATCTAGATTGATCGAGCCGATATGTTAACCACTATGACGGAACCCAGACTAATTATTGTTATAACGAACACATCAAAGACAAATTGATCAAAATTGCTATTTTTATAGAGTGTTCCACTTATTTCTCTGTTTGTCTATATACTATGTCCCTTCAGAATGTAGGCAATCTTCGTTCTTCGGAATTCCCTATATTTTCTTACTCCAATCGTCTTGCTTTTTGACCACTCCTTTAATTGTTGGCTGTTGACCTGCTTACCATTTCCATAGAACTGTCAAGCAGTTTACACACCGTTTTACTCTTTTAATCTTTTTTTCATTTTATGTCCCTAAAACATCAGTTGTTTTTTCTGTTCTTTTAGCAGCAGTTTATTTTCCGTTCATATTATCATTAAGAGGTTTTCGTTTCTCTTATGTTCTGACCATCTTATTCTAACTATTTGCCAGTAAAACCACATATCTGTTCACTTCAACTCTTTTCTTCATGTGTATCGAAATTGTCAGTATTCACTTCTATGTAAGTGATTAGAAGCTACACTGTATTCTCCCCCTCTCTCCTTTGTTTCTCAGGATAGTTTTCGATGTATTAACTGCACTGAACAGCACCTACATCTCCCCCTTTTACACATGATGGACTCGTCTAAAGTATACTTATATTGACAGAGTGGAGATACGTTGAGTACACAGTGTGTTCACAAGGAGAGAGAGAGAGAGAGAGAGAGAGAGAGAGAGAGAGAGAGAGAGAGAGAGAGAGAGAGAGAGAGAGAGAGAGAGAGAGAGAGAGAGAGAGAGAGAGAGAGAGAGAGAGAGAGAGAGAGAGAGAGAGAGAGAGAGAGAGAGAGAGAGAGAGAGAGAGAGAGAGAGAGAGAGAGAGAGAGAGAATTACGGCTTCACTTACAGAGACTTTCTACTAATCCGTATTCCTGGACTACTAATCTTCATTTCAAGTTTGTATTCTTACGTTCAATACACTTATTTTCCTATTTCAATTACTGGTGTTGTTTATTTATTTGTGCAGGATTCCCTCCCCGGAATCCACAACAGTTATGAAAGAAATTACAATTCAAAATACAAAACAATACACTTAAGTTTTTTAATATTCACCTAAACAATTCTGCTTCTACAATTCCCACGTAAGTAATAAAACTAAAGGCATAACAGCTGGAAATAATCCTGGATAATACTGGTTGGAGTAGAAATACCTTCGACACAATGGTACAACATTATCCAGATGAAGACACCATTGCTACGAATGTCTTACCATCATAGCAATTGTCTTAGCCTAGCTTAGATTTGGCAGAGGTTTGGGGCACCCAGTGGGAATTAGAACTTACTATTTAGCCTTAACTAATAAAACGTGACAAGCTTGTTAACCATTACATCACATCGACGTAACCAACGTCATATCATTATTTGGGAGGTATTTGGGGGTAGTATATGCCTTTCTGTCGCGCATTGTATAAGTGTAAACATCTCTCAAAGAAACTAAGGTAAGTGAGCTTCACAATTCTGATACTCACAGGACAGATTGAAGGCAAAAGATGCAGAGGAAAATAACGCATAACCAAGTTAGTGAGTTTGAGTAAATGGATGGCGGAAAAGACAACATTTATAAAGAGCTATGAAATACAGGAGATTGTAGAGAGCCATAACCGTCTACTGTCTGAAAAGGCACGGCACAAAAAAGAAGAAGAAGAAAAGATAATTTAGACATACCCACTTTTTTTCCATCAACTTCAAGTGTCATTTTTCATCACATCCGCGTCAATCAGTTTTCTCACTAATAACTGTGGCTGCTTGGTTCCAGGGACATGTCTGTCATATAGTCACAGGGGAAGTCGATTACGCATGGGCTATACTTGACGAAACAACATTGATGTTTGTTTGTTTTTTTTTTCTGAGACACCGTGTGTGTATTTGATATCAGTTGAAGCTGAGATTGGGGAATAAAAGCAAAGATCCATTGTAACAGACAAAACTCCCCAGAGAGGTCAAGCACTTATTTTTAAAGGGAATTTCGCGCGGGTAATCAATCTTTGTTCTTTATTTCTTACGCGTTCCTATAAAATTCAAACGCAGCGAGATGTGCTAACACAGAACAAAAAAGAACCTACTGAATTCAAATCTTTCTTTTGTTGTGTTTGAATGACACTTTTTAATGAAAATGAGAAAGCGTTTTGTTGCTGCTCAATTCTACATGGAAATAGATTTAACAATACCCAGTGGCCAAAAGACCTTATCTACCCAGATTTGTTCGTACGGATATACATCTAGTTTTTCTTCTTCTTTGTGACATATCCAATCAGGAAATAAGCGATCATGGCTCTCCCCAATTTCTTGTCCTTTGTAGCTCTTAATAAATGTTTTTTTTTTATATCATCTTCCCTAAAACCTGTTCCGTCATCCATTCACTCATTCTCAAAAGATGGGTTATGCACGGCTTTCTTCTGTCCCTCTTGCCTTGAATCCGTCTTGTGAGTATCATATTTTCCAAGTCTCCTTTCTACATTATGTGCAACAGAAATATGAACTGTCTCTTCTAGATGTTAAGTATAAATGTCCATTTTGTTTCCATTTTCTTTAAAACATTGTCGTTGTCCACATGTTCGGTTCATGATATTCTCACCATCCTTCTGTAGGACCAAACTTCTGTTGCTTCAAGTCCCCACTTCATCTGTGAGGAGACCGTCCAGCACTCACTCTCATACAGAAGGACAGTTATCAAATAGCAATGAAGTACTGTTTTTAATGTTTCTAGCAAATTCTTTCTATTTCCTTTTCCCGGCATCCTTCTATAAAAACACATTAGTCTTGCTTCAAGTTTCTTATTCATCTGTAATGTGATTGTCCAGCATTCACTGCCATATATGAGCACTGATATTTCGTAAGCGCTCAGTACTTTTTTCTTTGTGTCTAAAGAAATATTCGCGTTACTTAATATTCTGCTTAGTTTTTGAAAGCATCTTACGCTATCCCAGTGCCCCTTCGCATTTCACTGTTGCATTTATCGTCTTCTGTTAAATTTATATTTTTGAACTATAATTTTGCTATCCCCAATTTGTAATTCGCATGTCAGTCTGTTCCATTTGCTAACAACCATGCATTCAGTCTTCTTGCAATTGATGTTCCGTGCTTTGTTCTCGGTGTTTACTTCTCCACACGGCGGAATGTGGCACAAGGCCTTTTCTAACGTGGGGCGATTATGAGCCTGTAAGCGCATGCAAAAATTGCCCGTATACCATATATATACGCGGTCGGTTAGCTATCTACCTCCCTAAATGAAACACTACCCTTCGGCATAGCCATATCTGGGTTCTTCTCTGCCCGAAAGCAGAGAGGTCGACGAGCAGAACACCAGCAAATATAGAGGTTTTGCTGTCTTCTTTCTTCTCGTTTTACATCACTACCTTCTGTAGGATTTTTTATTTTTTTATTTTTCTTACTATGTCTGATATCAAAACTGTGCTATCTGCATATCTAATGTTGTCAAAATTGTGGCCGGCAATTATGAATCCTTGTAGGACGTCGCGTTCCCTCGTTTTGAATTCGTGCTGGGATTTAATGACCAGTCGTAATGAGTGAAAGGAAACCACATGATAATGGCGGATATAATTCGTCTTTTTAAGAAACAAAACAAAACAGAACAGAAATCGATTTAAATAAACAGAAAATATATTGGTAGTATATCGACAGAGGATCCTTCCTCGATCATAACAATCTCACCTGTTCACGTTCTACCTTAACATTTATGGTCCCCCACATATCTCTATAAAATATCTCTCTTACTTTGTAATCCTCTACCTCGATTGGCACTTGGTCCTTGAACAGGATGGAAATCATTTAAAAAATTAAATCGCCTCACTGTATAGGTTAAATAAGCCCGGTGAGACGGCACATCCTTGTCTTAAACCCCGTTTTATTTATTAAAAAAGACAAAACGAGTTTAGGTCCCAGGGGAGAGCCTTGTATGATGCCTGTACTGAAATCTAGTGCTTTAGATGACTGACCATTTACAATGTTTCCTACCGATATAACAGGTCCCTGTTACAGACTAGGTAGAAGCTTTTATTTGCATCTAAATACTACTTGCTAGATTGGCGCTATACAGGCTTCCTTCAGTCATCTACCGCTTGAACAGACGTTGTCTTGAACGAAAGTAACCTTAGTAAATATCACATATGCATAATTGAGAGCCTCGCCGTAAAACGATGGTGCAACGTTCATAAAAACTGACAGTGGAATCAGTGTTCCGATATCTATTACTGACTGAGTCTGTCTCGTAAAAAATAACCTCTGTACACTAGAAGTATGCATGAAACCATATTGCAAAAATGAGGGTCTACATTCAAGTGCAAACTGAGGTATTTATCCTTGATAATACGGTCAGCCTAGAAGTCAATGTAAGAAGTCAAGACCTGCATATGAATCGGGTCCATTGGCCTAATTTACACGAGATATAAGCACTGATGATATATCTGCAGTATAACAGAACTGTGTTTACTCACTTAATATCACCTTGTACCAGACTTGGCCAGATCTAGTAAATATCTATCACACGTGTAGACTCGTTTGCACAGAAACGAATTTCCCTGCGTGATAATTAGATAAGCCAAGAAAAATAATGAAATCTAATCTATCGCCTATTGGGTTCTTTAAACAACTCTACTCCAGACCCCCTACCGTCTATTCACGAGCTTCTAACATCTATCACTATTTTGTAAGATGAAATCTCATCTGTCTTGCGGTCGTTAGGAATTCTTATCACCTGGATAAAACATAACAATAACAGTTACCACCCTGTTGGTATGGTGCACCCTATAAAGAACCAGAGAAGGTCTTGTTCGCTTGTAACATGATAGTTTTCCGTAGACATTTCAATCGTTTTCGCACTTGTTTTGCCGTTCTATTTTACGCTTTTATATCAAGCTTACGAGCTACACAAGGAAAAAATATCCTTTTTAAGTCTTTATATTAGGTTCATACAATAATTTTACACAATACTAGAGATATCATAGAATTTTCTTTGAAGGATTAGCGACAATGCCAGTTTTTAACGGACATTAGCATTTTATAGTGCGAAATTACCGTTTGTTGAATGTTATTTTTAGTGAAAGAGATAGCGCTGTGAAGAGTATTGCGGTTTGCATGGATTTTTTTCCGGAACGGGAGGCAGAAATGAGCTTACAACAATATTGTAAATTTTATTGCCTGAGTAAGATTAAATATTTACGATCGGATACTGAACTATTACCAATCACTATGAATTAATGTTCCCTCTGGGAGGCTCAGTGACTTGGGAGACTATTTGGGACTTCTTTTTAAGCATTGCAACCCAAGCAAGGCGAATGTGCTACTAGCACGCAAGGGGTTACAGAGCGTGAGAGTAAGAGGAAAGAGGGGTGTTTAAAGAAAGGATAAAGAGAAGGACGTGGATCAAGATCAAGGCATCGGAAGATGTCGATTGACATTACATTTGAATATTTGAATATTATAGATATCACTGAAGCAAGTAAGAAGGGTGGAGTCCCACTGTCGGGAAGTGCGAGAAAAGAAGCTGTTGTTGAGGCGGTTACATTTAACCGTTTCGACAGTGAAATGGTGGGACCGAGATGCCAACCTAGTAGCACTCTTAAATTCATGAAGTTGGGGTACCAGTGAAAGTAGCATTATTTATTCTGTGCTATACAGAAATGAGGCACAAGGTCTAATGGGGGTTGGGGAAAGGATGGTCTTCTTCTGTGTTAACTATAACTTAGCTAGCCGGAAACACTGACCCAATCGTACGAACAATATTCCTTACACCAAAACAACACATACATACGTACCTTTCTTACTACAACCACCATAATTCCTCACTGTCTCTATGTAAATACTAACTAGTTCCCAGTGAAAGTAGGCCGTCAGAGCAGTTGCCATGAAAATATTTATAGAAACGACAGGGGAAACCACATCACGTCTGTGAGAAAGTGACTTGAGTCGAGGTGCCAGGTCAGGACCTATCACATTGCATACCCGTCTTTGGATAACCAGACCATATATCACAACAGTATTCAATGCAATAACGAAAACTGTAAATTTGTAAATATGAAGGATAAACTCAAACGAGAAAAATATTCTAGCAAGACAGAGAAGGACATTTTCTTTGCGTTAGACGTGGCTATGGATTGAATGTAGTCAATAATGACCGAGAAGACGCAGAGAGACGCTCTCTCAGAGCTGAGCCTCAGCCATGCTGACAGAAGTCAGGGAGATTTGTTTATGCTGGTTAAATGAGAGCAGTTTCTGTTTGGAGGGATTAAACTCAGACCTTAAGTGGAGCTCATATATATGATATATCGCTAAAGATGCTTCTAAAATGGTCAGTTCCCTGTACACTCCAGTAAGTACCTAAATTGAAGTACTGATGACATATATGGTCGGAGCTGCCCAGTCTTCAGTGTCCACGCTCGATAGCGTCCAAAAGCATTTCCGGATCCTTTGGCTGACAAATTATTTTCCACCCTACAATCCTTTTCTCACTGACGAAATTTCGCAAGCCACTGCTCTAACGCTATTTCAATTGCAAGTGCTCAGATGAATACATTCCTTAGTTCTACCAGTTCTAACCTTCACGTCTAAGATGCGCCGTACCACGCATATTGAAGGATAGCACCTTAATTTTTTTCTTCTTCCCTTTGTGAGATGTAAGTTCACTCCAACAGCTTCCTCCAACATCGAACCGGGAAATTGACTTCCAAGAGGATGTTTTCCCGATCCCTAAAATCTTAACCTGTTCAATTCTAGGTTTAACCTTTATATTCCCTACATATCTGCATAAGCTGTACCTCTAACTCAGCAATCATCTACATCGAGTGGCTCCCGGAAATATAAAAAAAGCGGTAAATGGAAATGTGTATAAAGAGGTGTTTTTATTCTTTCATAGGGTCAGTGTAAAATCATATTGAAAATGTTAAGAATTCTGTATTGTTGAGGGGGTGTCTTTTTGGTTTGGCAGATGTAAGTTAATTGTATATTCTGTTATATAAAATGATTCTTGTGAGAAATAATTATTCCTGCGGGGAAAACGAGACACGACATGTGCCTACAGCGTTCTGTGAGTAAAAAGGAAGAAGATTAAAAAAAAGAAAGACAGTTTCCAGGCATTTCTTCTATACAACTTTTAGACAACTCCATCAAGCGCTCTTTAATAGACGCTGGTGCGAAAATATCTGAATATATTTGCCGGAAATAATACTTTCATGCTCCCTCAATAAAGCTATTTGTTTAATATAAAATGTATACTCGACGCTCCATATCTTTCTATATTTCTGACATGAGGTATTGTAGTTATTTACACTATTTACATTGTTCGAATTGCCTGAAGAAGGCCGCAACGTAAAACGGCCAAAACGTAGTGAATATGGCAAAAGATATGACGACAACAGTCCTAACAATGTAAACAGTCTAAGTAATCGTCTCGTCATGTTTAATTTTGGAAGGTACGGCATAAACTTGACTCCTAAGAGTTATGGCAGGGAAACCGGGGCCTGCAAGTATGGATAAATCTTTTCAAATTACGTAAAAGAGCACTGGAGCTCGTTCTTGAAAGATGTTCTAGAAGCAAACAGTTTTATAACATCTTAATCTTGCCTTCATATTAAAGACACATTTGCCATTTCGAGGTGGTTGACCGATCCCGTTTATACGGGTTCTACGGGCAATTTTTGCCCGAGCCTACGGGCTCGGAAAGTCCACATTAAACCGGCCTTGTGCCACATTTGACACACGTGGGCGTGTTGATGAACATGCTCACAGAGTGAGTCAGTCCTATTTGGACGGCTCGGCTAGACGGTCGAACTCTCTGCCTCTGAGGCAGAGGGGAACTCTGACGAGGCTCCGCCGAAAGGCAGAGTCTCGTTCGGGGAGGTTGACCAACCCGATCCCGTTTATACGTGTTCTACGGGCATTTTTTTGGCCGAGCCTACGGGCTCGGTGACCCCACGTTAAACCGGCCTTGTGCCACATTCGACTCGTGTGGGGGGGTTAAACATCGTCGCAGAGTGAGTCACCCAGTGATTGGAACAGTCCTTTAGACTGTTCTTTGCTGTCGAACTCTCCACCTCGGCGGGGATGAACTCGGACGGGGCTTTGCCTTAGGGCAAAGTGCCGTCTGGGCAGGTAGTAAGTCCCTGAACCCGTGCATACGGGTTCCAATGGGGATATCTTTGGCCGAGCCTACGGGCTCGGTAAGCCCACATTAAACCGGCCTTGTGCCACATTCGACCCGTGTGGGGGGTTGTTAAACGTCGTCACAGAGTGAGTCACCCAGTGACGGGAACAGTCGTTTAGACTGTTCTTTGCTGTCGAACTCTCCGTCTCGGCGGGAATGAACTCGGACGGGGCTTTGCCGCAGGGCAAAGTGTCGTCTGGGCAGGTAGTAAGTCCCCAAACGCCTTTATACGGGTTGTAAATGGGCATATTTTTGGCCGAGTCTACGGGCTCGGTAAGCCCACATTAAACCGGCTTGTGCCACATTAGAACCGTGTGTGTATGTGTGTGTGTTTGGGGGGGGGGGTAAATATCGTCACAGAGTGACTGGAACACTTGTATAAACTGTTCTTTGCTGTCGAACTCTCCGTCTCGGGGAGGGACTCGGACGGGACTTTGCCGCAGGGCAAAGTTTCGTCCGTGGAGGTAGACAGTCCCTGAACCCGTTTATACGGGTTCTAATGGGCATATTTTTGTCCGAGCCTACGGTATCGGTAATCCCACATTAAACCGGCCTTGTGCCACATTCGACACACGTGGGAGTGTTGTTAAACATCATCAGCGAGTGAGTCATGAGTCGGTCGAACTCTCTGCCTCTGAGACCTTCGGGGACGTTGACCAACCCGATCCCGTTTATACGTGATCTAAAGGCATTTTGGACCGAGCCTGCGGGCTTGGCAGTACCCCACTTTAAACCCGGCCTTGTGCCACAACTATCCCTCGTGGGGGGGACAGTAAATATTGTAAGTGAGTGAGTCAGTCAGACAGTCAGTGAGTCAGACAGTCATAGAGTCAGTCATAGGCAGAGTCGCGTCAAACGATTACTGTAAGACATTGGAATAGTGATACTGGTCGAGACAACATAGTTCTCTCTAAGCTGACCTGATTGTTATTACTAACACTTCTACTTCTTTTGTACATATTCTGTTTCTAATATATCTGTGTTATTCCATACCTGTGTTCAAAGTATAAATTACTATAAACTTTTCCAAAAGAAAAATTCTGATTTGGAATTAAATTGAAAACAGTCATGGCATATAAACTGAATCCAGTATAAAACTTCAGAATGTAAAATTGATAAATACGAAAACTTACCTCAGGGAATGCGTCCGTTATAAGACATTTAGTAAATAGTATGAGGAAATTGAACATAGAACCGAGTGCAGTAAGGATAATATTGTTCGGAACAAGTAAAATGCTAAAAACATATTAAATTAAGAACTCAGGTCATCTAATTAAATAGCACCGTCAGATCTAGTCCTCATATATATGCCATTATGCATAGTGTCCAACAGGCTCAGAAATTTCAAAACATATATATATATATATACATATATATATATATATATATATATATATATATATATATATATATATATATACACATTTGAGGTATATACTTTTGTTATATTATATATATATATATATATATATATATATATATATATATATATATATATATATATATATATATAACCGTTTTCTTGGGTCAATGTTCAGAAACGACTTCAACCGGAAGAACGCGGTATGTATAAACGAGGAATATACTACTGGCGTAAAACAATTCCAAACAAAGAACCTTACGAAATAACAGAAACTGCATTGATTGAAGATTTGCAACAGTAGCAACAACGGAAATAAATATAACTCATTTTTTATATAAATTTAATCAAGATCAAGTATCCTAATCAAGATATTAATCTTCCACACTATCTTGAACAGAAGATTAGGAAGGAAACCGCATCAGTACTAGTCCTGCGTAAGACGATAAACTACATCCGGTTTCCTGGGTAAGACATTAAACTATGTTTAACTGCAAGGCCTCTGATCAGGAGATTTTGAGGAGCGGGGAACCACCTCTTAATTGCTGGTGTTCCCAGGTCCACCCTGATCCGTGGTGGTAGCACCTGTTAGGGTTCCAAATATGGGCAAATAGTTAACCCCCAAACTGTGGCCAAAACACTATGAAAGTGTAAAGATTGGTTTTAAAACCAGCATTAAAGTTTTTGCGGAAAAATTATTACCAACAATACATTATTAAAGCAAAGGTATATTACCAGCAATACATTTTTGAGGAAAAATATTTTCAGCAATACGTTTTTGAAGGAAAAAAATATTAGTAGAAATATGTTTTTTTAAATAATTATTACCAGCAATACATTATTACCAGCAATATATTTTTGAAGAAAACAATATTAGCAGCAGTACATTTTTGTAAATAATTATTACCAACAATATATTATTACCAACAAAACATTTTTTCAAGAAAAAAAATATTACCAGCAATACATTTTTGTACATAATTATTACCAGCTATAAATTTTTGAAAGTAATTATTACCAACAATATATTATTACCAACAAAACATTTTTACAAGAAAAAAAATATACCAGCAATACATTTTTGTACATAATTATTACCAGCTATAAATTTTTGTAAGTAATTATTACCAACAATATATTATTACCAACAAAACATTTTTACAAGAAAAAAAATATTACCAGCAATACATTTTTGTACATAATTATTACCAGCAATAAATTTTTGAAGAATAAAATATAATAATATAAAATAATGATAATAAAAATCTTGTCGGCATTTAAATAACCCATTGAAGTTGATATGCAGTAAAACAAACCAAACCAGACCATCAGTGATAGAATGAACAATAACAGTTACTTGATTTGAAAAGCATATTTTCCTGAAAAAATTTTGGAAGAGAAAGGTTTTATATATTGCAACTTACAGTACCGCTAATTTTTTCAGTCTGTGAATGTCGACTGCGTCTTTGTAAGGAAACGAGTAATCTGACCATTATTCCTCCTATTCTAAGTCTTGTAAAAACCTTATTTGCACAAATGTAATTATTTTACAGGATCGCATATTTGACATTGTTTACGGTTCCCATGCCATCGAGAACTTGGTAAACAACCCTGTGCATGCAGATGTTGCACGCACCTGGCAGTGATAATTTGAAGTTTATATATATATATATATATATATATATATATATATATATATATATATATATATATATATCCTTATTTTCTTTTTCGGTTGAGAACGCTTTGAAACTCAAAGACTCAAACAGCTCTGTTGGCAGGATTCAGTACTTGAAAACTGCTGTATTCCAAAGAGTTCTCAAGTAAGATACCAAACTAGACTAACAACGTGGCACAAAGAAAACCAAAACACAAAAAAAAAACAATACGTCAACTTCTTTCGATGTGGTTGTTTTCATACACACATTACTCATTCGTTTAACTGTTCTCATCATTTCGGTTTCATACACCTTGAAAACATCTCCCTCGTTTCTAGATAAAATTTCCAACAAACAGATCCGAAAGATTGTATGTTTACAAATTTTAACGAACCCCAACAAAAACAGATAGTTTAACTTCTATATCATATCCATCTTCCTAGCAGTGAAAACTGGACAATTTTCTTATAGAAAAAGGATATACTTGAAAGTAAAGAAATATTGCTCGGGTGAAAAATACCTAGAATACATTGGACAGATCACGTGAGCAACTCGGATGAAACTAGGAATTATGGGCAAATTTATACTTAAAATGAGAAAGAAACAGTTCACAATTCTGGGAGACTTAATGAGGAAAGTGGGCATGGAGAATATACCACGCACAGGTGTATTGAAGGCAAGAGAAACAAGAGGAATGGAGCTAGTAAGTTTGAGTGAATATATGGCAGAATAAGGGCAAACAATGATGGTAAAAGTTGAAAAATCCGTTGGAAGAAAAAATAGAGAAAGTTGCCAAGAACCATGATCACCAACCTTCTGAAGTAAAACTGCACATAAAATAATTTCCTGGTCTTTGTTGCTTTGTCAATCATTTCATTGTGTTTGTGAGTTAATGAAGATTCGGATGAAATCAATTATGGCTGGCGCAAACATCGCAATTTCGAAAAAAAAAGTGGCGGAGATACGTGCATAGAAAACTCACTACTGTCTATTATGGTAGAATTTTGTATAACAGGAAAATCGATCCTGAATAAATATAGTGTTAAATGAATCCTGTAGAAATATCATGTTTGTTTTACTTCTCTTTTTCTTTTGTCTGTATTCACCGATCTCGTTGTCTTTCGCCTGTAGGTTTTGAGGATTCTAATCTCATTACTAAATTTACTCTAACAGATAAATTCAGCAGCTGAAAGATTATGATCAATACGGCAAAGATAAAGACATCAGTCAGGATCGTTAACAAAATAATTACATTACTTATTTCCAACTCTAGCAAAAGTATTGAAATTCGTAGAGCGCATCGGTTGAAATTATCATCCTATTTCATATGCCATGTATTTTCAGGGTGTGGTCGATCAAGGCTCTCCACATTTTCCGTTCAGTTACTTCTTCTAGGCTTACGGCGATATCACGATGAACCATCGATTCTCGTACGATCACTGAAGTTAAGCAACGTTGAGTCTGGTCATTACTTACGTTGTTCAACGCTCAGATGTTGTAAGCTGGGATGTGCGGGTGGTGTAATGTATAATGGAGAGATGAGTTCCAGTTAAAGCCGAGTTTGTTCTATTAACTTACGCGCAAACCTTGTTGGGAAATGTAAAAATCCACTTTTTCTCCCCCCATCTATGGGTTAAATAGTAGTACTTCGAAAAAATCCAACAATGTCAAAATATTTTCTGGCTTTGCATAACCTGAAAAACATTGATAAACTGTAAGAACAAATTCTCAAATTAATTAATTAATGAATTAAATAATCTCTAAGTCGATTATAATTGCTAAAATCGTCGGATGGCGTTCAGGTAACGCTGTCGCACATGTTTCTCTATAAGGAGTCAAGGAATCATTTTCAAAGGAGCCGATCGTCTTTATGCTGTTATTTGCTATTTTTGCATTGTGCATCGCTATGACCTCTTTGGTGTGTAGTGTTTTCCTGTTGTTTCCTGCACGTTGATATTAAAAAGATATCAGCGCTAGTTTAATGGCCTTTGACTATGTGAGCTCATTCGTCTTTTGGTAGGAATTATTTCTTTCATCAGAAGAGATGTGATAACTAGCATGTAAATACTCATTCATATAATGAAAGAAACGCTACATTACTAATGTATTCATATAAAATTTGATAAGACAATATTAGATAATCAAATGACATAAAATGCAAATATAAGCATAGTAGCAAAAAATATCTTTTAATTATCTGAAAATATTTGCCAAACTAATTTTATTCCTGTTAAAAACGAAGGAATGTGGCTGCTGGTAAAGGTTAATATCACATTTTATATTGGATTGAAGCGGGTTAGTTTATCGAAGAAGGGGAGTAAAAAAAAAAATAAAGTATTTTTAATTTATATTTTAGTTGTTTCCCGCTCCAAACTCTTGCAGCCAAACATTTGCTGCCAAAATGATTAATTTCCGCTTCACGCACCTATATATATATATATATATATATATATATATATATATATATATATATATATATATATATATATATATATATATATATATTATAATAAAGAGAAAGAACCGTAAGATATATAATCCGGTGTTCTTATTAATATTTTTTATTTTTACAAAACGGTGCTCAATGCAAACCGACAGAGCATAAATATCATAAATTTACTTATTTAAAAATATCCTATCATCGCTACACAGGAATTACCATGTTTTAAAAATTGAAGCTAATAACTTAAAATTCAATTATAGAATTAAATTAAATTAAATTCCCTAGTTCAGTTTAATTTTCAAGCGAATTTTGGAATAACATATTTTGAAATTTACTTAGTTTTATAAGTACATAGATTCATAATATTATTTTCTAAGGATATGGGGAAATTCAGTCATTTTAACAAGGGGCGGTAGGGTATTCATTTTCAGTGACAACTATTGTATCATCATATTAGTTACTTTCGAACAGAGGTTAAGTCAAGATAGGGTAGGGTCGCCTTATGAAACGAATGATGACATCCGCTCAACGCATGTCGACTGGCCTTTTTCAACGACAGAATATTTTTCGGCACTTTTGTTCCCCCGTTAAATTTGTACTTATATACATAATATATATAAATTAAAGCACTTTATTTAGTTATTTTGCTTACTGGTATCGGTTTTTTTTTCTTTGGACTCTGAACTTGGATGCTAGACGATTATTTTCGGCTGACGTACATGTTCTCTGTTCTTTCTTTTTTTTGTACCATTTTTTCTCCTTTGGTATTAGTTTGTTTATTTGCAAATCAAGGCACCTAAGGTTTTACGGACGAGTATAATTTCTTATATTTATAACATTACAACAAGTATATATATATATATATATATATATATATATATATATATATATATATATATATATATATATATATATATATATATATATATATTATTTATTTATTATAATTTTATCATATAGACAAAACCATTTTACTCACAACAAAGATGCAACTTGGTTTCAGTGCATTTTAACTGCACATCTACGGGTGAGGGTCGGAAATGGTTATGAACGATCCTGTTTGTGGGCAAGCTCGGATGTAAAACGTCACTTCCTTTTTCCATTTTTTGAGAAGAAATAATTATCGCTCTACTACCTGTATCGAGCTCTTTTTTGAATGAACCGTGCGAACGTTAGAATTTATATATTACTTTCGTTCTCATCGCATCGGATATATATATATATATATATATATATATATATATATATATATATATATTACATTTTTATTGTACTGTCTGCTACACACCGGAGTTTAATTACTTTGGTTAAAAGCAAGACAAACTTCTTTTTCTCTTAAAAAGTAATTGCTATTGTTTAGAAGGGTTAATGGTACCTTATACATTGGTTAGAAGCACATTAGTTTCACTAAGGAGAAGAGTGATAAAATTAAGGTATTTTAAATGTTGTAGTAGTTTTCGTTTATTCATTTATTATTATTTTCTCTTATTAATTTAACGTTCCCTTCTAGGTTAGGTAGAAGCGATTTCGACTTTAACAAAGGCAAACTTTCTATATGATGCGTATTTATATTGAGGATCACCACTACAGTCGTTGTAATACGACCACACCTAATCCTCCAAAATGTATTTCCATAGTCCTATAAAGTGCTGATAGCAGACACGGAAAATAAATTACAAAACCTCCTACAGAAGCTAGCGAAGGAGAGCGAGAAGAAGCAATTTAACATAAACTACAAGAAGACAGAATACATGGTCTTCTGCAAAAGGATGAGCTAGAAACCATTTACACTATTGGGAAATGGGTGATTTTACAACCCTGTGTTCTAACTCATCGTGAAATCGTGTAAAGCTATGTCCCGCTAGATTGCTTGAAGGAAATGACAGAAAAATAATGCATCATGGTAATCCTTAAACCGGATTTTAATTCCGTTTGTAGCTTCTCTTATTCACCTGAGATAGCGAAGGAGAGCGAAAAGTAGGGAGGAAGCATAAACTACAAAAAGACAGAATGCATGGTCTTCACTAAAAGGATGAGCCCAAAATGCGATTTACAGGTCGGGGACACTAAAATCAAGCAGGTGAAGAAATTTAAATATCTGGGAAATGTTCTAACAGAGGACGGTAACTGCGACGCTGAGATCCGAAGACGTATTGGGATGGTCAAAAGACGCATTCCAAAAGCTAGGCAGATTATTAAAAGCAGAGTTTCGTTGGTAACAAAGCAAAGAGTACTGAACTGCTACGTGATATCTGTCCTCGTTTGCAACAGCGAATGATGAAGAAGAGACTCGAGGCAACGGAGATGTGGTTCTACAGAAGGGTTCTAAGGATATCATGGGCTGAGCGTGTGAGCAACAATGAGGTTTTAAAGAGGAGAAATCTCAATCTTAACATCAGGAAGAGACAGCTGACATTTCTGGGTCGCGTAATGAGAAGGGAAAGCTTGGAGAATCAGATATTCACAGGACGAATAGGGGAAAAGAGAGACAAGAAAATGGAACGTGTGACATACCTAGCGGACTTAAGCAAGTGGATGACAGAAGAGGGTATGGGAGAAGTAGGAAAGTGACAGAACTGACTGAGAGCTAAAAGGGATAGGGGAGTAGAGAGCTATGATCGTATACGTCTTGAAGGGACACGGCACATAAAAGAAGAAGAATCCTATAGATAATGGGAGTAGGCAATGTCAGCTCATCTCCGAGCAGTATTTGTTATCAACACTTTCCCCAATCGAACGGATTGCGTACCTTGATATGTGGGTCGTCCGTTCAGGTATGATGTTTCCGACCCAAATGAAGTTCTGCTGCTTTAAATCCTCGGTAACAACCGAATTTAGTAAATCCCCTAGTAGAGTGGATTCCTTGCGCCATGTCTTACGTGAAAGAGATAAAAAATGTTTTGTTATATTGCATTATAACTTACGTTTTCTTTTATATCACTGAGCTAGATGTTCTGTCTTTCTATCAGTCACTTTTAATATTAAAAAAAAAAGTTAGACACTTGCATAAGTATTTACTTGTAATTCTTACAATATGTTTTTCTTGTTTCCTGACCGATAAATTTAAAGTGGTTTTCCATAAGGAGGTGGATAATACTATATTTATAAATCGAGTTATGACAATGGCGTCTTGTTTCTACATTAGCCTCGAAAGAAAATGGAATGACAGCCACGTTTGCAAATTATATCCACACCCACATTTTAGAATTCGGAAGACAGTAAAATTAAAAGCCATGAAAGTTTATTTTTCGAGGTGTGCAATTTATAAAACCAAAAAATGGAAGACTTGGAAATATTGTTCTTTATATCCGCAAAATTTGAAACAACGCTTTAAAAGTTCGGTTATTTTTAATTTGTACGGGAAAAAGAAGTACCTGATTTCATCAAGAATCGCGCATAAATTAATAGAAACATTTGATGCGATTAAATATAATTAAATATAAATTAAATATATAAATATATATAAACATACGTATATGTTTAACCATACATATATATATATATATATGTTTATACATATATATATATATATACACATATATATACATATATATAAATATATATACATACACACACAGAGAGACACACACACACACACATACACACACACACACACACACACACACACACACACACACACACATATATATATATATATATATATATATATATATATATATATATATATATATATATATATATATAGTAGGGGAAACAAATATTCAATATTCGTACACAAAAAAAAATTTAATTTGTATTTTCAAGCAATGAATAAACATACTTTTCATATAATTAACAGTACACAGATGCATAATAATTAATATGCATAGAAAACAGAAAATTCTGGTTTAATAGAAATGAAAAAAACATTTATCCATTTTAATGGGTGTAAAAAGTATTCGTACAATACAAAAGGAATGCATAATCTTCATTTAATATTTTGTAGAATAGCCCTGATTCACTTCTACAGCAATCAGCCTCGTCTTGTTGTTCTCAATTAATAATTTTCAAATTTTAGTTGGTATATTGTTCCATTCTTCGTGACATAAGGTCTTCAGAACTGGAATTTTTGTTTGGAGTTCTCTGGTCATTTAAGGATAGTTACATTATTTTCTGCAAAACAATATCTTCATAGACTTTGCAGTGTGCTTAGGATCCTTATCTTTTGAAAGATCCAATCAGGAGGAAGTTCAAGATTTTCAACCAAAATTATTACATTTGCTTCCAACATATTTTGATATGTTGCAGCATTTATTCTACTATATATTGCAGATAGATTACCAGTAGCTTTTGCAGAAAAACATCCCGAAACCATGACGCTACCACCAAGAAATTTCACTGTGTCCTTTTGTTTGAAGGTATCTCTATCATTCCTCCATACATTATTTCTAGAATTACGTCCAAACACCTCAGTTTTGGATTCGTCTGTCCATAATACGATTTCACAATACGATGTTTCCTAATCCTTATGTTCACGAACGAATTTCAACCTGGCATCTGTGTCTTTTCAATAGCAGTGGAGTTTTCCGATGGGGGCGTGCTTGTTCCAATGAATTTCATTGTTTATTGTCCGTTTAGTGATACAGATTCCTGATGAAAGCAGATCTTCATGCAACTCTTGACAAATAACCATTTGATTTTATTTAATTTGACCCATTAATTTCTTCGTAGTTCTTGAAGAATTCTTCCGTGGAGCACCCATTCTTCTTTGCTTTTCAACAGATTTGAGTTTTTTTAATACCTTGTAATGGATGAATTAATGCTAGTAAATGGAATATTCAAGTTCTCAGAGGTTTTCCTGTAACTTTTTCCTTCTTTCCAGAGCTTAACAATCAGTTCGTTTTGCGAATTTCTCAATTATTTACCACTTGTCTCGATGATAACCTTCTTGCACGAATAGCAATTACAGAATGTTTTGTTTGTATTTTTCGGTTAAAAATAATTACTGATAACATTATTGGAACCTTCTAGAATATTCCTCTTTAAAAGAATTTAAAAGTTTGAAATCAGAAATTTGCATTGTACGAATACTTTTTTCACCCATTAAAGTGGATAAATGGGATTTATTTCTATTAAATCAAAATTGTTTCTGTTTTTATGCGTATAATTTTTCTATGCGTTAATTATATGAAAAGAATGTTTCTTCATTAGATGGAAATAGAATAAATGAAAAATTTGTATGTGAACGAATATTTGTTTCGTGCATTGTATATATTACTGATAACACTCTAACGATCTAAGGAAAAGTTTTGGGGAAAGATATACTAAAATATTGAATATCACTGGATTTGAATAATTTTTTTTTCGGATTCTTTCTTTCTACATTGTGTCTTTCTTTTTATCATTTCACCCCAAGCAAGGCAATAAATCCACAGCGTGGTAAATGGAACTGGAGATTGAAACATTAGTAAGATGAGAGAATAATAAAAGTAAAGGAATTAAGAAGACGGAATATATCGATTGATATTACATTGAAATTTGAAGGCCAAAATTGTCGGGAAACGCTGAAGCCTGAATAGACTTCCAGAAGACAGAAGGATGAGCGAAGAAACGGTTGGCATAGGGCGTTCGGTTACATATCACAATTTAAACTGTAAAAGAATGAAACCGTGCTGCCAATTCAGTACAGCGCTTAAATCCGTAATGTCGAGATATCAAACAGGTAAAACTCATCAGAATATTTACCATGAAAATATTTATAGAAAAAGCACAACGAATTTATGTTACGGCGGTGGGAAGGTGACTGAAGCCGAGATAACATGTCGGGACCCACAACATTGCAGATTCTTCTTTGGATTTTATAAAGAATTTCTAAATGCATAGTTGAAGGCCTTGGCCAGATGTAGTAGAAATATTCAATGAATAGACGGAATTTTATTAACGTAGATGTTTTTCACATATGTATATTCTCAGTTATCAATATGTAGTAATTTTCGGGGAAGCTTTTGTTATTAGCAATAATTGACAATTTATCCCCTCACCTTTTGTATAGTAGAATCTTATATTTATGCTAGTTAATCCATACCAATAACATTGACGACGTATAGTTACTTTGTTAAATTATTAATATTGTTTATAATTTTTTCACATCTGATAGCTTTAGTGTATTTCTCTATTGCATTTTACTCCCTTGCCTATTCATTACATCCATTCACTTTTTCTTTGTTTTTTTTCTATGTATGATTGTAAAAGTCCTATAATATTACAACAAAATTTAATAGTAATATTAGCCGTTTCCTTATAAGCAAACATTAGGCATTCATTTAATGAGCTGCCAGTTATGATAGAGGCTGAAATTTATAAAATCTCTAAAAGAATTTTCCAGATCAGTAAGATTCGCAAGACAAATAACTGTTATTACGTTTTGCAAGATTAATGGGAATTTCCTTCTTGAAATTTTTTAGAAAGTTGTTTCAAAATAAAAGTGGCCCAATCGTAAAAATCAGGGAAGAAATTTAACAATTTTTGAAGATTTGCATTCGTTAAGACTTCCTTTTCTGTTACTTTTGTTTTGACAGTTATTTTCACACTGTAAAAATCCCGTGAGCCACTCGAGGTAGAGAATGAACGAGTAAGAAACATAGTTTACGTGGATATGCGAGAACGATAACGGCTAAATCTAGACAGGAACAGGTAGTCGTGATCTTGAGAGTTGGTTCCGCATAGCAGCGGTTCGTGGGATGAGGATACTCGGGTGGAATTTATCTCTCCCTAATAGAATGCCAGAGGAATGAGGATGGCTCGTTAGAAGGTGCGTAGCTGTGAAGCTTAGAACTGTTGAAACTAAAGAATATAATTCATCTGAGAACTTTTCGTGGAAATAGCGATAAAGTAGTGAAAGCTTTGCGACATTGCAACTGTGAGAGAATTGCTGTCGGGTGGAAAATAATTTCTCACCAACAAGGACCAGGATACACTTTTGGACTCAATCGAGGGCGAAAAGCGAAGACTGGACATCACCTGCGGTACCGAGAACTGGCCATTTTCCAGCATCTTTAGCGATAGATCGTATGTAGGAATTCCACTTGAGGTCTGGGCTGAGTTTATATCCCGTTAGGCGCGCAAGGTTTGTCGGCGTATAAACATCCGTTCATCACGATTGGTGATAATTCTGGGTCCGATCGGCGATGGTGGTCACTAGTTTCGAGGCATTGAATGTGATTAGCAAGTTTTTTCCTGTTAGTGCTAGGCCAAAAGATAGATCAGCTGCCAAGATCTGGTCCTTTTCATAGAATAAATACAGTGTCAAATCTCGCTTTACTTCATAACGAGTTATTTCCAAATATCGAATCTGAAACTATGCTTACATTATTGATAGCTTTGTACTGTTACGAATTGGGACAAAACGCTATGTCAGTAGTAAGGAGTTATCAATTGATAATTTCAATCTTAACATTTTAAAATAATAACAAATAATATCTGTCTCTATTTCTGAGATGAGGTATTATGTACATTGTTTACATTATTCGGACTATTGTCCTCATCTTTCTCGCCATATTTATTACAAATTTCAGAGGGAAAATTAACAGGAGATAACTGTTAACTGACATCCACTAAACATGGCACGTAGTACTGTTTCCCTGACAAATACAATCTCCAAAGGTTTAAGTGTAGCGTCAATCGACATCTCCAGTTGCCTTGATCTATTCGCTTCCCTTCTCCACATCCTTTCTTTTCTCATTCCTATCTGCTCTCGCTCCGGATCTTTTGTGGCCCCTTTGCCTTGATCGACCCACTGTCTTTCTCTTCTTCCTCATCCCCTCCATTGCCACTCCTATCTGCTCTTCCTCCAACCCTTCTTTAACCCCTTGCGCGATAGTGGCCTCCAGCCTTGCTTGGGGCGATATGATTAAAAAAAAAAAAAAAAAAGAAAGAAAAGGAAATAGAACAGTGTACCCCAGTGAGCGGAATAAAAGGTTCAGTTCGACATTCCAACCACCTGAAGAAGGCCGGAGCGTACAACGGCCGAAACGTTGTAATAAATATGGCGATAAAGATGAAGACAATAGTCCGAATAATGTAAATAATGTAAATAACAAATAACTCTGTAAGAAGTCTTAGATCAATTTGACAGTATTTTTATTATGGATAGGTCCGACTTTTAAATAAATAAAAATAAACATATTTTCGATTGTGACAAATATCGTGTGTAGGGACATGTCTATTTAATGCAAATCGACAAAAATTATTTAATTATTATTATTAATTCTTTTTTTGCCAGCAGAGCTGTTAATTTAAATAGGGATCATGACACACACAGGTTTATGGGATCATATGTTCAAGGGAATTGCAAGAACTAAAATTACATACAAAAAGCGTTTACCTACTTTTGGCCTATTGTTGGAACAGTCACTAGAGCCAAAGCGAAAAACCTAAATTTCTCAGCCAAGATCTTCATAATATGCTGTCTATAGGCTGAGTCACATCAAAGCCACTGGGAACGAAAACGTTCGCATCGCAATATTTTCCTGTCTATAATAAACTCTTGTCGAATCCAGTAACTTGCACTGGAATCGCTAGCATTAAAAGAGCCTCAGCAACGAAAGCCCACAACACATTTTTTTCCCATTCATCTTTGGCATTGGTT
Source organism: Acanthosepion esculentum (assembly GCA_964036315.1). Taxonomy (NCBI): domain Eukaryota; kingdom Metazoa; phylum Mollusca; class Cephalopoda; order Sepiida; family Sepiidae; genus Acanthosepion; species Acanthosepion esculentum. The sequence goes on from OZ038487.1 coordinate 85,322,302, forward strand.
TCGTACTCTTCTGTGAGCGCCCTCCAGGGTTCTCTGTCATGTGTACAAGACGCATGAAACTGTGCTTCTCTCGCAAATCGAGCAATTTCTGCCCGTTTCCCTGGCGTTCACCGGGTTGCTGTTTGAAGACACATGTCTTCAATCAAGTGCACCCACCAGCTGTGCGGCAGATGTGTCACACGAAGAAAACAATTTATCATTGGTTTCCTGCCAAGGGAGTGTGGGTACAGGCGGGGGAGAGGAAATTATTTTGCTTGTAGCACGAGGGAAACTGATTTTTCATTTGAGACAAATTTTTGTTTTGATAGATCGGCAGCTTTATTTAAAGAAAAAAAATTATGTGTAAAAGTTCACTACGCCCCCCCCCCACGTTTTAAAACTACACACTGGATGCAGTGTGTTCAGTGTTCATTTAGCTGATATGAGAAAAGAAACGCGACAGATATACACTCGACAGTCAATTTAGCTCTGTTGGACGAATGGTATGATTTGCAATGGAATTCTCAGGAAACATTGCGCATTTTTTATCGTAAAGTTAACATTAATTTATAAAATAATTCTCTTAAAGTAGTTTTCCCCCATGAACAAAATACTTCCCAGGTTCACTAATTGTTATCGCACATTGTATTACCGATGGTGGTTTCATTTATAATCTTATGTTTCATCATCTTGATTGTCATTATATTCTCATAGAGTTTAATTGACTATTCATTTTAGATAATGCTGTGGTTGGAAGACTCCAAATAGGAAGTAAAGAGGATGAAAACTTGGTCATGCTTCGGTCGGAAGAAGTACATGTAGTGAATGGTACACTAAGTTCTTGAAAGGAGAATGTAATTGAACACACAAACAGCGATTGACCACAAGAATTTAGAAGTTATGATTTGCCAGTGCCTTTCATTGGTAACCCTATTCAATCAGCGTTTGGATTGGTTGAAACTTGGTGTTTATCACTGGACAGTTATGGGACGATTGAGAAATAATAGGGAATTTAAAAAGCGGGAAAATATATTCTATTAGTATTAGCAGAGCCATGCACGTTACAGCGATTTGCTATCTGTATTATATTTCGTTCTTGACGTAATAAAATCTAGTAAATGGTATAATGAATTTCAACATAGAACCGACTACATTAAGGGTAGCTTTGTCCAAAACTGAAAGATGATAACAAAAAAAAATTACATAAAGTACTCGAGTCATGTACTTAAATAACACTATTAGATATAGAATCTCATGTCATCCTGCAATGTTATCCAAGTTCAGTAATGACGAAACGATCAGATATATATACAACCATTTTCTTAGGTCAATGATTAGAAATGAGTTGACTGCTTATGTAAGTCTAAATGAGGAACATGCTTCATCAGATCTCAAAAACTGACGTTACACAACTACAAAGAATCTTACCAAATAACAAGAACCACATCGCTTGAAGATTTCCAACAGTAGCACCAACTAAAATGGACGGAACATATATCTTGAAGAGAAAACAGTGAAATTAGAGAAAATTGGTTGTCCAATATGAATGGAAATATATAAACACTTTTGAAAATTTCGCTTATTTGAAGCATAAAAAATACAAAGGGTGTCAGACAAGGATGTGCCATCTCACTGGACTTATTCAAGCTATAAAGTGAGGCGATTTTGAGAGAATTAGAAGTCCTAGCAGGATTCATTATTGGCGGCAACAATCCTAAAAGATATATGAAGATTACACAGTGTTGATAGCAGACACAGAAAAAAACAACTACAAAAACTCCTACAGATGGTATTGAAGGAAAGCGAGAATAAAGGATTAAACATCAAATGTGCCATCTCACTGGACTTATTCAAGCTATAAAGTGAGGCGATTTTGAGAGAATTAGAAGTCCTAGCAGGATTCATTATTGGCGGCAACAATCCTAAAAGATATATGAAGATTACACAGTGTTGATAGCAGACACAGAAAAAAACAACTACAAAAACTCCTACAGATGGTATTGAAGGAAAGCGAGAATAAAGGATTAAACATCAAATGTGCCATCTCACTGGACTTATTCAAGCTATAAAGTGAGGCGATTTTGAGAGAATTAGAAGTCCTAGCAGGATTCATTATTGGCGGCAACAATCCTAAAAGATATATGAAGATTACACAGTGTTGATAGCAGACACAGAAAAAAACAACTACAAAAACTCCTACAGATGGTATTGAAGGAAAGCGAGAATAAAGGATTAAACATCAAATGTGCCATCTCACTGGACTTATTCAAGCTATAAAGTGAGGCGATTTTGAGAGAATTAGAAGTCCTAGCAGGATTCATTATTGGCGGCAACAATCCTAAAAGATATATGAAGATTACACAGTGTTGATAGCAGACACAGAAAAAAACAACTACAAAAACTCCTACAGATGGTATTGAAGGAAAGCGAGAATAAAGGATTAAACATCAAATGCAAGAAGACAGAATGCATGGTTGTTAGCAAACGAACGAGCCCAAAACGCAAATTACAAATTTGAGATACCCAAATCAAACAAGTACAAAACTGTAAATATCTGGGAAGTGTTTTAAGAGGGGAGGGAAAATGCAGTATTGAAAATGTGAGGCACATTCTGATAACCAAGGATGCACTCAAGAAACTAAGCAGATTAATAAATAGAAAAGAGTTTTTAGAAAAGAGTTATGCACTGTTACGTAATATATGTGCCCCACATGGCAGTGAATGCTCGACAGTTTCCTGAAAAATGAAGAGACTAGAAGCAGCAGAAATGTGGTTCGACTGAAGTATGCTGAGGATACCATAGGCAGAATATGTGAGAAACGACGAAGTTTTAGAAAAAATGGAAACAAAAAGGAAACTTTATTATACTTCACATCAGGAAGAAACAGTTGAAATTTCTAGGGCACCTAATGAGGAAAAGGGCTTGGAAAATCTGATACACCCAGGACAGCTTGAAGGCAACATAGTAAAAAAAAAAGGCATAATATACACAGGGAGCTTGAGTAAATGGATGGTGTGGAGGGTTTAAAGGGAATAAACAGAAATACAAAGTTTTTAAGAGCTGCAAAGGAGAAGACATTTTGAAGTGTCATGCTCGGCTACGTCTTGAACATGGTCGGCTACGTCTTGAATGAACACGCCACATTAAGAAGAAGAACCAAAAATTATAAACACTATGGAATAATTTTCAACAGGCTGATTAAAAATTTAGTTCGAAAGAGCATCGCGAAGATATCACGAAATGAGTCCAAATCAACTCGTTAGTAACAAAATGATTAATCGGGGCTGCTTTCCTAATAGACGAACAGAATAACTGCAGACACTACCACGTGGTCAGAGCTGCCAAGAGGTCAGAGCTGCAAAGCATGGCATGAGTTCAGGGTGGGATTAAGGAACATGTCAAATAAAGAAGTCTGTCCCCCAAAATTACAAGGTTAACGAATAGTGAATTCTTCTTTGAGAAAGATGCTACGCGATTGAGAAATTCAAAGTCTGGATGCGTCTGCTAATCTATCTAACAAGCAACTGTTCTGAGAAGAAGGGGAACAATAAAGGAAGACATAACTAATCGAGTTTCATAGGGAACGTCGGAAGCACAAAAAAGAATAACTCGGAGACTCGATGGGATGGTCATCAGTAAGAGGAAGAGCACGAAATGCGATTTGCAGGTCGGGAGCACTAGAATCAAGCAGACGCAGAAGTTTAAATATCTGGGAAGCGTCTTGACAGAAGACGGTAAGTGCGACACTCAGATCCGTAGACGTATTGGGATGGCCAAGGATACATTCCAAAAGCTGAGCAGAGTATTGCAAGACGGCAGGATTTCTTTGGTAACAAAGAAAAGAATACTGAGCTGTTACGTGACATCTGTTGTTCTTTACGGCAGCGAATGTTGGACGATTTCCTCAAAGATGAAGAAGAGACCCGAGGCGACAGAGATGTTGTTCTACGGATGGATGCTAAAGATATGGACCGAGAGTATGAGCAACGATGAGATCTTAGATAGGTTACAAACAAGGAGAAGGCTTAAACTTAACATCAGAAAGAGACAGCTGAAGTTTCTGGGACACATAATGAGGAAGGAGGGTCTGGAGAATCTAATACTCACAGGTCAAATAGAGAAAAAGAGATGTGACCTCCTCTCAGTGGCGTTCTCTCTTGGCTATTTTAAAAATTTCTAGAAAAAACATTCTACCGCAAAATATTTACTATTTCAGATAGATAAAATCCCCCTGCTAATATAACCACAAAACACTATTTTCACAGTTCTGTCAACCAACTTAACAGCATTGAATCTTCAATACACCTTTGAACCTGAAACCAACTACAATCTTACATTTCTGGGTATCATGTTACTCAGAAACAATAGCGAACTCAATTTTGACCTTTACAGAAAAGCTACCAACATAACCTGGTAAACTTCTCCTCCAACCACTCCTACAAAATTAATTCTTGTATAATTATAGGTTTCTGATTGAGAGGATTAAGAATTTGCTAAGGATGCTAAAGATATCATTTACCGAACGTGTGATCAAGGAGAGGTCTTAGAGAGGTTACAACCAAGGATAAGGTTTATACTTAACATCAGAAAGAGGCAACTGAAGTTTCTGGGACACATAATGATGAAGTAGGGCCTGGAGAATCTGATACTCACGGGTCAAATAGAGGGAAAGAGATACAAGGAAAACTAACGCATGACATACCTGACGAGCTTGATCAGGTGGATTACAGAGCGTGGTCTTGGTGAGGAAGCAGAGGGAAGGGGCTTCCTGAAAGATAGAGAGAGGTGGAGGGCCATGATCGCCTACGTCCTGAAAAAAAAGAAGAAGGAATCGAATCCATGCATCTGGGCACGATAATCCTCTCGATAGAGAGGAATATAACCAGGATCATAGATTTCAGTGGTAGAGAATGAAGACCTTAGATTAGTTTTACCTAGAGCTAGGTTATCTGGAGAACGCTTCAGGGGAAACCACTCAACATTGCAGTAGTACATCGCGATGCCACCAGCTTTGGTTGGTTCTAAGTCAAATGCCAGGCTAACCAGGAATGGCTGTCGCTCGTTTCAGCATTGGCGACGGATCGCCGTGCTTGGTCGGCCTTCGTTCCGGACGCGGTGAATTCCTTGGAAGGAGCCGGCTTAACCGATCCCGGGTGAATGCCGCAACATACATACATATACTAACCAGTTGCAAGCCCTTGCAGATCTACCCTAATATTTATGCCTTATTTGATATCGATACAAAAAGGCAGAATAACAAATACATATTGGCCTCTAATTAATTGATTGATTGATTTTTTACGTTCTATCAACCCTTTGCGGGTTATTTAAAACGAAGTAATATCATTTGTATTGTACTAATTTTTTTTAAAAGATAATAATGCTTTACGGATAGAAGCCATGATATTTAACCAATAGCTGGGGGAGAAGAGTTGAATTTAGACCTTTCCCCATCAGCCAAAATAATGAACCCGACTGGAATTTGAAGCCGGCCCCACCAATTCCTCATTCCAGGCCGTTATCCATTTACGAATCGCACATCCCAACTTACAGCATATCTTACTCCCAAGCGGTCACCCATCTAGGTACTGATTAGGCTGGATGTTACTTAACGTGATCGAACGTGTGTTCCAACGTCTAATGGCCATAGACGTCGTTGGCCGCTGACTACAAGAGCATAAGCCTAAGTTTAAAACCAATATTTCTATTCATTCGCCTCGACATAAAGAAAACATCGATGCTCAGAGATAGAACAATGGTCAGAAAAAACAGGGAAACGGGGAGATAATTCAAATTATTAAGGAAAAGGGAAAAGAAGGCACAGCAGTTTAATAATCAGAAAGCAGTAGCGTGACTCTATTCGGGTTCCTGTTTCCATGTTTCGAATGCTTAATCAATATAATGTGTGAACTCGGCATAATACGAATTGCAATATTGACCGTTTCCCTATAAGGAAAAATTTGAAATTCATTGATCGAGCAGTCAGTATCTCTTGCGGTTGTAATTTACAAAATCGCTTGTCCGTAGAGATGGTGTTTTCCTTCCTAACCTTTTATTTGAAGTAATGCAGAATGTCAACAACAGGGTTATGTGCTATCCATTTTAGTTGTTGCTGCTGTTGGTAGTCTTCAGCTGATGTGATTTCCGTTATTTGGTGCAGTCCTTTGTTTGTGAATCTGTAGCCTTAGTCCACAATGTTCAAAGACTCACAAGCTTCACTCCCTCAAACTCCATTTTCAAACATTGATCTTAGAACGCAGTTGCATGCGGTTTAAATATTTCTGAACAGGGCTGGCGTCGTGCATGTCATCCATATGGAAGTCTCTATCTATTTAAGAACATACCTCGAATTTTCATATTGATGTTTGGGTTTTTTAGCAATTTGCAGTGTAGGGCGAAACTGTATATGGCGTAATGTTCGATTTCCTATTTTATACACAATTAGTTATAATTCAGATTTCGTGCCATCACTGCTTTAGTTCAAATTCCAGATCACAGTTTCTGTTTTGGAATGTTTTACCTTGGGTTGTATTTCTTGAAACACATGGTAGAGGATGTTGATTTTCTGGTCCAGATCCCAACTATGAATACTTATGTCACCAGCATAACCCCTAGTGTAACAGGCGAAAGAATCCTACAGATTGACTTGCAACGACTGTAGAGGCGGATAAATTCAATGTCATCCATTGTGAGGCAATCCGTTGCAATCATGTCGTCAAAACCTACATGTGGCCCGGAGTTGTTCTCGAGATCATATTGAATGGGTCACTCATTTATCCTATTACTATCTTCTCTATGGACAAAGAAAAAAAATCCTACCCTGACGGGACGGATGAACAAAGCAGGTCTTCGTCTAACCAGCATAAGCACATGTATCGTTCTAGATTACTACGTTTCGACAAAGATTCAAGCAACATCTTTTTTCTATGTCCTGTGTCCCTTCAAGACGTGGTCGATCATGGCCCTCCATACTTTCCTGTCCCTTGTTGCTCTTAATAAGATTTTTCTTTTTGTTAGCTTTCCCAAACCCTGTTCTACTAACAATTTACTCAAGCTCGTCAAGTACATTACGTACCGTCTTTCTTTGTCCCTCAATTCGTCTTGAGATTAACAGGTTTTCCAAAGCCTCTTTCCTCATTAAGTGACCCTGAAATTTCAACTGTCTCTTCTTGATGTTAATGTAAATTTCCTTTTTGTTTGCATTTTCTCCAAAATCTCGTTGATGCTCGCATATTCAATCCATGGGATCCTCAGCATCTTTCTGTAGAACCACATTTCTCTTGCTTCAATTCTCTTTTGCATCTTTGAGCACATAGTCCAACATTCGCTACTATACAGGAGAACAGATGTTACGTCAAAGTTCAGTACTGTGTTACATAAAATCCTCACGCGGCATTCCATTTGTATTTGGAGGATATAAAGGGGATCGTCTATGATGAAATATCTATATCGCAACAGCAACTTTGATAAAAATCCGATATCTACTGTTTAATTAATTTTAACTATAATTCTCTAACTTATTAGAGATATTATAGTCACAGCGTTTTGGCCAAGGACGTATAGCCATCTTCAGAGGTCTATCGTTTGGGGTATCTGTTGATTCTTGTGTTATTTGTATCTGTGATGCCAGCTATTCTTCTTTCCTGCTGAACCAGGGCGTCACAACTTGATCCAGGAATATAATTCACGATTAAATATATGACAGTAACACAACGTTTTATCTACTACACCACGGTTCCGAAAGAGATTAATGCAGTATATCTGTAGACTTTATATTCAATATTACGTGGTTGCGACATTTGATTATCATAACAGCTTTTGATAATTTGGATTCGATGTCAGGCTTAACATAACTATCGCAGCCTTTAGAAAACATTTGAAACTGGATTCTCCTCAGTGTATTATTTAGAGCTGTGATTTTTGCTTTTTGTTTTTTGTTTGAAATCCACATTCATTTCCGACTGCTTGTTGTTATTCTTCAACATCTTTGTTATGACTTCAGCTTGTGATGTATTCGTTGGTGTTATTGTTAAACCCTCCCGTATTTTCATGTGTTTTTCTCGCCTCCATCTTTGTTTGCCTCCATGTATGTTCACCGCGTTTCTGGACGAAACGAATCAACTGTTTTCCCACCCGCAACCTATACGATTAGACTCAACATGATGTTTCAGCAACAATGCACTCTCGAATGCTCATATAGTTCCACCCGTGTGTTAACCCAACCTATGAGTCAGTTGTAGATGATAGGGTAACGAGATTACATTTATGTAAATCTCGTTTTAAATTATTTTTTAATTCTTCTATTACTTATTTCTTACTTAAATTTGTTTTAAACTGTTGCTTTTTGTGGATTTTCTTCATTTTTACTTATATTTGCATTTAAATTCTATTTCTTAAATCTTTCTCCATGTTCTTTACTAAACTTTGATTTTAAATCATTTTTAAAAGAAATATTCTTCTGCTTCGGTTAATTCCGGTTATAATTATTATTCATTTTAAATAATTCTTCTTCTTTAGATAATTCTCGTTTTAAATGCTTTTTCTTTTCAAATTGTTCTTTTCAAATTAATTCTGGTTTTAAATTTATTTTAAAGTAATTGTTGATCTGTCCTTAAATCTGATTTGAAAATATTTTTCTTTTTAAATACCTCCTTACTTAATTCAGGTTTTATTTTTTCTCTTCAAATAATTCATCTTCCATAATTAGATTTTGTTGTAAAATCAGTTTTACTTAAATTTGGTTTCAAATACCTTAATTCTAGTTTTCAATTATTTTTTTAAATTGTTCATCTTTAACGGATATGCTTTTAAATTATATTTCATTTCTTAAAAATAATCTTCATTACTTAATTCTGATTTAGAATCGTTTTACGTTTTAAATAATTATTGTTTTTTTTTATTTGCTCTGGTTTTAAATTATTTTTCTTATTAATTTTTTCTCCTTTAATTAATTGTGGTTTTAAATTATTTTACTTTTTAAATCTTTCTTCTTTAATTTTAAATTATTTTCGTTTTTCTTCAATTAATTCTGGTTTTAAATTATTTTTCTTTTTAATATTTTCTTCTGCTTTCCTTAATTTTTGTTGCTTTTCTTTTTAAATAATTCTTCTTTACTTATTTTCGATTTTGTATAATTTTTTTTGTTCATCTTCTTTAATTAAATCTACTATTAAATGTCTTCTTTTCTAACAAGAAAAACTGATTAAGACTTCATAGAAACATTCGATCTCATGAATAGCAATTACTATTATTATTATTATTATTATTATTATTATTATTATTATTATTATTATTTTGTTTCTTTGATGTGTGGCGTGTAATCATTTCCTTCCGGCCCCGCCTAAAACCTAAGATCAGAAATCGCATCAAGACATTTTCCACTGCGCAATTAAAAAATATATATATCTTACATAAATGAAGCCCTTCGTAAGGTGTGGGCTGTACTCGTGGGAACATTTTTTTTGTATTTCTTTAAGGCATTGGCTAACAGGAATCACTCAATTAATTTCCTGGGGTCTTTTCCAACGAACCCGAGGACTCCAAATACAACAGGGGTTGTTGATGTTCTCATATGCCCCCTTTTTTAGAATTTAATTTCAAGGACCTTGTATTTTGATAGCTTTTTGAAGATCTTCAAAGACACATTTCAGTCTGCAGGGACTGCCATATCAATAAGGAGACACTTTTTGTTTGTTTTCGGTCTCTAATAACGATCGCAGTGCGATTAGTTTTCATTGTTCTGTCTATATGTATAGCGTAGTCCCATGAGATTTTTACAGGTCCTATTTCCTTAACCAGGTCTGGGTAGTGTTTATACCAATTTCTTTTAGTTTCCTTTTCGTAGAAGTTGCATATTTTCCAGTTCAGATATTGGCCCAGACTGTCATGCTGCGTTTTATATTCAGTGGATGCCAATACTGTGCAACCTGATACAAGATGATTAATTGTTCTTGGATATTTTCACAGAATTTGCATTTTGGGCTAACACGCTTTTTAGTAAGTGTGCTTGATAATTTCTAGTTAACAAACATTGGTCCTGTGCAAAAAGGATAAAACCTTCGGTTTCAGCCTTTAACACTGTACTACGTAGCCACTGATTGGTCAGAGGTTTGACTACACCAGCTTTTTTGGTACGGGCAGAGTATTGACCTTGAAGCGGTGTAGCTTACCATCGTTTTTGTATCCGATCGGTTGCATTTGCTTTCTTTTTTAAGCATTTTGCAGCTTCAGTAGGTGTATTGTTACATTTTTTGAAACTCCATTTTGAACTTATTATTATTATTATTATTATTATTATTCAATGGGCTCACAGTCATTGAGGAATATTTTCGAACTATTGCCATGCGATTTTCAAAATGTAAGACGAAAGAAGAACGCAAAAAAAGCAGTTAAAATTTTGACAATACGCAGGCTGGACCTATCCAATTCTCACTTTCTGGCCTTGACAGAGTTTAAAATCCCTTGCGCGGCTTTGTGTCTGATGAATGGTTTTCCGCAAAGCAAGCTCCTTCCCCCACATCCGAAACTTTGCTTGCTTATTTTCTACTCTGTCTCTTCATTCAAAGCAGATGTTCGAACAACCTCCATCCCATGGTTTCATCACTCTAGACCTTCACAGCTAGGAGACGCCATGACATACTTTGAGTCAAATCATCACATTTCATTCTTATTCCATTGTTGAGGAGGAAGTTCCATTTAGAGAGCTTATTGCCCAAAACTATTGCATTGTAAAACTGACTCCCGAGAGGATGCTTCTCCGATCACTACAATCTTAAACTTTTCAAGTTTACCTTCAACCGATCTATATAATGCATATTGCTCGGCCTATGCCTAAACCTTGCAACAAACTTATTTAATAACCATCTAACTTGAGTGGCTCTTCGGATTTGTACTGGTTAAACAACAGTAAGATAAATGCAAGGTATTTCAATAATTCCACAAGGACGAAGAAAATGTGACTATTTACCCTAAGCGGTGAAATAAAAATCCGTTTTAAACTATCGCAGACAACGCCAGAGGCATCATTACGCAGGGGACATCTAAAAATAAAAATAAAATAATAAGATCAATTTCCAAACAGAGATAGACAGCAAATATTGTATTTATGTAAAAAGAAAATCAGGTTGTTGACTATATAATAAATAAATGCCAAAAGGTGTTTTGAACTGAAAAAAAAGATGCAGATAAACAAGCAAAAATAAACTGACAATTCTGAAGACTTTTAATCATGTCACATTGAAACAGCAGTTCTCTTATAATCACTGAAATTAAGCAACTTTTGGCCTTGGTCAGTCGCTAGAAATATGACCGATGCTGTGAGTTCGAATGCACGGGAGGAGTTATCGATAATGGCTCAGAATTATAAATCGGAGGACCGAGTTTCAATTTCAGTTGTGTTAGTTACATTCATTTGCACGCAAATACCATTGGGAAAGGTATGAATTTACTTTTTCAGCCCCACCAGCTATGGGCTAACTAGCAAGTCTTATATGAGTAAATCATTATCATTTCTTACAATTCATACTTCTTAAAATTTAAAAATATTTTCTGGCTTTAAATAACCTGCTACGGGTTGATAAATCGTAAGAAAGAAATCAATCAATGAAAAGGTAGCAATGAATTGGATTATAATTATTAGAAGATTAGAGTGTTGACAGAAATAGGAGTGACGTAAATCGATAACTAACAAATAGAATGGTTGGGAAATTAATATGTCGCCGATGTACATGTCTCTTGTTCTGGAGCCAAGTCAGTGTACACAAGGAATTCGAATTTCTTAACCTTTATTTTAGTCTAATATTGGAGATAATTTAGAAATAATTATATCCGACATTCGTTCGTATTTAAATCATTGTTAATTAACCTCCCTTAAAAACTGATTTGATATTCGTTAAACTGAATTTTTGGTTGTCTTTTTTCCTGATTGGTAATTTAATCTTCCGCCCAAAATTTAAAATGGCAGAAAGCTAACGAATCTGACATATAGACAATCTGGCTGAACATTGGTCAACTTTGAAATCAAACAAATTTAATTTGATATTTTTGGAGAAATCCAATGATTTTTTTTTAAATTTCAGAATTTAAGTACATATCCTCTTAATACTGCTACACTGTTGCTATTGCAGATTCTACAAGACCGTGAAAACTTTGAAGAGAATGAAAGAGATATGAGCAGACTACGATAGATAGATAGATAGATAGATAGATAGATAGATAGATAGATAGATAGATAGATTGAAATAAATAGCGAGATGAAACAGTGGGTGAAAAGACAAAATTTAGTAACAGCTACAAGGGATAAGAATTATTAGAGAACTATGATAATCCCGTCCTGATGTCACGCGGCACATAGTCATCTAGTAATTCATACTTACTAGGTTCAAAAGACACAAGTTTTCGAAATTCAGATCAGACTCTCTGGGTTCGCCATAATCTCCGATCGAACTTGATATTAACTTTCAGCAATACGATAGTGTGGTACTGAGGATATTTCCTACGTCAGACAATAAAAATGACTGCCCACACCAAAAAAAAAAAAAATTAAAACTTTTTTTAAAAAATGGAGACAATTATACATAGAATCAGAAAGAGCAAGTCGTAAAAAGGTTATATTGTTGGTAAGAGCGACCGAGTAAAACAGCGCGTGACCTGCTCAAAAAGCTTCGGTAACGGGTAGTAGAGAGAGGAATATTTCTACAGGAAATAAGAAGTTGAGAAGAACTATGATCACCCAGCACATACAGTAATAAGACGACGAGCAATCTCATGGCTATAGATAAATCTCTATGTGTGACACATGAGAGAGAATAAATCCCGTAAAAAAAGAACGAATAATCAGTAACGAGGTTTATATTAACACAGCGAAAATCAGTTTTATGAAATGTGCCCAGATCGAGAAACTTGTTCGAAAAACATTTATTCGAATTGTAAATTGTTTGAATGAACATTAATTGAAAGGACAAGTATACTAAATGATAATCAGTGATTTTCCAAGGGTAGCTTAGATGTGACACATGGCCGAAAGTATGGGACACCCAGTGATGATCGAACTCACTACTCAGTCGTAATTGTTCTAGCGAGACAAGCTTGCTAACCATTACACCGCCTCAAGGTGCCCTACTAAATGATGATTATTTGAAATACCTATGATTGAAATACATATGTGTTCTCGTTTTGAGAGAGTCAATGCTGATTTGTCTAGAACTTATAACTCCCTTGAAGAATTACATACGACTTTTTTTTCAGCAAGTGTCATTTCATCATCCCACAATAGGGATATTCTTAGACGCTCTCGAAAGAGGAAAGGACTTGCAAGAAATTTATATCGCAAAAGTAAGAACAGGTTGGCAAACTACGAAAAGCACCAAGAAATATCGTGACGTAAATGGAAAACTTAAAAAATTAATGACATCCTTTAACGATTACTCCTCAATAGTTGACTATTTGCGTGCAGTATTATATAACTTAAGTTCATAAGGATTTTTCTTTTAAGAAATTGTTTTATTAACGATATTTCGAATAATTATCATTTGTATATTTCCACTTTTAATTTTTACATTTTTATTGCAATAAAAATTTTGCATTTCGAATGATTATCATTTAGTATAATTGTCCTTTCGATTAATTTTCATTAAAACAATTTACAATTCGAATAAATGTTTTTCGAATAATTATTTTCGAATAATTGTTTTCGGGCAATTATTTTCGAACAATGTTCACATAACCAATGTGCCAAAGAAAAGCAGTGAAAGAATCATGAATATCACTTGGAACAGTAAATCGAATTAAATCCGCTGTAAAAGCCGTAAGCATTACCCCAGCGGATAGGCTACTTGGTTTTATTCAGCTGATTTATGTGTGGAATAAAAGTTAGGCAGGCGATGGCAAATGACATTTTCATATCAGCAGAAAACGGAAAAAGACAACGTTCATCAAATATGTGAAAACGCCAAAATCAAGATTCCACCTATAGAATTTCTTGCTTAATATCGGGTGGTAGGGAATTATGAATGGGCTATTAGAACATGCATGGTGGACAGCGTGTTGAGGAATCGGGAGCCGAGTTCGAATTCCAGTCGAAGTAGTTACATTCACATACTTGCGAATACACTTGACACTAAAGCTCAAAAAAGGTATGAATCCATCTTCCCTGCCAGTTATGAGTAAATAGCAGGATAGACTTGGTCCTATAGCCTTGGGTGGTAGGCGGTCTAAGAGAAGGACATCTCTGAATTCAAAACCTGAGTGGTCGAGGGTCGCTAACCTGGGAGGAGGATAAACGGAACCACTAAAATACACACAAGAAAATGCAAGAGCTGTTAAAGTTGAATGAACTCCTCACGTTGAACACCGTTACATGTGTTAATTAACCTGACCACACCGAAATTGACCAGAAGTGGTGGGTGCGTCTAGACACCACTGTATATATGGTCAATCAGGGACGAGTTCCCCCAACAGGATTGAGAAGGCCCTGGAGTTGGATACGGATTAGAACATGGAAGAATCATCGCTGCATACATTTATTGAAAACGGTGCATTATTGCGAATGTGTATTGCCTTGGTAAAGAGAAGTGTTGTTATTCTTCAGCAGGGCAATGCAAATTTCATTCTTCAAGAGAGATTGCAAGAGAGAAATAAACCACCAGAAGAGAAGGTTGTTCCAGATCCATAATATTTACTAGATTTAGTTCCATTTCTTTTGATTACTAGAATATTTCATAAGTAACCAAACATTGCATTAAGCGTCTAATGGAGAATTTACGTTTCCTTCGACTTTCAGTCATTGACATGGTGTAATAGTGATTTCCTATGCGCAGATTAGATGTGGTGCACAGTGAGGATCGTAGTCACTATTCAATGTTTCTAGCGAGACAAGCTTGGAAACCATTAAACCACGTAGCGCTGCCGCATTGTCATGGTGTAATGGTTAGCAAGTTTGTCTGTCTGGAACAATTACGACTAGGTAGTGAGTTAGGGTTTGGTTTTAGAGAGACTGCAAAAAAGGAGAAGGCTTATACTTAACGTCAGGATGAGGCAGCTAAAGTTTCTGGGACACATAATGAGGAAGGTGGGCCTGGAGAATCTGATACTTACGGATCGAGTAGAGGGAAAGAGAGACAAGGGAAAGCAGTGTGGAACATACCTGGTGAGCTTGAGCAGGTGGATGACAGAACGAGGTCTGGGGGAGGAAGCAGAGGGAAGGAACTTGCTGGGATCTGCAAGGGAAAGAGGGAGGTGGGTAGCCATGACCGCCTACGTCTTGAAAGGACATGGCACATAAAAAGAAATGTGAGTTCGCTCCTTACTTGATGACCCATACTTTAGGCCTTGTGCCAGATCTTAGATACGGTTAAAGAATCACTATCTCTATCTATAAAAGGCAGGATGTGTGTTTGTCTGTGTGTAATGAATGCACGGTCGTAATTTCCGACGGATTTGCACCAAAATTTACATGCACATGCTCAAAGTTAGAGGGAAGGCCAAGACCGACTCCCATCGATAGTGGAAATAATCGAATTTTTCATGCTTCTACAGCAGTTTTCATGTTGTTTGCGGCCATTTTGTACTGCCCAGAGTGAGAGCTTATAGCTGGCTGCCATGAATAGGCAGGAAGATTCTATTGGCCAACGTGAGAGCCAACAGCTGACTGTTACGAATGTTAACTAGCATGCTAACATGCAAAACAAATCGATAGCTGCATTCGTCACAAGTTGGAAAAATTTAAATCTGCATGGCACTTTACTCCAATTGGCTCATTCGCTTGCTTAAACTCAACGTTGATTCTGATTCCGCAGAACGGGGTTGGGTGTGAAAAAGCATTTGTTGTTAACATTCTTTTTTCATTCAGTTTTTATAGTTACGAGTCCTTTTTTTGTGTTCATTTAGTTTAGTTCTTTTGCGTAACAGATTTAATGTTTAGTATAGAGCTTAGAAAAAATTCTCAGTGTGAGATAGGCAAGAAGTAAGACATGTAGCAACATCAGCACGGCAAAGGGCACCCCTTTAAAGGCAAGGAAGGGCAAAAATATTTTAAGTCAAGTAATAGCGCTTGCTGTATGAGTCGTACGATTTTTGAACCAAGCACGGACAACGCCGGGCCATGCTGCTAGTTGGAAATAGTATGATCATATTTTGTATAAATAATATCTAAACAAATTTAAATTATATATGATTTATGTCCTTAGTAGCAAAGCAGAATTACTTTATAAGCACCCTAATGTTGAAAAATTAAATTGTCTTTATGACATTAAAAAACAAAAAAAAACGAAAAACTATTTACCTGACAAACACACAAATAATATTAGCGTCGTATGGCATAAAATATTATAATAAAATAAAAATAAGGAAAACGGAAAAGGGTCTATGAGTATTGAAATCTGTATTGGATCGGACGAATGTTAATTTGCAAATTACACGCAACAGAAGAGAAGAAGGATTGTGGCAAGCGCTCGTAAAATAAGTAATAAATGGACGTCAAAAAAGGAACAGTGAGGAAGGCAATGACGACAGAGAAAAGATCTCGTTGAATGAATTTAATTATGCTTTTTTATGTTACCTGGAAACGTGGATTTTTCGTTTGTGAGAAACCTGGTATTACGTTCCTGTCTCTTCCGTTTTGGCGTTGTGATTATATGATTTTCACCAACTAAATCTATAAAATAATAATAGAAGATAATGATTTCAAGTGACCAACATTTCTAATGAGCGATCGTATGGAAGAGCGACTCTTTTACAACGAAATAAAGCTAAATGGGGCATGAAGTTCACACAGAACGATTATATTCTGAATTTTCCAAATAAGAAGGGCATGCATACTTAAAAAATCAACATTCGAAATCCTACTATTTAGACTCGAACTGAGGCATCTAACCCCACATATAGAAGAGTAAAAAAAAATAAAAACTTGATAATCATTTAGTACAGGATAAGACATATACTGTCAGTGAGAATATGAAGTGCGTTCTGTGCTAGATTGTATTTAAATAAATCACCACGCGAAATTCTGAGAGAACACCGAATGAAAGTGTTGTCTAGAAATACATTTCATTCAGTGATTAAACAAATGGAAATACCGTGATTGAGAGTTCACACAAGCAGTATAACCCAGTCCCATCTGTCAGAGAATTTCTGTGACTACACCACTCTTAACATCTGGACAACTAACTCCCTAAACTACAACCCCCTTGATTATTATGTGTGGGGTGCAGTTGAGTGAGACACTAAGAAAACTCCTTGTAACAACAAAGATGAAAAGAATGTAATGATTATTGAAACATTCACCAAATTAAACAAGGAGACCGTCCACAAGAGATGCAGGAAATTCCCAAATCGTCTCCAGGCGGTGGTTGTAGCAAATAACGATTTTATTGAAGTAATTTATTCTTTAGCATCTTAAGATATTTCTGTGTAATTTAGGTAAATACATCTGTTAAAATGAAATGTTATTTTTAATTTTGCGTAATTTAGACGTCAATTTATCCATCGCATCCTTTATAAAATATTTATAAATCATTTTCCCATATATATATATATATATATATATATATATATATATATATATATATATATATATATATATATATATATATATACCCAAGTATAGGATTGGTGTATGGGGAATAAATTTCAAAAATAAAAAATACTATTCATAATAGAGTGATCAATACAGAGTAGAGCAAATATAATTTATTCGAAAAATAAATATCTTATACAATCACCAGAAAAATAGCTATTTTTTTTCAACACTTCTGATGCCTTATCAAGTGATGGTGTTGAATGTAGAATAAAGCGTTTTAAAAGGTTCAAGCCGACCAGACACCCCTCGATAGGAGAAACGGTGAAACATAAACTTGAAAAATAAGTGTTGAAACAAAATGGCTTTTTTTTAAGTGATTTTATAACATCTTTATGTTATAAATTACGAATAAATTATGTATATATTTTTAAGCATATCACCCCAAGCAAAGCTGGAAGCCACTAGTACGTAGGGGGTTACAGAAGGTTTGGAGGAAGAGCAGATAGGAGTGGTAAAGGAGAGGATGTGGAGAAAGATAGTGGATCGATCAAGGCTAGGGGGTTACAGAAGATTTGGAGAGAGAGCAGATGGGAATGAAAGGTGAAAGGATGTGGAGAAGGGAAGAGGATAGATCAAGGCAGCTGGAGATGTCGATTGACGTTACACTTAAATAGTTGGAGATTGTATTTGTCAGGGTAACAGGAATAAGGAAGGGAGTTCCACAGGCGAGATGTGCGAGACATGAAGCTACTGGAGTAGAAGAGACGTCTACATCTAACAGTTTCAACGGTTAACGGGTGGGAACGGGATACCAGCCTCGTGGGACGTTTAAATTCAGGAGGCCTAGGAACCAGCGAAAGCAGATCCTCGGAGCAATTACCGTGAAAGTATTTATAAAAAGACAGAGCGAGGCAACGTCGCGTCGGTGAGAGAGAGACTGAAGACGAGATGACAGATCAGGGCCAATTACATTGCATATCCGTCTCCGGATCTTATCAAGAACCCTGAGGCAAACAGCAGGGGCCCCAGACCATATATGGCAGCAATACTCCATGCAAGGGCGAATGGTCGATTTATAGATTTGGAGGATAGATTCCGAGGAGAAAAATTTACTGGCTCGGCACAGGGAGCCAACTTTCCTTGCGGTGGATGATCCAATTGACTCGATGTATTTGTCCCATCTCAGATCAGCGGACAGCGTGAGACAGAGCTGCCGCAGAGAAGAGGTGTCAAGAAGTTTGTCATCAGACATTCTAATGGGATGCAGGGATGGATCCTTGTGGTGGTTAATAGAAAGCAGTTTAGTTTTAGAGGCGTTAAAGTTAACCGTCCATTTCTTGCCCCAGTTCACAACCGATTGGAGGTCCTTTTCTATCCGAGTACATATATATATATATATATATATATATATATATATATATATATATATATATATATATATATATATATATATGTTGTGGTGGGATCCACCTAATCTGCATAGGTGACTACCAACTATATAAATAATGGTTGATACCGGAAGAGGAGAGAGAGAATCACGAGATCCAACTAGAGACTCTGATCGACTGCGACTAGTCAACAGATTCTCCAGGAACGTTTTCCCAGAAATATACAGAAATACTATATGTACTTATTGTGTACACTTTCTTGTTATAATACATTCTTGTTCTAAGTACATTTTGTGTTGCATTATTATTCCATGCATTAGGTGAGATTCAACATTGAGTCAAGACTCAACAATGGCGACGAAGTAGAACGAACCATACGCCAAGTTTCAACAATGGCCACAAAGTAGAACGAACCATACGCCAAGTTTCAACAATGGCAAAGAAGTAGAACGACCCATAAGGAAAGAAGAAAGAATTAATAGTGAGAGTTTTCAACAATTGGGACAAGTCATTGAAGAACCCAGGCTGAAAAAAAAAAAACTATTAATTAAAAGTCCAACGTTAACGTAACGACGAAGGATTCTAAACTTCTGGATATGTAAAACTCGTTAAAAGACGACTAAGCATAAAGGAACGTTCACTCAGAAAAATTGGAAAGGTGTCGTAATCGAATAACGGTAATTTTAAATTAAAAAATTATCTACACCGAGACACCCGCTAAAAAGAAAAATTGGCCGACTACAAACACATGCATGGATTAAAAGGAGCACAAATACACCGTGTCGACTTTGAAAGGTAACAAATTTTAAAAATTATTTTTTTAAAATTATTTGTTCAACAATATAGTGACGAATTACCTCTGATAATAAAATCAGACGTGTCATTGAAATACGCGAACAGAAGTCGAAAAAAAAAAAAAAAAGTCCGACGCTCTCTGTTCACAGAAAAAAAAATAATACCAAAGTTGATTAGCACGGGCGTGAATGTAAAAGCAAGTCATAAAATTAAAAAGTCGTACGTTTGTTTCGATTTTTTGGTCAGCTTATATGATATTCGGGGATACACAAATTAAAAGTATATTCCTTGTTGCATGAACACTATCAGCTAAAAATGGAGGAACTATCCAAAGTCATATCTGAATTATTAAAATCCCAGCAGTTGAGTCAACAACGTCAGCAAGAACAACAGATAGCACAGCAAGAACAACTGATAGCGATGCAAAAATATCAAGTTAAACAAGATGAAAGACAACAAAAATATCAAGAGAAACAAGATGAAAGACAACAAAAACAACAAATAGCGCTGCAAAAATATCAGGAAAAACAAGATGAAAGACTTTTGGAAATTCAAAAGTTAACACTGGAGAAATTAAACAACTTTCAGGCAAATGAGGGAAATTCTTCATATTCTAATAACACCATATTTAATTCGCTGGAAACTTTCAACTATGTGCCAGACGAAGAAAAAACGTTTGAAGCTTACTTTAAACGATATGAAGATATTTTCTACACAGACTATGAAAACTGGTCTAAAAGAGCTGTTTGGAGCAAATATGTCGCTTTGGCATAAGCGATGGTTATGCATGAATGTCTCTAAATCCGACGATCAGGATTACTTAACATATGCATTTATAGTAAATAGACATTGTGACAATTTCAGATTGGCAGAGATTACGGTTGAAGAATTCAAGTGCTTAATTTTTGCTCAAGGACTGGTATCCAGTAAGAGTGCCGAAATAAGACGTAGAGTTTTGTCTAAACTCGAATCTGAACAAGGCCTTACCCTGCAAAAGTTAGCAGAGGAGTGTCAACGGGCCGTAAGTTTAAAAAAAGAGTCGCAAAAAATCGAAGAAGCTGGTATTGCTTATATTAAAAAAATAAAAAAGCAGTCAAAGTACCCAGTAGAGAAAAATTGGAGAAAAAATTCAGCGTATTTTAATAATAGACAAGAAAATAAAAAGAACGAAAATAAAAAAGTCCCACCATATAATTGCAGACGTTGTAACGAAAGACATTGGGAGGTAAATTGCCCATATAGAAATAAAAAATGTTTCGTGTGCCAAAAGAAGGGTCACAAAGGATCTTGTTGTAAAACGAAAAAATTCAAGAGCCGAATTAGACAAACAAATTCGAATATCAAATCAGATAGAGATTTGAGGAAATATGTGACGACTGAAATATTCAAAAAGAATATCAAATTTCAACTCGATTCAGGGTCAGATTTAACAATAATGAATGATAAAACATGGAAAATTTTAAAAAGGCCTACAATAATGAAGTCAACGAAACTCGCTCGAACGGTAACTGGAAAGCAAATTAACTTCGAAGGCGAGGGTGTACTTCCAATGAAATTGAATGGGATCGTTAAAAAAATAAAAGTTTTCATTCTGAGAAATGGAGAAAACTTGTTGGGTACAGATTTTATTGAAACATTCGAATTGTGGGATAAACCGTTAAACTCTTTCTGCAGAAAAGTAGAAAGTAATACGCAATCAAGACAGGACATTAAAGATGAATTAAAGAAAAAGTTTCCGGAAAACTTTACACCTGGTCTTGGAAGATGTAACAAGTTTGAAGCTAAATTTGAATTAAAAGAAAATATAATGCCTATATTTAAAAAGAAACGTAACGTGCCTTTCGCAAGTGTAGAGAAAGTAGTAGTACCAAAAGAGTTGCAGAAAAAAATCCTACGGGACTTTCATATGGGTCACCCGGGGATTAATAGAACAAAAAGCTTAATGCGAAGTTTTGTATATTGGAAAGGAATGGATGTGGATATCGAAAACATGGTTCATCGATGTAAAGGGTGTGCGTTAGCAGCTAAGGCACCACCTATAGTACACAAACCATGGCCAAAGACGGATCATCCGTGGGAAAGATTACACATTGATTTCGCTGGTCCAGTAGAAGATTATTACTACTTAATAGTAGTAGATAGCTTTACAAAATGGCCGGAAGTACTACGCTGCAAAAAGCCTACGTCCAATACCACAACAACTTTTTTGCATGAACTATTTGCACGGTTCGGTGTGCCAGAGTGTATTGTGAGTGACAATGGTACACAATTCACTTCTGACGATTTTAAAGAATTTTGTGAGTTATATCAAATTAACCACATAACGACGCCGCCGTATCATCCGAGATCCAATGGACTCGCAGAAAGATTTGTAGATACGTTAAAGCGCGCTCTGAAGAAAGCCTCAGGAGTTCCAACGGAAAAGGCGCTTCAGCAATTCCTACAAGTATACAGAATCACGCCTAACCAGAGAACACCATCAAACATGGCACCAGCTGAACTAATGTTCGCTAGGAAAGTTAAGTCAGTGTTTGACAAGCTTTTGCCAGGAAGAAATAGGATAAAGAACACTATGTATACAGCTAGAAAAAGATACACCCCCGGAGAGAAGGTCTTTTTCAAGTGCTATAGAAACAACATTGAGTTCTGGGAGCGAGGCATAGTGGACAAGAGAATCGGTGACCTGATTTACATAATAAAAGGGCCGAAGAATACTCATAAAAGGCACCAGAACCAACTCAAAAAATGCTACGTGCTGGAGCATGAAGAGAGTATACCGGATGAAGAGGAAGATCTCATTGATGTAATGTATGATACTTTTCAAGTAGAACCTCCGCAGAGTGCTTCTGAACCGAGAAGATCCGGTAGAAAACGAAAGTTCACGGACCCATTGGACGTGAATCCAAAACGAAAAAGATATTGAAAAAAAAAACAGATATATATATGAACTATGCAAAGGGGATCTACAAAGAAATAACCATCATCATCCCATATAGAAGCCAGTTTGAAATCCAAAAGGATTCCAAGGCTTGGGAGGGGGGTGTTGTGGTGGGATCCACCTAATCTGCATAGGTGACTACCAACTATATAAATAATGGTTGATACCGGAAGAGGAGAGAGAGAATCACGAGATCCAACTAGAGACTCTGATCGACTGCGACTAGTCAACACATTCTCCAGGAACGTCTTCCCAGAAATATACAGAAATACAATATGTACTTATTGTGTACACTTTCTTGTTATAATACATTCTTGTTCTAAGTACATTTTGTGTTGCATTATTATTCCATGCATTAGGCGAGATTCAACATTGAGTCAAGACTCAACAATATATATATATATATATATATATATATATATATATATATATATATATATATATATATTTATATTTATATATATATTTATATATATATATATATATATATATATATATATATATATATATTTATATTTATATTTATATATATATATATATATATATATATATATATATATATATATGTGTGTGTGTCCATAATACTTCACACGGTCAATGCGACTCGGAGTTTCATTTTTATGCAGCCATCAGGTAGAAAAGAACTCGCCATTTCTTTCATACCTTATGATTGCATGAAACTCCTAGTCAATGTCGGCGTGAAATATTATATATATATATATATATATATATATATATATATAGTCGTTCTGTCGGCGTCGGGTATTATTAGGTATGTTTATTATTATTAATAGTTGTTTTTTTTTATTTTGCAAAATAAAAAAAACAACTATTAAGTATATATTAAACATACCTAATAATACCCGACGCCGACAGAACGACTATATATATATATATATATATATATATATATATATATATATATATATGTATAATATTTCACGCCGACATTGACTAGGAGTTTCATGCAATCATAAGGTATGAAAGAACTTGCGAGTTCTTTTCTACCTGATGGCTGCATAAAAATGAAACTCCGAGTCGCACTGACCGTGTGAAGTATTATGGACATATATATATATATATATATATATATATATATATATATATATATATATATATATATATATATATATATATATCTTGTCTGTGTCTATGTGTGCCAAATTGATGAGATATGAATGCAATTTTTACACCAGAAGATTAACCAGTTAGAACTAAATGGTATAATATCATGTGGGGAATTTCTTTGCTTTTTTTAGGTTGAGGAAATATTTCTCCGATATGACATCATACACTGGGAAATTATGCAGTTCCTTTTTTGTAAAGTCCTCAATTTCTTCTCATTGTTAAAAAATGACACTATACGCTACTTTTTTCTTAATGTTTTCACAATACAACGTCCAACATAGTGTGTTACTGTTTGGTGTTATCTGAGCGTAAGTAATGCCAGATCATGGAGTCCATTGGCTTATGTAGGGAAGATAATGGTTAACCCTATACATGAAGAGGTAAAAATTGTATGCATTGGGAAACATCATTGAGGGTGTCTCTTTTAAAAAGCAGTAGCTCTTGATAAAAATCTGTCCGGGTGTTTTTAATAGAATACGGAGGGGATGCCGATGATTCATGCTCGTGTACATGGCTTAGCAGGCCCCAGCTTCAAATGTTTATGGTTAGTGGAACCCAGGAATGCATTTCATCAGAGCACATTCCTTGGAAATAGCGATAGAGCACCGAGCGAACAGATAGTAAATATGAGTGACGTGGCACCTCGTAAATATCATGCAATTGAAAAATGACTCTATCCAAGACAAATTGTCGCACATATATACCAGACTTTTAGATTTTCTGAACAAGACATAAATATATGAAATTTAGAATGAAATTTCGTCATGATTGATAATGTTGATGACGTTTTTGAATGGGATAACATAATGAAATTGATCTATTGTCTGAGTGATTGATCGATTGAGTGAGTGATTGATCGATTGAGTGAGTGATTGATCGATTGAGTGAGTGATTGATCTATTGAGTGAGCAAGTGAGTGAGTGAAAGTGAGTGAGAGAAAACTCACAGAGAAAGAAAATAATGGGCATGAAAGGAAAGATCGATGAAAAATGAAATAAGCGAAAAGCTATTTATTTTCTAAAGAAAGAAAGAAGGAAAACGAAATGAAATTCATTGTATAAGAAAATGGTACAAAGAAGAAAAGTAGGAAGAGTGGAAAGAAACAAAGAAACAAAGAAATGAAAGAAAAAGTAAGAAAGAAAGAATGAAATAAAATTTCGGCGTAAGCGATAAATAGAAAAATAAACACAGAAAAAAAAAAGAAATTCTTTGTATGAAAGAAAATAATAAATAAAATGGAATCTGGAAAGAGAAAAAAGAAAGCAATGATAGGAAAGATAAATAAATTTATTGTCCGAGAACGAAAATAAAAACAGAAGAAAAATAAAGAAAGCGAAAGGAACAGAATGTAAGACAAAATTCTTTGTATGAAAAAGAAAATCATAAATAGAAGAAAAGAAAGACAACTGCAAAAAGCAAGCAAGAAAGAAAGAAATTCTTTGTAAGAAATAAAATGTAAATATTAGAGGGAAGTCTGGAAAGAAAGAAAGAATGAAAGAAAGAAAGAATGAAAGAAAGAATGAAAGAAAGAAAGGAAGTGAGAAGCAGGCAAAAAGAAACAAAAGAATGAAATTCATTGTATGAAAAAGAAAAAATCTAGAAGAAAAGAAAAAAAAAGATAGAAAGAATGAACGACAAATTCATTTTCATGAAAAAGGAAAAGAAAGCGAAAGATAAATTCATGACATAATGAGAGAAAACGTAGAAAGATGAGGAAGTCTGAAAGAATGATATAAAAACATTTTTTGTATGACAAATAGAAGAATAAAAGGAAGGACGGGAAAAAGAAAGACTATAAATATGTATCCCAACACTCAGCTTACAGCCGATGAAATTCTTAACAAAACACTAAAAAATGCATATATTCAACTCGCCGTGTTATTTCATTCAATATCTCCATAAAAACATAATGCATACCAAATAAAAGCTTATTTCATGGATTTTGTTTCTATCGTATTTATTTTTATATGTACTACAGTGTGCGATGAACATTACAGTTTGAAAATAGAGACATTTTGGTGATTTCGCAAAATTTTGGCCATTTTTTTCACTGACGGCAGTTTAGACTTCCTCAAATTTTGTAATATGCGCACTCCGTAGGATTTAGTACAATTTTTGTCCTACATTAGTTTGAAAGGGAACATTCTAAACTTCATTGTCATATATTCTATATTTTTTGATTTTAATAAGAAGTTTGTCAACAATTCAAATGAAAAGTTTGATTGTAAAATTCAAATGCTTTTTCTAAAAATAAAAACACATAAAATATAACATTAAAACGTTTATTTAATAATCTATGAAAGTAAATCAAAATCAAATGTGAAACGATAGCTCCATTTTGCGCGTGTGTGATTATGTGTAACCATGTGCGACTCGCTCGGCCATCATTTCAACTCCACGCGAGACTCAATACACAGCGAACAACACGGACACAAAATAATCGATCGGCATTTTTTCTATGGACGAAATTTTCAAGAAAATTAGTAAGAATTTGTTGTATATCTTAATTTTCTATGATATGTAAAATGTAAATGGGATTTAAAAACCGTTTTCGTCATAAAAATATGAAACAAAAATTGATTTGTTTACTTTACGCTCAGATTGAAATCACGAAAGAAACGTAGCACTTATTGATCGAAAAAATTCATATTCAAAGAATAAGTTAAAAAAACATTCTACAAAAAAATTCTAGAATGTCTTTTATGTTTTAGCAGTATTCTCACAATAATTATCAGTATTTCAGTTACCAAGTAACATTTTGTTTAAAGTTACCCCTTCAAACAATTTTCTTACTTTTTAAATTATCTAATGAATGGATTTTAGTTACGATTTATTGCTATCTAGATACAAATTTATGATTTAATATTCATTTTCCTAATTTATTATTATTTCTTAGTAATATTTATTTCATACGGATTATTAGTAATCATTAGTGGGTATTGCTTATCG
This sequence comes from Acanthosepion esculentum, assembly GCA_964036315.1. NCBI lineage: Eukaryota > Metazoa > Mollusca > Cephalopoda > Sepiida > Sepiidae > Acanthosepion > Acanthosepion esculentum. The sequence goes on from OZ038487.1 coordinate 85,348,995, forward strand.
TGTGTTAAGCTTCTCTCTCTCTACAGTCCAGAAATTGTACATGTTGAGTCAGGACTGTACTTGTTCAGCATCTGCCCCATAGACATTCTAATTTGTTGATTTTATGTCATTTTTAACCATGATAAATGGAAAGAACACCACCAGAACTGGCTAAATATGAAAATTGTGTTTCTAATGTAAGAAGTATTCATTTTATGCAAGTCTAAAATCGGCCTTTCAAATATCTGGTGATAAAAGGTTAAAAAGCATTTTGTTTTCAAATTTGAAGTGGAATCATCCATTCTATCACTCCCCCCAAAATTAGGCATGTTACTGGTATAGTCATAATGTGATATTTGAAATTTGGGATGAATGTGGGTCATATTTCCAGTTTTAGGAAATGTCAAACATCAGGTTATGAGTTGTTTGCACGTCGTTGCAGAAGTTTTGATTTATAAAATTTGCATATTCAGACTGAATTTATTCAAGAAATATACAGTGATACGATTTGTAATTTTATTATTAATTTCTTTGTTATGTACCTAACAAGCAAGTATAATTTTAACTGTAGTTCTTTATTGATTTTTTAAAATATAGGAGTCCCAATATGGTATTTTGTCCTAATTCATAATAGATAAAATAATGGCTAAGTCGAAAACATGTGTAAAAATAAAAAATAAATCTGCCAAAATTAAACGGTTTGAGATATTTTGATGAAATAAAAACTACTAAGTTTCTTTAATCATGTAGATTAAGAAGATGCAAACAGATAACCCCTAGTACCTGTTTGAAATTTTCATCTGTGATACCTACAGTAAATGAAAGAAAAGAGAAAAAGATCAAAGTAAAAAGAAAGAAACAAAAAAGTATTAAATTCATTTTGAAAGAAAGAAAGAAAGAAACAAACAAAAAGTATTAAATTCATTGTGAATGAAAGAAACAAAAGTATTAAATTCAGTGTGAAAGAAACAAAAATGTGTTAAATTCATTGTGAAAGAAAGAAAGAAGGAAAGAAACAAAAAAGTATTAAATTTATTGGGAAAGAAATAAAGAAACAAAAAAGTATTAAATTCATTGTGAAAGAAAGAAAGAAGGAAAGAAACAAAAAGTATTAAATTCATTGTGAATGAAAGAAACAAAAAGTATTAAATTCAGTGTGAAAGAAACAAAAATGTGTTAAATTCATTGTGAAAGAAAGAAAGAAGGAAAGAAACAAAAAAGTATTAAATTTATTGGGAAAGAAATAAAGAAACAAAAAAGTATTAAATTCATTGTGAAAGAAAGAAGGAAAGAAACAAAAAGTATTAAATTCATTGTGAATGAAAGAAACAAAAAGTATTAAATTCAGTGTGAAAAAAACAAAAAGTGTTAAATTCATTGTGAAAGAAAGAAGGAAAGAAACAATAAGTATTAAATTAAGTGTAAAAGAAACAAAAAAGTGTATATTCATTGTAAAAAAAAGAAAGAAACAAACAAAAAAGTATTAAATTCATTGTGAAATAAATAAAGAAAGAAAGAAAGAAAGAAAAAAATAGGAGAAACAAAGAGAGAAAGTGATAAATAGAAGAAAATTAAATGACTGGAAAAAGAAAAGAAGCAAATAAATAATCAACAGAAATAAATTCAGTATAAAAGAAAGAAAAAAAAAAAAAAGAAAAATAAAGAAAGAAAGATAGAAAGACAATCAAACAAAGAGAAAAAATGAAAGAAAATTGTAAAATGGATGAAAGAAAGAAATTCGTTTTTAGAAAGAAAATGATAAATAAAGAACATAGGGAAGTCTGGTGATAAAAAGAAATAAAGAAATAAACCAAAGGAAAAAAAGAAATTGATTGCACAATAAAGAACATAAAATAAAAATGAAGAAATATATATATATATATATATATATATATATATATATAATAAAAAGACTTAAACACTAATATTCCATGGTCATAATTTATTCCATTGGAATCGCAAAAACGATCCAATTCATCAGACCTACAGATTCAAACTTAGTGTTTAAGTCTTTTTATTATATCCTTACTCTGTCCTGGACATCGAGTTCTACCTGGATCATATCCTCTTGGAATTATTTTTATACATATATGTATGTGTATATATAATTGCATATGTATGTGTATATTCACCACTAATATTGTCTATATATATATATATATATATATATATATATATATATATATATATATATATATATATATATATATAGCTAGCCGAACGAAAATAATATAAATTCTAACGTTCAGAGCATTAATTGAAAAGAGGGCTGAATACCAAGAGTAATAATTATTTATTATAATTTTTACATACGTTGATGTTTTCTCTGTATGTAAAAATTATAATATATATATATATATATATATATATATATATATATATATATATAGAGAGAGAGAGAGAGAGAGAGAGAGAGAGAGAGAAAGAAAGAAATTCTTTGAGAAAGAAAATAATAAATAGAAGGAAAGAAGGAAGTTTGGAAAGAAAGAAAACGAAAGATATTTACAAAGCAAAGAAAGGAATGAAGAGTGAAAAGCCTAGTTGATGCAATCCTTATATATACTCCGCCTTTAAGAAATCGGTCAACAGACGGCAGGAGCCGTTTTTTATGTCGAGCGTATCTCTCCTCCCTAAAATCTGACAGGTCACAGTGTGTCACCTCGCCCGACCGACGCCCTCTGGGGTAGAGAGAAAGGTTTCAGACTGAAATAACTGTGGAATGGTGCTAGAGGTGGGGCACATGTAAACGCTATACCGAAGCAAATCAACGAAACGAATTCTGTTTCTTAATTTTACTATATATCTTAAGATTTTTTTCTCATGATTTATTCCTTATTTTGATTAGAGATTCTTTGTAGTAGATTACAATTTTTTATTGTATTTTAGTTTTTACAATAGAAAAAAAAAGCTTTTTCTGCCTTTCCCCTGACAAGCTCTCAGTTTTTCTTCAGTGTTCGGTTTTGATTTTATTCCTCAAACTCTGTGAGACATTTTTGAGTTTTTATATATTCCGATTGTTCGTTCATTCTTCATTGACTTCTTTCTCTTTTTTATGTGAATCCCCTTCTTTTTTTCTCTTCCTTCTTATCTCTGTTTTTCCCTTTTTTTCTTTCTATTCTTACTTATTTTTTGTCATGCTTCACCTCGTTCTTGATATCACTTCCAGTGTTAGTAGAGGAAAAAATTGGTCATTCGCTCTTTGTGCCTCTCTATCTCTCTCCCTTTGTTTACTTGAACACACTTGGTCTCTCTTTATCTCTTTTTCTTTCGTTTTTTTTTTTCGGTCGAACATTTGCTTTCTGTCTCACTGTTTTTATAAACTCCGAATTCTGCTTCTTATTTGGGATTTCTCAATCTATGCATTTCTTTCACTCCTCCCACTCTCACTCTCATTCAGTCACTATATCCCAGTCACACTACTTCTCGCTATGAGAACTTAATATTACTTTTGATCTTTCGTTCTTTCTCTCTTTCTTTCTTTTTTTATTTATTTATTTACTTAATTATTTCGTTCTTTTTCTTTCTTTATTTTTCATTCTTTCTTTTTTCATTTTCGTTCTTTATTTTCATTCTTTTTCTTTCTTGCTTGCTTTATTTCCTTTTTTCTTCCTTTTTCTTTTATTTGATTGTTTTCTTTCTTTCTTCTTTTTCCCTTGTTTTTTCTTTCTTTTTCTATCTTTTTACTATCTTTCTATTTTCATTCCTTACTTATATTTATTTTTTCTTCCTCTCTCTTCGTTGATTCTAAGTTTTTTCTTTCTTTTACTCGTTTATTTCTTTTTTCGTTATTTTCTTTCCCTCTTCCTTCATTTTTGTTTCTTGCTTTTCTTTTTCTTTCTTCCTTTCATTTCTTTTTTTCTTTCTTTTTCCGTGTTTATTTTTTAATGTTCTTTGTTTTTTTTCTCCCTTTTTCTTTCTTTATTTTTCTTCTGTTTTCCTTCTTGTTATTTTTTTCCCTATCTTTCGCTTTTCTGTCTTTCTTCTTCCCATCTTTCTTTTTTCATCCCCTAATCATTTTTTATGTTTCTTCCTTTTTATTTATTGATTCTAAATTTTCTTTCTTTCTTTATTTATTTTTTCCTTTTTTCTTCCCTTTTTTTTCTTTCTTTCCTTTTTTTTTCTTTCTTTCCTTCTTTTTTTTTCTTTCTTCCGCTATTTAGCAGTCACTGGCCCTACTTCCTTTGATGATCTAATCTCAGAAATTCTCTAATTTTTAACTCTCTCTGGTTTTGCTTCTCCCAGTCACACAAACTCACACACATACACACATGCACATTCATTTTCTCCCTCACTCTCTCTCTCTCCCTGTCTCTCTATCTCTCAAACAAAGTCTCTATGTGATGGAATTTATTTTATATCAATCTCTCTCACAATCTAACTCTAGCCGTTTCATTCTTTTTCTCTCTCTCTTTCTATCTGTCTCTCAATCTTTTTTTTTCTTTTTGTGTCTCTATTTCTACTGGAAATTGACTTCCACGGCATTCCCCTTGTTTATTTTATTATTTTATCGCTTTTCTTAATTAATCTAAGTCTACTCTTTCTCTCTTCTTCTCTCCTTTCACTTATTTCATCCTCTACCTAACATCCTATTCTCCCCCCACCTTTTTTAAAACTACAAGCTACAACTTACCAACTTCAGTATTCAATTTTTTCTTTTATCTTTTCCTTCCTATCACACCTGTCAACTTTGCTATGTTTCTGATTGTCAATGTCTTTGATGCAGCAAAGGCGTCAGCTCACAAAATTTGAGAGCCCGGGTCGATGCGGCTGGATGTCATTTTGTTAACATATTCAGCAATATAAAAAAAAATGTTTGGTTTATAAAAAAAAAGATGAAGCTGTTCTTGGTGTAGAAGAAAATATCTTCTATGTGCCATGTCACTACAGGACGTTTGCGATCATGGCTCTCCGCAGTTTCCTGCCATTTGTAGCGCTTAATAAATTGTGTCTTTTTGCCATCTCACCTAGATCCTGTTCAGCCAACCATTTTTAGAATCTCATTAAATAGTTTATGTACTACTATCCTCTGTCCCTGTCTATTCCTGATGTTAAGGATATTTTTTTTTTGTTGTTTCCATTTTCTCTAAAAGTTCGGTGTTGTTTATATCTCCATTCCGTGATATTTCCATCATCCTTTTGTAGAACAACATTTCAGTCGCTTCAAATCTTTTCTTCATCTGTGAGGAGATTGTTCAGCATCCACTGCCATATAGGAGGACTGATATTATATAATACCTCAGTGCTCTTTTATTTGCATCTTTTTTTTTTTAAGCGTATCATCCCCAAGCAAGGCTGGAGGCCACTATCACGCAAGGGGTTATAGAAGGGTTGGATGAAGAGCAGATAGGAGTGGTAAAGGAGAGGATGTGGAGAAAGAGAAAGACAGTGGATCGATCAAGGCAAGGGGGTTACAGAAGATTTGGAGCGACAGCAGATAGGAATGAAAAGTGAAAGGATGTGGAGAAGGGAAGTGGATAGATCAAGGCAAGTGGAGATGTCGATTGACGCTACACTTAAACCGTTGGAGATTGTATTTGTCAGGGAAACAGTAATAGGGATGGGAGTTCCACAGGCGAGACATGAAGCTATTGGAAGAGACGTCTACATCTAACAGTTTCAACGGTGAAGGTGTGGGAACGGGAATGAAATTTTCCTATTTCTTAATAAATTGATTAGCTTTTGGAAAGCATCTTTCGATATCCCAATGCGACTTCGGATGTCGATGCCGCACCTTCCCTCTTCTGTTAAAAGATTTCCTAGATATCGAAATTCTTGTAGTCGTTTGATTTTGGTATCTCCTATTTATAATTTGCTTCTTTGCTGATAACCATGGATTCCGTCTTCTTGTAATTGATGTTTAGCCCTTTCTTCGTGCTTTCCTTAACTACATGTTATAGGATTTCATGTAGTATTCTTTTTATGTTTGCTACCAAAATATGTGTCATCTGCATATCTTATGTTGCTTTCATGTGGCTTCCCTCTGTCTTTTCTACAAATATTAGGTTGGTGCAAAAATAATGTCGTTTTTTGACTTGAAGTTGAACGTCAAAAAACGACATTATTTTTGCACCAACCTAATATTTCTATGACTACTGTTCTGTTTAGATTTTTTCCATGGCGCCTTGACGACATGAACTTAAGCGTAATAGTAGAGTGGTGTCTAGACCCCACCCTTTTACCGTAGAAATAGTTAAATGTGACAGCCAGTTTTACACCAACAGCTTCATTTCATGTACTTCCGGTCCGTGGGATTACCTCTCGTTTACTTGCTTCCCTGATAACTAAAATCTTCAAAAAATTAAATGCAACGTCAATCGCCATCTTCTGGTGTCTTAAACACTGTTCACCTTTTTCCCTTTCATCATTCTCCCTATACACAGTTTTTCTCTCAACCTCAGTCTATGTAATCCCTGCGGACCAGTGGTAATCCCGCCTTACTTGGGATGAAATGCTTAAAACGAAGAAGGAAAGAAAAGATTGTGGCCACCAATAATGTATCTCACTATAAGTTGAATAAGTCTGATGAGAAGACACGTTTTTGTCTTACACATTTTTTCTGTTTTTGTATATTTACTGAATTAATTTTCTATCTGCATGAAAGCAGTTTCCTCCTTGTATATGTTCAACACTATTCTAATATCCTTCCCAACTATGTAAAGTTTACCTAGCAGTCCCAGCAGTTCTTTGTAGCATGAGCTTCATCAAAAGCTTATGTGGGGTTATTTGTTATAAAAATAAGCAGACCCCTGACATCAGGGAATTACTTAAAATATTCTGTTGCGCGATTTGATGAAACCTGGACATGCACTCACTCAGCATACGATATATTCTTCTTTTATGGGTCGTGTTCCTTCAGAACGTGGGAAATCCCCACAGATTTCTTTCCTTTTAGCTATTAGTAAATTTTTATTTTCTCCATATTTTTCTAGTGCGTGTTCAGCCATCGATTTACATAAAATCGTTAGGTATGTTGCTTATTGCTTTACTCTGTCCGTTTTGTTTTTAACATAACCTGTGATAGTGGAGTTCTCCGAGCCTTCTTTTTTCATTATGTGTCTTATTCTATTCCACTTTCCCTTTCTGATTCTAAGTATCAGCGTTCTTTTTGTTTCCATTTCTCTTGAAATGATATTCTGAACGTCCTTCTATAGAACCCTACCTTTGTTGCCTCTAGTCTTCTGTACCTGTAAGCAGATTGTCCATTGTCCAACATTTACTACCATTAGGAGGCGTGATATTACATAAGAATTAAGGATAATCTTCTTTCATTTTCAAGACATTTTTCTACTGCTTAATATTTTGTTGTCACGCATGAAATAACGCACTTCATAGGAAATGAATAAAACGCTTCAGAAATGTTAAATACGTGGGTCAGTCAATAAATAAGGTGAATTTTTTGGTATAAGGACTTCTAATGCAGATAGAAGCTTACTTTTTTTCGACTTAGTCTCCCAGCACTGTCACACACTTTTCCCATCTGTGCACAAGCTTCCGTATTCCCCAAGCGTAAAAATCTTTGGACTGATGTCGGCCATCTTTGTTAATCGCCAAAACTCTGAAAGTTTTTTTTAATCTGCAAAAGAAATTAAATCCATGTGAAAAAGAAGTAAAACAAAAAAAAAAGTAAGCTTCTATCTGTATTAGAAGTCCTTATACCGAAAAATTCACCTTATTTATTGAATGACCCTCGTAATTTATTTATTTGAAATTAGCACCATGTTGATGAATGACTGTTCTCCAACTTATCTCTTATTTCTTGATCCCATCTTTAAAAAGTTCTCATCCTTTGATGCGATAAACAGTTCGATTGCTTCGAACACGTCTTCCTTATTGGAAAATGTTTTCTTGCGTATGAAAAGCTCGAAATGCTTAAATAATTGATAATCAACACGAGAAATATCAGGTGAATATGGAGAATGAGGCAAAATTTCATAATTCAGGCTATGCAGCTTTTAGAGAGTTGGTTGAAAAGCGTGCGACCATGCGTTGACGTGCAGAAAATTTGGGCCATCTCTATTCACAAGTTGTTTCTTTTTCAGTTTTGTGTGCATACACTCAATTTCTCCACAATACGAGGTTGCTCTTATTGTTTTCCCTTGCGGCAAGAATGAATAATGAATAACCCTTTGAAGAAATGCCACCCAGTAACCACGATCTTGTTAGTCTGCAGTGGAGTTTTGGGATATTGTTTTGGCGATTCACTCTCATCTAACCACTGACCTACACTTACCGTTGTCAAGAAATATCTATTTTTCATCGACTGTAATGATTCGTTGCAAAAATGGATCTATTTCCCAATTAGATTACTCAACATTGTTTCATTGTAATCATTTTCAATGGGCTTATGAGTAACAATATATTGAAAGAAAAAATATCTAGAAAGAAAAAGAGTCAGGAATAAGTCAAGATTTTCATAAACTAGAAAGGTTTCTTCGTTAGACAAACCAACCAAGAACTGCATCACGTGTGACAGCCTAATACTTGCGTAGCGTTTCGAAGGCAACTTTCGCTATTAAAAATCTGGGTAAAAGAGTTATGACAACCACGTAAACAGCGATTACGTAAAATCTCTTCAAGCATTCCTTATGAATTATACAGGAAAAAAATGTCTGAGAGATTATATATTATACTAGATGGTTTTCGTATTTTCACTTTCGTAAGGTATCGATTTTTACCGTTCCTGCTTAAGATATATAGATTTAATAACCTGACTCGAAGCTGATGTGAAACCGGAAATCGAATCGTCTGACATTGGATATAAATGTTATCGGAATACATCGGGTGATACCTTTCGGGTTGGATGCCAAATGGATGGTTAAAAAGTGCTGCATGACAGTCACGACTTCATCGATATACTTTAGTTGTATCCTTGATCAGCCTGACGATGTCTGTAGAAGATTCAGTTTAAACGTTGTTGAGAAAATAACATTTAGAAGAACCAAAAATGAACACAACGTTTTTGAATTAATGTGCAATAATGAGAATTCCTGATTTGAAAAATTACACAGATGAATAGATATCAAATATGGTAAATGTTGTGACGATAATTTTCTATTGTATCTATGGTGAGGGAGGGGTAGAGTTCTCGTTGTTAATTGTTGCTTGTATCAGAAGGTAGATAAATAGTAGCAGTCCTTCGGGACAGCCGCTAGTTTGGCCTAAAGGTTCAACAAGCGATCAAATTGAGGTCACCATAACATAAACAAAATAACATACGAAAGAGAAGGGTATATCAAAAACACTTTGTATTTAAATGCAACATCAATGAATAGTACAATGTTTCTTGATTTACACGCACAAAGTCCGTTACAAAATGTTCATTCATAGAAGAGAAATCCGATTATTAAAAGAATATAAGTGTCTTTTGTTAATACTTAAGTTCATGACGTGCTGGTCACAGGAGATGAAAGGTGAGGTCAATGGGTTGGTAGGAGTCCTTTGATATCTCCGTTGGTGAAGGAAGGCTGAAGGCATCGGGTTTGATGGGTGAGAAAAGCGTAGCGACATTCACTGACGGTACTTCAAAGCTTTCTGTCTTAGAAGTGAATTTATCGCTCTATTTATGTGTGCCCTTCGGATCAGAGTCAGTCTGCTGAAACAAACTGTTGGGTATGGCGCGGAGCTGTTTAATTGGTGGAAAATTGTTTATCATTCTTTTTATTTCTTTTTAGTTTTCCACCGGAAATTCTGCGTGGAGCCGGGTGCGCAGAGACCAGTATTGGTCATTTGCTGTCTAAACCTCTGAGGGTTAATATCCGGTCCTTCGCTTGCTCCGTGCCACCACATATCCACGCAATTTAAGTGCAATACTAGGTTGGCAGCTAGGTCTCACCATTTTATAGTTGAAATGGTTAACTGTAACAGGTAATTTCTATTCTAACAGTTTCTTTTCTCGCACTTATAGCTTGTGGAAATTTCTTCCAGATTTTTCTTTTCCCGTCAAGTTCGATATTCAAAAAATAGATGATTAACTAAAACAATTGATATTTCATCTGTAAATCTGCCGAATATTGTAAGATTAACTTAAAAGACTTTTTCATTAGCAGGATAATAGATAGGTTTGCCTCTCGTCCAGTTTACACTTCACTCTGATCCCTTGAACAAAAGTAGAGATTTATTCCTTATTTCCTATTTGGAATTGTGTTTCCGGTTCCCTATAAAGATTTTTTCCTTCTCTTTCGGTGGACTCTTGCGTCTTAGTGATATTATCACCTTGCTGGGGTGGTATTTCTTACACTGGAAGCTTTTATCTCGAGTGGCTCTTGAGCCTGGTACAGGATTAACATCATTGTAAAAACTAAATTCCTGCATAGTAGTTATATTGATTAAAAAGATAATCTGAGCAAATGCGAAATCTATTCATCTAATTTTTCCATCGCACTAGCATTAAGTAAAAATATTCTAAGAGAAATAGATAACTAATTTCGGTTTCTTCTGTATATCGCGTCCCTTAAAGACATGCGTGATAGTGGTTTCTCACAACAGCTTATACATTGTACCACTTAGAATGATTATCTTCTGATTATCGCTCTCACTCCTATTTCACATTTTCGTTAGATCGGCTCTTCCAAGTTCTCCACCGCCTTAACCGGGTATTGAACTCACACTCTTCGGGTCCTGTCACTGGCTCTAACTAACGTCTTTATCCACTGTGCCATATGTCCTTGAGGAAATGTGTGCATGAATTTGTGGGTATTATAAACCTAATGTTTTCAGCGTTCATTTTTACCAGTGCTCATATTGCAATTTTTGCTGTTATCATTGCATGTCTTTTACCAGAGCTCATATTTCAATTTTCGTTGTTATTATTGCTTTTCTTTCGCACTCCTTGTTACTGGTTCCCATATTGTATTCATTTCTATACTTCGTCAGCTCATGAGATCTTTATGGCCTAGAATATGTGCTGATTCCTTAAGTTTACGAATTTTCCAATGATGTTCTATATCCATGATTTCAACCTGATCCCACAGAGAGCGTTGATTTCCCTTTTCTCTCCATATGTGGTCAGCCACGCCTGATTTTTCCACTTCCCCTCGTATTACAGCTTTTTGGTGTTCTTGAAGCCTTACCTTAAGGAGGCGGCCTGTCTCCCTTTTATATTTCTTTTCGCATTTTCTTCACTCGCTCAAAGCTATTTTTAACCATTTAACTGTTGTATACTGAGGCACATAAATCTGAAGTTGCATAAGAATAACGAAATATACTTTCCAGAAACTAAGCAAATTATTAAGAGAGAAGAAAATCTCCTTATGTAAAAAAGAAAAAGAAAGCTGAACTTTTATTGAATATCTATGGAATACCTGCTGTGGAATATCTTCTATACGGCAGTGAAGAACAATAAACCGGAAGCGGAAGAGGCGTGTCTGTATCTATGAATGCTAAGAATGATATGGAAAGGGAAAATCTCCTTAGATAAAAAAGAAAAAGAAAGCTGAACTTTTATTGAATATCTATGGAATACCTGCTATGGAATATCTTCTATACGGCAGTGAAGAAGACTAAACCGGAAGCGGAAGAGGCGTGTCTGTATCAATGAATACTAAGAATGATATGGAAAGGGAAAATCTCCTTAGATAAAAAAGAAAAAGAAAGCTGAACTTTTATTGAATATCTATGGAATACCTGCTATGGAATATCTTCTATACGGCAGTGAAGAAGAATAAACCGGAAGCGGAAGAGGAAGTTTTAACGAAAATAGAAACTAAAAATAAACATATGCTTCTAATCAGAAACGCCTGAAATTTCTGCCACGCATCATCAGGAAAGAAATCCTGGGGGTTATAACCCTCACTGGGCATAGTGTAGACTAGACAAGCAGGGAGCAATAACGTATGAATGACTCACAGAATAAGAACAAGGAAAGAATAACCGTTTCAAAAATGACACAGCGAATAAGAGACAGGACGTTGTTGAGATCCATTATAGATCCCCTGCTTTGCAGCATAAAAGAATCATATTTTTCTACATTATGGAATCACAAGGTAGTTGTTAACGTCCAGTCATCCGGGGCCTCAGGAATTAACGCAGGTGTTCTTTTTAGATTAAATAAATGAACTAAGAATGAATATACTCCGATCATTTGCGAACATGTATGCTGATGATACAATGGTATATATTTGCACCTTCAAAATTCTAGAAGACCGGAGATTGGCAGCTGATCTCTCCTCTGACTTAGGTCTAACATCTCAGTTGGGGGAAATCTGACTGGTCACATTCAATCCCTCGGAAACCAAACTAGTTACATACCTTCATCGTCGGTTGGACCCGGAAATATCAACAATCACGATAAATGGATGTTCCCTTACAGAGCCCGTGTGTCTTGAGCATATATCGGACATTAAACTCAACCCTTTCCTCAAGTGGACCTAGTAAGATACATAGCTAAAGATGCTGGAAAAAATGTCGGTTCCCTGTACCGCTCCATTCAATAACATGAATCCTCTTATTATCTTCTAACTTTACGAAAGCCAGATCAATCGGAAAATGGAACACGCCGGCCATATTTGGACAGGAGCTGCCCAGTCACCATTTTCTAGACTTGATAGAGTTCAAAAGCGTTTCTGCGTCCTGGTGTGTGACAAATTATTTTATACCTTACAAACCCTTTCCCATAGACGATATGCTGTAAGCCTCTCACTGCTCTATCGCAATTTCCATGCAAAGTGCTAAGACAAACTACAATCCTTAATTCCACCATTTCTAAAGTTCACAGCTAAGACCTGCCATGCTACACACATTTTAGAGAACCACCATCATTCCCGCATATTCCACTGGTGAGATGTAAGTTCCACTCAAGCAGCTCCTTCCCTCGGACCGCTGATATGTGGAAGCGACACTCGAGAGGATGTTTCCCCGAGCACTTCAATCTTAAACTGTTCCAGTCTAGGGTTGACCGTTATCTTTCCCACATGCGCCTCTTTGTAAGCCTCTATCTCGAGTGGCTCCAGGGCCTTGTACAGAGTTAATATCACCGTATAAAAATAAAAATAAAGTAAAAACAAGAAAAAACTAGAAAATGTTTGATCCCCATTTTTATAAAAGACGGCAAATGTATGTATCATTTTACCCACTGTCTGTCCGGTGTTTGGCGTGATAGAGGTCCTCTGGGAGTTCAGTGTGTGAGAATGGCCTACTATTTCGCTTTTAACGTTTTTCGGATATACTGTCATTGTCTTTTTTGTCTGATTTTATTTCCTGTCCTGCTATTAATAAGCTTTCCTTTTTTGCTTCTCCTTCACTCTTTTCGGTTCTTCGCTTACATTCAATTGCAAGAGAACTCGTCCGATGATACGATCAATATCACGGCTCCAATTGTATTATAGTGTCACCGACACCATTATGTTTATTTCTGTTCTTTTCTTTTTTCAGATGACGTATTGAACTAGTACCCATCTTTTTCAAACTGCCGCCACCCTTAATCTTACAACTCACATCATCTACCTAATTGTTCAAATCGATGAAACAGCAAGTTTAGGAAGTGCCGCCCATTACGTACCGGAGGACCAGACGCTGTCTCCACTTTTCCTATGAGTTAAATCCGTTTCACGGTAGCTGGTTCATTCCTCCATTTTTGGCTCCAGCTGAAAATGGATAAAATATCACGTGAATTTTGGAAAAAAGTTGGTAAAAAAAAAATAACAGAAAACCAAAAAAATGTCTATCACTCCATTGCAGGCGCCAGAAGATAGTCTAAATATCTGTTCTTTCCTACATATTTTTGGTAATTTTTTCTAGACACACACGCATACACAGACACACAGACACACACACATATATATATATATAGACATACATACACACACACACACACACACACACATATATATATATATATATATATATATATATATATATATATATATATATATATACGTAAATGAGGGAAAGACAAAGAGCGAGAGAAAGAAATAGATTTGATTTTGAAGTTTAAATTTGTTTTTTTTTCTGTCTGCATCAATAAAGACTATGAAAAACTCTTTTTTTTTCCATTCGAAATCAGGAAAAAAGTAAGTAACAAATGAGAAAAAAAAACGTGATGAAAAATAGAAAGAAAACAAAGAAATGAAAGAAAAATAAAAGGAATAAATTAAAATAAAAAAATATATGGAAATTAAAAACATTAAAAAAACTGAAGAAGCAAACAATAATATACACTTCCAGGTCTTAAATAAAAGAACCGGGTTGAAATAAACGGGCTGAGAGGTTTGAAGTTTTCAAAGATCTAATAATGTTTGAAAATGGGGAATAAACGTTAGGGTGGGAAATATCTGTGGAATGTCTAGTGTAAATTTTAAATTTATTTTATTTCAATGAAGTAATCGTATGTATACAACAAGTATTAAATGAGAGTTAAAATTATTTTTTTTCATATCTAAATTTTTGTCCGAAAATCGACAGAACCTTTACAAAATTAGGTCTGCATATGGCCCAGTTCACACTCCTCGAGTTCATTTGAACAGAACTTGAATTTTATTCCTTATTCCTTGTTTAAGATTGGGATACCGGTTTCTTCTAATGTTTACTTCAACTATATACTTCTAAAATCTCTGACTGCATTCTGAAATTTTATTTACTAATGTTTTTTTATCTATTTATTTTTATTTTATTTTTTTCTCCTCAATCCGTTCTTTTGAACAGGTGTTCCTGTTTAGGATTGAGATTACGGTTTCTACTAAAATCGTTTCATTCTCTTTCACTCCCAGTAGCCTCCTGCGTCTTAGAGGCATTATCGCCTTGCTTGGAACGAATTGATAAAAAAAGAAGCATGTTTCCACTGTTCTTCATTTCCTATCCTTTTCTTCATGGACTGTTGAGCGTTGATATCCATCACTATGAACGGATTGCGATAAGTCATGACTAGTATCGAAGCACTCATGAATACTGACGAATACCTGCGTCAAGCATTCCAAATGGTCTTTTCGCTGTTATATATTTGAAATTATTTTCAAATAACGACTATCTTATTATTTTGTTGTTTTTTTTTTAAATATAATTTAAATTAAGTTTTAGAAATGAATGAATTAAAATGTTAATAGACATTTTGAAAGAGTATCAAATAAGTTGCGCAATCCGAAGTAAATCGTCTGTTTCTTACAAGTGATTTTTTTTTCTTGGAAGTTTCTGCAAAAAAAAAAAAAAAATGTGGGAGGTGTGGTGAAATAAAAAAGAAGGGTTGGATGCTTGTCAAAAATGTGTCACCGACCATGGAATCCGATTATTATAGACTCAAGTTAAAAAAATAAACAACAAACAAAGCAAACAAAAATAAAAAAATAAAATTAAAATAAAGAAGTAAAATTAAAACAACTAGAAGAAAAATAAAGCCGATATAAAATACATGAAATCAGTAACAAAAACATCTGCGGTGAGGAAAATTGGTTCAGTGTATAGTGCTAAACAATTTTCTCGCCAGAATTTAAATTACTTATTTATATGTCTAGCATTTGTCCATATTCTGAATATTGCTATTACATATGGCCACATAAAAATAAGCAATAAGCAAACGGACATCCTATTAACATAGGCAATGAATGTTACATTTTTCTTCTTACTTTTACTAATATTTACCCAACAGAAATCCCGAGAGCCACCCAAGGCAGAAGGTTACCGTGGGGAGTTGTATTAGCGTAATAAAGGGCAATAGGTGTAGATCTAGGGGCTATGCAGTAAAGATAACATCTAATTCTATTCTTGCTGAGGTCATGATTTAATTAAGTGAATAACATTTCAGCGTTCAGGTGGAGACATTAGAAGTATAGAGTTGATGTAGACTTTAGAAGGAACCGGAAACACAATCCTAAAATAGAAAACAAGATATAAACCTCTATTCCTGTTCAAAAGAACGGAGAGGAGTGAACCGGGCTATAGGTGAACCTATCTACTCCTATTGGTAAAGGAAAAAAATAGTAACAATTTTTCAGAGTTAAAGTGGGGGCGTCAGAAGTACAGAGTTGAAGGAATCGGAAACGCTAGCATAAACAGTTGGAAGTGGAGACAAACAAATAGTGGAAAAGTTTCATTGTTCAGGCAGAGACGCAAGAAATATAGAATTGGAGTAAACTTTAAAAGGAACCACATAGCCGATCCTAAACTGGAAACAAGAGATATATATCTACTCTTGTTCAAAGGACCGGGGAAGAGTGTGGACCGGGCGATAGACAAGTCTATCTACTTCTATTGAGAGAAGAAAAATAATAATGATAATCGCAATAAAGTTTCAGAGCAGGCAAAGACGTCAGAAGTACAGAATTGAAGGAACGGGAAACTCAATCATAAACAGGCAACAAGGGATAAAGCTCTACTTCTGGTTATCCAGCTATATATCTGGGGATTATTGATAAAATCCAAATAATAATCTGCAACGTTACTACTCCTGACATCTCGGTTTCAATCACTTTCCCAGCGCCGAAATATAGCTTCCCTCTGCCTTTTCTATAAACATTTCATGATTATTGTTCGGTCAAACTCTTCGCTATGATACCTACACTATGAATGTAAGCGCAGTACCTGTTTGGCAAAATGGTCTCATCCATTTACAGTTGTATTGACTGGATGCAATCGTAAATTTTGTGCTAACAGTTTCTTTTCTCGCACATATCGAATGTGGAATTATCTTTCGGCTCCATGCTCTCCAACCAACTTTGATCTTCAAAATTCGAACACTGTCTAGTATCTCTCTGGTCCCTCTTCTTTTATAGTTCTGTTTCCACAATAATGTACTACTTTCTCTTATTCTTCCACACTCAGTAACCCTCTTGTGTCTTAGTGGCTTTATTGCCTTGCTTGGAAAGAAATGATGAAAAAATTCAATAACGTGTTTTCAGCAAATGTTTAAAAAAACTAAAACGAAACATTGAGTTGTGTGGTGACCATTTCCAAGTAGCGTTGCAATTAGTATGTTGTCCAAGCCCCGGACAGAATCCTGAGCTCATTGTGATACCAATGTCGGGACCTTTCTCAAAACATCGAGCAATGGAACTGTTTTAACTGGTCATATAATCGGAGGGAGCTCCAAAATTTCAGTAGTCGTTTTCGACATTGTTAAAAGTTGATCTACGCACACGATAAAAGAGAGGAACAACGCACCCGCACACGGTCACGGGAATTATTCCTACGTGCGGACGTATGTAAGAAAAAAACAAAAAAAAAACACATAGATTTTGAAAGTCGAATAAAGGGCCAATCAAATTGTGCCATTTTATTTCTCAGGATTCCTAATCTTGAATCCCCGAGGGAGGATAAGAAGTCAGCGACTCAGAGCAATTACTCCCACATGGCTTGGAAGGATTGGTACATTGCATGCCAAAACAAAAATCAAAGAAATACCATTCCGTCCTCCTCAAATTCTGCAAAGCATGTTGACCCCAACCAAGATATAGATAAGAAAATTTATATATATATATATATATATCTATATATATATATATATATATATATATATATATATAGATAGATAGATAGATAGATAGATAGATAGATAGATCTGTCTCATGCTTCAACGCAATTTTCAGGTCGAATCTATATTCAAATTTTTAATGCAAAAACCTTGTTTGAAGCATGTTTGTATCTTCTTTGTTATGCTTTTCTTCATGGCTTACCTTTTATTGCTCCATCTCGCTATACAATAAATGGTCCTCATCTTACAAAGGATGGTCTGATGATTGCGTTCAAACGCCGGATTAGATTTACATACGCTCTATCCTTGAAGACTTTTAACCATAATAATAAAATAACTTAAAACTACATTTTTATCACATTGATTGCCTTTACCTATAAATATACCAAGTCTTAAAACGATTTTTTATCATTATATATATATATATATATATATATATATATATATATATATATATATATATATATACCGTCCTGGGTATGACGATAAACTACATCCGCGTCCTGGGTAAGACGATAAACTACGTCCAGCAGCAAGGCCTCTGATCAGGAGGTTCTGAGGTGCGTCGAGCCACCTCTTAATTGCTGGTGTTCCCAGGTTCACCCTGACCCGGGGTGGTAGCACCTGTTGGGGTCCCAGCTAAGTAGCAAATAGTTAACCCCGAAACTGGAGTAAAATTACTATGAATGTGTAAAAACAGGTTTTAATACCAGAAATACTTTGTAGAAAAAACAACATATTTCTAGCAGTAAATTTTTGAAGAAAAAAAAAAACTATTACCAGCAATACAATTTTGAAGGAAAAATATTACCAGAAATAGATTTTTAATAAAACAAAATATTACCAGCATTAAAGATTTTATCGGCATTAAATAACCAATTGAGGTTGATATGCCGTAAACCAAACCAAACCATATATATATATATATATATATATATATATATATATATCTTGTGTGTGTGTGTGTGTGTGTGTGTGTGTGTGTGTGTTCACTGAGTATAAGTGATTTTTTTTGTCTCCCTTAACTTCAATATTTTTTTGGTGCTTACGCGCTCCGTGCATAGAATTTTCAGCATCTTTCTGCTAAAATACATTTCTGCTGCCCCATTGCCACAGTCTCTTTTTCCTCCGAGCGTAGATTTCCAGCATTCGCTGCAATATAAGAGGACTGCATATCAATCGTTTTGTTATTTCTGACAAAATCTTTCTTTTTCTTCGAACATTGCTTGTCTTTACAAAAGCATCTTTCCCTAATCTAATGCGCGTTCGAATAAGAAGAAAAAGAAGGAGGAGGAGGAAGGAGGAGGAAGATGAAGAAGGAGAAGGAGGAAGAAGGAGAAGGAAGAGAAAGAATAAGAAGAAGGAGGAAGAAGAAGAAGAAGAAGAAGAAGAAGAAGAAGAAGAAGAAGAAGAAGAAGAAGAAATGAAGAGGAGAAGAAGAAGAAGAGGGAGGATCTGGAGAATCTAAAGAAGAAGAAGAAGAAGAAGAAGAAGAAGAAGAAGAAGAAGAAGAAGAAGAAGAAGAAGAAGAAGAAGAAGATGATGATTATGATGATGATAATAATAATAATAATAATAATAATAATAATAATATGGTTAGTGAGTGAAGTTGTTGGTTTCTTTTA
Organism: Acanthosepion esculentum; assembly: GCA_964036315.1. Lineage (NCBI taxonomy): Eukaryota > Metazoa > Mollusca > Cephalopoda > Sepiida > Sepiidae > Acanthosepion > Acanthosepion esculentum. The sequence goes on from OZ038487.1 coordinate 85,367,994, forward strand.
TCTCTTCTTTTATTTTGAGGCCTGGTGATTTCCGTGATCAAATTTTGGACCAAATGGCACCAATCGTAAAATTATTTTGTTGCATCTGTAATGTGTGCCCTTGCCTGGACATTGGTTCAAGTTCTCTAAGCTCAGACGCTGTACATTGTTATATCTTGCGACTTGAGTGCGTAGGCCACAACTATGGCGGTGGCAGTCTACATCTTGAGGGTTACAGTGTAATTAACAGCATCGCAGATAAAATTGCCGAACGAAGACTTTTGAGGATGCTACATGTTTCTTCGAAGATGAAGCCAAAGATACGTTTCACATTAGTTCTGCGGGCGAAACGGCAATTAGCTGGTTTAGTGATACCCTGGACATTATCACCAATATCTCCCAATTCTTGTCTTCCTTTACCAAGGACAGACATGTTGAACAAACACGCACATTCGGCAAGGATTCTTTTTCCTCAAAAAGGTTTACTCTACGAACCACGTTCTATTCATATCTACACTGGTCTTCTTCTATGTGACGTGTTCCTTCAGGACATAGGTGTTCATGGCTCTCCAAAACTTCCTATTTTTTGTAAAGCCTTAGTAAAGTTTTTTTTTATATATATATATATCTTGTACTGATCACTACTAAGAAAAAAAAAACTTTTCAAAATTATTTTCCAACATTTTCCTTGTTTTCCAATTGGACTACAGCATGGCCCCTAACGTATCAGACAATCTTTAAGCTCGCAACACTGAACGTCCTATCTTGCTTTGCTACCGGGCTAAGTTTGAAATTAGAGATATGATAATTCTTGAACTGTCAAATATTTATTCTTTCCACGATTCTACTTAAATATAGCTTTTTTTATTATTCAGAATGAGTGTCGACCAATATACTCATCGTATACTTATAAAATCTTAGATTTTTCTCTGAAAGAAAGATAAATTAAACCAAGTAAAATCAGCACCACCTGTTTTAAAACCACCACATAGAAAACATCACCACAACTTGTTCTCCCTCAAGAAAAAAAAAAAGTAAAGAAATCATTCACTTAGAAATTAATTCACCAGGTCCCTCTTTCAGATTAATTCATAGACTAATTTCAAGGTATGATATAGTGCCAATGATAAGGGATGAAATTTCTTGTTCTCGTCGAAAGATTTTGTGGTTTTCTAGTCAAAGCCTTTTATTTTGATAGTAATTTATATTAGAAAAGCCTTGAAACTTGCGTTAGTAATGATGAACGTGTTTTCTAATACGTAGTATCAACACGTTGCAGATGATTTAAAGTCGAAACATAGCTTGATTTGTAAGAATAATGTTATTTTTACGCGTGAATATTGCATTAACAATTTTTAAGAACACTTATTTTTTCAGATATAAAACCTACTATTTAGTACTTAACTCGGGAAAGTATATGGATTCTTAACTTAAACTTTGCGATAAAATGAGGAAGAAATTAGATGAACGAAAACCTTTCATTTTTTTTTTTTACTATTGTTCATTCAACATAAAGCGGAAGAGCTACACAATAGAGATAATTAATGAATAAGATTGTTGGAATGGTAGAAGTAAGAAGTGTATATTATGAGGATAAGTAGGATAAACAAATAGTGATTCTAGACTTGAAGACGTTACTATAAGCGAAGGGATTCGGCGGTGTTGCCTCTAGAGAATTAGTCCCAGACAGTAAGAAAAAATGCTGAGTGGAACTTTATTTGTGAAACATCGGTGAAATGCTAAGGAAATGTGGAGGGTTCGAACCTGTGTACGTGTCCTGGCCGTTACTAATTTAGAATGTCTGAACTGGTGGAACTAAGGAATCTAACTCGTCTGAAAATTTGTCATCAAGTTAGCGATACATTTGCTAGCAACGTTTCATATGGGGGAAATATATTGCAAGTTGGAAATTAATTCATCACTCACAAGACCGCATAAACGCTTTTGAAGTGCCAAGGCTTAAGAGATGGATGACTGTGCAGCTCCATCACAAATATGACAACGATATTATAGTTTTGTCTGAAAAATTTAATAATCCCGTCAATGTGTCAAGTAAGACGTTAGTACAACTTACAACTATTATAACTGCTACTACTGATATTACTACAGTGTAACCCGGATATAAGAGAGTTGTCGGGACCGAAGAAGACGTCTCTTATATCTGGGTTTCTCTTATATCCGGGTTTGGTCTATTTTGTTTACATTAACACAGGCTCTAATTTGGGACCGGAGAAAATCGCTCTTATATCCGGGTTTCTCTTATATCCGGGTCTCTTATATCCGGGTTACACTGTACTACTATTCCTCCTCCTCCTCCTCCTAATACTACTACTACTAATAATAATAATAATAATAAAAGGCTGAAAAAAGCAACAGAAATTGATTGATTGAAATTACGATATTTGTAAGTTGCTTTGGTTTGGTTTGGTTTGATTTTCATTTTGCTTGTTTTGTTTTGTTTTGTTTTGTTTTGTTTTATGGCATATCAACCGCAATGGGTTATTTAATGCCGAAAATTTTTTATTGCTGGTAATATTTTGTTTTGTCAAAAATCTATTTCTGGTAATATTTTTTCTTCAAAAACATATTGTTGGTAAATATTTTTTTCCTTCAAAAATTCATTGCTGGTAAGAATTTTTTTTACAAAGTATTTCTGGCATTAAAACCTATGTTTACACATTCATAGTGTTTATATCCCTTTTTCGGGGTTGACTATTTGCTTATAGCTGGGACTCTAACAGGTGCTACAACCCCGGATCAGAGTGGATCTGGGAACACCAGCAATTAAGAAGTGGTCTTACGCTCATCAAAACCTTCTGATCAGAGGCCTTGTATTTTATCGTCATACCCAGGACGGTATTTGTAAGTTGGATTGAACATTTTCTTACATTCTGGGTATGAAAATAAAATTATCAGAATTGAAATGTGCTGAAGAATTGTGTACATTTACAATATAGGTTAATTGAAATTTGCTTTGTCATCATGGAATTCAGTTGTCTAATTGGTACGCCAGAAAACATTTATCTCACTATTAAAAAGGGAAGAAAGGAATAGATATCTATTCAAATATGTGCACAGGTAATAAGTTAGAAGTAATATAATATATATATATATATATACATACATACGTACATACACATATATATGTATCTATATATAAGGATAGATAGATAGATAGATAGATAGATAGATAGATAGATATGAACACGTTGAACTTGATAGATCTGAACAGGATTAGATAGATAGATAGATAGATAGATAGATAGATAGATAGATACTGTAGAAATAGAAAACAATACAGCAACGTTGACGGTCAGATCTATCAATATCTTACCGTGCTCACTCGGTAACGATCTCTATATTCTAAGCGTTCTACCCATATATTTCAGCCCTTCACCTCAATATAGCATATTTGTAACAATATAATTACAAATAATATTTTTAACTTATATATAACATATATATAATATTAATATATATATATATATATATTATATATATATATATATTTATATTATTATATTAAATGTATATATATATATATATTTATTATATTAAATATATATATATGTATATATATATATGTATATGTATATGTATATATATATATTATTATATTAAATATATATATATATGTATATATATATATTATATATATATATATTATATTAAATATATATACATATATATATATATTATATTAAATATATATATATATATATATATATGTATATATATATATATGTATATGTATATATATATATATATATATATGTATATATATATATATATATGTATATATATATATATATATATATATATATATATATATATATATATATATATATATATATATATATAAATAGGAAAAAGATGGGCACTATTTGTTCATAGTGCTCCGTGCTTCAATTTTGTAACCTGGTTAATATTAATAAATGTTTTTCGTACTGATTTCATCGGTACTTTTTCCTTTGACTTCGTTTTATTGCCCAAATTATCTACTCTATTATATATATATATATATATATATATATATATATATATATATATATATATATATATGTATATATATATGTGTGTGTGAGTGTGTGTGTATATATATATATATATATATATATATATATATATATATATATATATATATATATATATATATGTATATATATATGTATGTATGTATGTGTGTTTTTTTCTGTGTCTATGTTTGTGTGTATTTAAGCAGTAAATTCTCTTTTAGGCAATTTTTGAAAATTATACTTCACTTCCAATTCAAGATTAGAGCCAAAATTACAGCTATCATAACAAAACTATTACAAATTTAATTTTACCCATTTAAAAGGGTAAAATTAATACACCATTTTAAAAGATGTAAAACTTAATAAATTATTCTAATAAAAATTTAAAAAAATGAAAACAATTATTGTAAAAATTCATTATTCATCTAACTTTTTTCTCAAGGAAATAGTGTCCTTTATATGTTTTATTTATAAAAACAATTAATTGCATTTCTAATCAAATAATTTCATAGTTTTATTGCATTTTCTATTTAACAATTCAGAACAGATTTTCGGTAAATGGTGTTCCTGTTAGATGAAAACTACTTGATGATTTAAATTCTCTAAAGTATCCTTTTTTTAACTAATATAAATATGAAAAGGCTGACATTTTAATTTCTCGAAATTTCGTAAATTAAGTGTAACAAATGTAAAAAAAGAATATTACCAAGATTCGCTAAAAATAACATTTTCAAAAATAATTTCATTCATGTTCTAATAAATGCTGAAAATTTAATTAAAATCCGACAATCATTTAATTTTTGCAAGAATTTAGAAAAAAAAAACGTTTTCTGGCGCGCAAAAGACGCTAACATTTCCCATACTAATCTCTGGCACACCCACTGACACAAGAAAAACAAGATTTTTAACTTACATTTCTAACGGGCTAGAAATGATTATAAATTTAATTAAATAATAATAACATATTTGGCCTTTCCTATTAATAACACAAATATATTGACGCTATGAAGTTTGCGGCCTCTTTTCATCATAGAGCTTACGGAGGAGAAAAATTGTAAAGAAAATAATTCTCTCAAAAATATTCTGAAAGAATATTTGAAACTTCCAACGCTTCTCGTTTCGGGCGCATGTGCAGACATGGCAACATCAATAAAGCCCAATTCTAAAAGAATGAATCGCGTCGCAAAAACTTTTTCCCAAATTTTCATGCTATTTTTATAAATACTGTTTGTTAATATATAAAATTATACAAAATTATATATCGTCATGTCATATATATATATATATATATATATATATATATATATATATATATATATAGAGAGAGAGAGAGAGAGAGAGAGAGAGAGAGAGAGAGAGAGAGAGGGGCATCGTTGAATAATTGTGACATGTTCTCTCTACGTATTCTCTATAGGATCCTTTCATATGCACGGATAAGCTTTTTGTGAGATTATTTACGGACGAGAAAAAAAAGCTGTGTTGATTTATATTTTATTTTATTAGTTGAGTACGTTCGACATAGCGTAGTTTCATCATTAGGGCATTATTCATTAGGTAAGTTTTGTTGTGTAAAAGACAAAAATTGTTGTGATCATCTTAAAATTAACTTTCTTATATGTGGAGTAAGGAACGATAGCTTAGGCCGTGGCTAACAGACACCGTTTAAGGGGAGGTAACTAGCTATGTATTGGAAACATTTTCCGAACGAAATCAGTTTTTATGAAAATATGCTGCTGAAATATACGCATCTATCTATCTATCTATCTACCTACCTATCTATCTATCTATCTATCTATATATATATATATATATATATATATATATATATATATATATATATATATATATGCAGAAATATAGTCTTAAAGTGTGCTATATTTATGGGGTAAAGTGCTCAATATCAGAGATAGAGCGTGTGTAAATATAAAATGGACATGGAAGTCAGCACTTAGAGGCGACAGTCTGTTTCATGCTAGTGCAATCGTCAGGCGACTAGTGCTGTTATTTTTCTCGGCTGTTTATATAAGGGTCAGTGGTGCATTATGGGTAGTATATTTTGGCGGTTACTTTTACCGGAAGTCGCTTATTTGTTTATTTATTTATGTCAAATTATTTTGCTTGTTTTTTTGTTTGTTTTTTTTTATTTTTATTTTTTATCTTATATATTTATTTATTTATTCTTTTATTTTGATCGGTGTTTTTGGTTAACGTAGTAAAAATTTGTTTATATAGCTTATTGTTGGTAGTCTATAATGGCCGCCATTTACCGGAAATCGCTTGTTCGCTTATTTATTTGGGTCAAATTGTTTTGCTTATTATTTTTATTTTTATTTGTATAACAGTTATAACTTTCGTCCGTTCTTTTGTTTTGATTTTATTTCGCATATTCTAACAGGTGTGGTTTTGTGATTTGTTTGGAATAGTTTATTTTGCTTATTTTATTGTTGTTTGTTTATATATTTATTTATTTTTCTATTTTAAGTTACGTAGTAAAAATTTGTTTTCATGTCTACATTTTGAGATTAGCTCGGATCTTTTATTTAATAATTTATTTTGATCTGGGAAGGTAATGATAGCTATTTTTTCCTCCAAGCAAAGTTTGCAAGTTTTTGATAGGTTGTTGTAGGCTGATGATTTTTTCCTTATTTTCCAAGATATTTTTGGTGTGGTGTGTGTTTTGTTTTTTATTTCCCAGATATACTTAGAAAGCATTGTGCTGTTCGCATATTTACTATTTGTGAAAGACATTTTGTGTACATAATTTCTTTGTTTCCATGGTCGTTCGGTTACTCCTATGTATACTTTTTCTTCATTATCTGCTGATTTTGTCGTGGCTTGGTAGATTACGTTGTTTTGTAAACAATTACCGTTTAAGGGACATTCGTTTTTTATTCTGCAGTTGCACGTGGGTTTAATTTGTTCGTGTGGTTTGTTAATAATTTTTCTGTTGTGCTTTTTTATTATTTGTGCCATGTTCTCGGTGCAACTGTAGCTGATTTTTACTGTGTTTTTGTTGAATATTTTGTGTAGTGTGCTTGATTCCGGGAAGTGTTTGTGTAAAAGCTTGAAGAATATTTTTCCTATGTTTGTTTTTACGTTTTTGCTGTACGGTTGGTTGAACCATATGATATTTCTTTTTCTGTTGGTCTTTTTTGTGTTCTGTGGTGAGTATGTGAGTGTTGCTGGGAATCCGCTATCTTTTAGGGCTGTTTCGTAGTCTTTCTTGGCTTTGTTAAATATAGATTCATCGGAAGAATTGTCGGAAAGCCTGCGGTTAATCGATTTAGGTATCTGTTTGATTATAGAAGGCGGGTGGTTGGAGTATATATGTATGTACTGTGGTTTATCATTCGGTTTTCTGTATGGTTTGTGTGTGCCTTTTCTTAGGTTGAAGGTGACATCTAGAAAATCTACTTCGTTTAGGTTAGTTTTTATATCTATCTCGAATCCGTTTAATTATTGCTTTTCTAGTTTTATCTGTCTTTTGTTTGTTGCAGTTTCTTAGGATTATGAGACCGTCATCTCTGTAGAGCCCTGTGTCATTTCTATCTATTATTTTGCTTATTTCGTGTAGTAAGTAAATACCTACGATTTCGCATGTCTCTATACTAATACTTACCAATCGAGTGAAATATGTCACAGAAATCCGAAAAAGCATTGTAATATTAACAGATGTGTACTAAAAACCAGAGAAAATAATAAGAAACAGAAACAAAGAGAAAAGTACTGAATTGCTATATAATATCAACACTTCTATATCGCTACAGATTTTTACCACAGATGAAGAGAAAACTTAAGACCACAGAGACGTGGTTCTACAGAAGGACGCTGTGAATACCATGGACGAAGTATCTGAGCAACGAGGAAGCTTTAAGGAAAATGGAAGCAAACAAAACATACTTAATACCTGAAGTAGACAGCTGAAATTTCTAAGAGACATACTGACGAAAGAAAGCTCAGAATACGTGACACTCACAAGGCGTATTAAAGGAAAATATCACATTTGGGAGATAGAGAGTAACCTAGATAAAGGACTTCTATAAATGGATCGCGACCCGGTTCTGAAATGTCTATTATGGAGACAAACATGACATGGGGCTACGAAGGACAGGAAGTTGTAGTGAGTCGTGATCGCCCAACCCTTGAAGCCACACGACATATAAAAGAAGAAGTAGTGAGTTCAAATATAAGACTAGCAATTCCTCGACATTTTGCCAAAAAGTTCGTATTTTCATTGTCTCGCATTTATTTCCCTGTATGGAGCAAGTTGGAAAATATAGTAAGATATTTGAGACTTGGATTCCCTTGGTACGCCAAGTTTGTCCTTAGTTACCTCTAAAGCAAAATTAAAAAATAATAAGATTTTCAAATAAAGACACTTGTTTCCTTCTTTTTCATACGACTCGGTCATTGCTCTTTCTTTCCTTAGCCAACTGCGCCATACACACCATGTTAATTAACTTATATTTACATTTGACTGTGAGTAAGTATTTACCAATTCAGTCCATGCGTCTGGTTACCCTTTACTTGCCAAAGTCCCTAATTACACAGACTATAATGATATTGATTACGTAAATATTCCTGTTCCAGTAGTGGAGCGTATTGTAAACACATTGCTCAGATAATGATAGAAACAATAACACATTGCCTGATGAAAATGTCGTCTGTTTCTTGCTTGTATCTCTATGTCTTTTCCTTTTTTGTTTAAGATTATTTTTTCCATCTTTGTCTGTGTCTTTTCTTTTAATCTCGTGTCTTTGATTTAATTTTCCTCGCTGTGCGTGAAGATGGGAATCCAGCTTCCTATAAATATTTGTATTGACTGACAAGATTCCGTTGATTAGCGAAGAGGTGTGTAGTTTTGAAGACGCGCGCGAATCAGTTTGTCTATTGAATGACTGCCTTTGAGGGTATTGAGGAATTACTAAAAAGATTTCCGATTTCTTTTCGTTATAGTTTTTTTTTCTTTCCTTCTGACCTTTCGATTAAACTTTTTTTTTCTTTCTTCAATTTATTTATTTTATTTCGATTTGCATTTTTTCTTAAATTTTGTCTCACTTTTTTATCATTCATTTTTTATCATTTGCTTTCATTTTCACTTTTCCTATTTTTTTTTCGCTCTTCTGCATTGACTTTGTATCCTGATTTTCTTTCTTCTTCTCTCTTGTCTTTAAACTTCTGCTTTTTTTCCCCAGGTTTTTCTATTTTTCCCTTGGCCTTTTTTCTTTAAATTGTTTGTACATTTTTCTCTTCTTTATTTACCAGGTACAATTTATTTTATTTCTTTCCGTTTTATTTTATCTTCTGTCGTTCTTTCTTTGATTTTCTCATTATTTTATCCTTTCTTCTTCTTCCTCGATAGTTTTCTTTCTTTCTTTCTCTCTTTCTTTCTTTCTTTCTTCCTTTTTTCTTTTTTTCTTTCTTCTATTATTATTCCTTTACAATTGACATCTTGATTCATGTTCCCATTTTTCATTTATTTTCGTTTAAATTCCTTTTCTCTCTTGTATTCTACGTTCCCTTTGTTTTATTTTTGGTAATGTTGTTTTCCATCTTACTTTATTTTCTTTCGCTTTGTTGGCTCCGTTTCTTTGTTTTCACATTTCGCGTTTCCAATTTATTTTTTTCTTGACCATTCTTGAATTCAAAGACCTCAAAACGATCTGAACAGGAACATAAAAAGAAATTGCAAACATAAAACATAATACGAAAAATGATTAAAATAGTTGATATAATACATTTATAATTGACGCATCATTATCTATAATATACTTTCAATTCTTATTAATTCGTTTTTTTTATTTGGATATATTAAATAAATATTTCCCGAAGCTTTTAAAATGATTTAATATGATATAATTTGTTTATTTTTTCAGGCTAACGGCATTATACTAATGCTCTTTGTTTCAAGATAAAGAGTTGATTTTTTTCCCTACATAGTTTTCTGGAGTCGTTAAAAATATAAATGGCGGCTGTTTTATTTGAGTCCAGTGACAATGCTATCTGACCAGCTTAAGTCCAATTAAAAGTCAGGGAAGACAGATTATTGGAACTAGAAGAATACTGGCGGATTATTGAAATCCACGCATTTTGCGTAGTTTCGATCAGAATTATACTTTGAAATACGCAAAGACTGATCAATTTTCATGTACCGACATATACTTTCTCTGGGCGAGAAACAGTTCATGGTTTCAAATAACTGTTACTCATCTGACAGAAAAATAATGCAAAGTTGCGATGAACATCTTTTTTTTCCAATATGTATTCCAGTTTCGGTAAAGAAATATTTCATCAACAGCGTAGAATGTTTTTCCCTCTCAGTTCTTTTCACGGTTGTTTCCTTACCCCATACCCAGAAGTTACTGAATGTTTTTCTAAGGAATATGATGCATGTTCTTGCAGAATGCATCTTGACGATTCCACGCCCAGAGACTCTGTAGCAGAAGACATCATGGTGATTCCACGCCAGGAGATTCTGTAGCAAAAGATACTTTGATGATTGCATGTCCAGGGACTCCGTAGCAGAAGACATATTGTCGATCCCACGCCTTGAGGCGCCAAAGAAGACATATTAACGATTCCACGCCCAGATACACAATAGCAGAAGACATGTTGATTCCACACCCCAAAACTCCATAGCACAAAATAATCTCGGTAATAGAGTTTCCATCACAGGTGACATCTCGGCATTTCCACACACGGAGACACCGTAGCAGAATACATCTTGGTGATTACACGGCAAGATATTCTGTTGGAGAAGACGTTATGGCCATTCTGTGCCCCGATATGCTTGAGTATCTCCAGAATTTCGCCACATACAAACGAGTCGACATCAAAAGAATTATTATATTATTGGATACAATCAAGAACTTTCTTGCTCGATTTGATACCCATGGCAGTACCACATACATTTTGATCAGTATATTCTCCGTCGATCTGAAGTTCTCAATTGAAATAAAATTATCCCATATATTGCTACTGGCTTTCACTAAAATCATGACCCATAGGAAAATCTCATTAACTATGTTTTTTTTTACCTCCATAGATTAAACATGGTTTTGTCGAAAGAAGAAAGAATTAATTTCTTTTTCTCGGGTCTGCTAAAAGAGAAGGGTACTCAATGTAAACCACAGATGCAACACACTTGATTGAACGCATAAAGAGTGAATGTGCTAAAATTGACGGCATTGTGGAGTTATTGCAACGAGATCAAGATATTCTTGTAAAGCGCATCAATATTGCATCCCAAGTGATGGAAATCATATTGAAGATGTTATTAGTTAATATTCCAATTCAATAAAAATGTTGTTGAAAATATCATTTCTTGAAAAGATGTCTTTTTGCCTATGTATTCTGACTTTAGGGATGCCGTGTATTATATCATGCAAACATATTTCGAAATTTGTCGCTACTTTTCAACTTATTCACCATGGGAAAGATTTGGAAATCGCTCCTACAAACTTTCAGTCTTTACATAGCTATATATAGGAAGTCGTGCTGAAAAATGTCTGGTTAAACAACAGAGGCCGTTTTCATCAAAATCTAATGTTTGTTCATTTGATCAATTTTGGGAAGTGGTTTGTTTTGGTAATTTTATTGCGCCTACCGCCAACTGTATATTTACTGAAATTAATCTGACAGAGAATCTTATCATATGATGATAATGATATTCTATCTATCTATCTATCTATCTATCTATCTATCTATCTATCTATCTATCTATCTATCTATCTATCAAGAGAGAGAGAGAGAGAGAGAGAGAACCCCTGGATGAGAGAAAGGAGATTTTAAAAACAGCGGCTCCTACTGCTATTAATGCATTACCCTTCAAGTACGAATTGAGTTCTCCGGGCTGCTGGTGTATTTCGTATAGAAAAAAAACGTTAAACTTTCCCTTTTTCTCTGCCGTCCAACGATGGCCTAGGGGTAGGGTATCCGACTGATGTCAAATCTAACTGGTTTCAATCGCGGCCTGATGCAATTGGACGTCTAGCTACACTGAAGAGCTGTGGAACAGCGACACAGTCTGTCTGTAGATGAAACTATATATATATATATATATATATATATATATATATATATATATATATATATATATATATATATATATATATATATGTATATATATATATATATATATAGGCATTTGTTTATATCTATCTATCTGCTCATATCAACCTATATATGTTTGCCTGTTCAAATCTATATATCAAACTGGTCATTAGCTCTCTCGATATATGTTCATATCTATCTATGTCTGTTCATATATATATATATATATATATATATATATATATATTTCTCTCTGTTAATATCTATCTTTCTTTTTTCTGTACAAAAAATTAATTATAAACTACTGAGCTCTTACAAAACCAAACACTGAACGTATTTTCTTGCAATATGAAATCATTAGACGTAGACGTTCATTAATATTTACGAAATCACACTTTGTAAACACAATCTCCAAACAAATTGAAAAATCAATGAACTCAATTTACAATGTCTGCGCATGCTCTGCAATTCTTCGGCATATTTCGGTAATGCTACTCAATTTGCGTCGGCCATTTTGTCTGGTTTCGCGAGCCTCACATGCCAGCCCCTCAGACACTGCCAGTCGGCTAGCATCTGTCCCATTGTTTCCAGAACAAAAGATCCGAATTGAATTGTCGAAGAGAAATCGAATTTTGACTGTTCAATTTTTTTCCCCGCGACCCTTGAAGATATTTAGGATGTAAACAACCAGAGATGTTTAATGTTTGATGTAGCAAATATTGGAGATACGCATTTTCAGATTGGATCAATGAATTCAGAACAAAAAGCATGTTTTGATCGAACCAATTAACTGAATATATATTCATTTACACTAATGTTATTGATGGAAAACTAGATTATTTTACTCAACGTATCTTTCAATACTCATTTTATTACTTATATTTTATAGCTCGCATTTTCTCAAAAGCATTTCATGTTTGCAACAAATAAACATCAATATTTAAGGAACGTAATAGACAACATATTTGCATCTGATTCGTGTTGTTGCACGTGTTACAATACTGTTTGCATAGATGTTGGTAAAGTGTTTTGTAACGCGTTTCGGAAAGTAGAAGCGGCGAGCGGAGTTCAAATTCAGTTCGATTCTATTTCGTTCAATTTGCACTATTTTCGTCCCGTTTGAAGTTAATAGCAAATCAGACTGGTTTAGCTTTGGTCGGCAAGCAGTTAAATTCTCGTGCACATTCTCCTTTACGTAACAGCGATGTCTGTTCTCGTCTAGGAGTGATGTGATTTACGTAGTTTCGCGTACGTTCTTCGTATTTGTTATTATGTCTCGATGTGTGCGTGACTGTGCGTGTAATTTCTCGAGTGCGTAAATCACGTATCTAGTCCCGAGTGATTTTCGATACAATTGTGTGTATATATATATATATATATATATATATATATATATATATATATATATATATATATATATATATATATTGATATTGATATTTCTGCCACCTTGAGGATTGTGCGAATATCTATCACTAACGTAGTTTTATTTGACGTTGCAAACAAATTTATAATATTGTAAATAAATATTGGGGCTTAGATAAAAAGAAAACATGTTACTTTTATTCGTGTCGCACAGAGACAATTGTATATATATATATATATATATATATATATATATATATATATATATATATATATATATATTATATATTTATATATATGTATATATATATATATATATATATATATATATATATATATATATATATATATATATATATATATATATATATATGGTTTGGTAAAGACTCTGTAGAGAAATTGTGTTATTATGGTGATTGTAGAGAGAATGACAAATGCGATTGTATTGTTTTCGTGGATGAAATATTAACGAATGACTGGGTCAGTGATTATGACAAAGGACAGAATATTAACAGGAATTCCCCTTGTCTCAACCTTTGGCCTTGCGCTGTGTTTATTTGCTATTTTTGATAAGGAAGTTGTTGACTAATATCGGAAATGTCAAAAATTAAAATCTAAAGAACCTGGTACGGGGAGTGGGCGCTTTTCGCAGCTATAATAAAATCACGTGCTTAAAACGGATCTGTTGCGTTCATAGACGTCAAAATAATCGAGGAAGTTGATGTTATTAGTACTTAGAGACATAGTTTGATGAAATTATACTTTCTGAAGGTTTTTCGTCGTTTCACCCTAAGCAAGTCAATAATGCCACTAAGACGCAGTGGGTTACAGGGAGGGAAAACATTTCTAACCATTTACAACAGCATACCAGTCCACATTCCCAATTCTGTAAAAAAAATCCTGTTGGAAATAAATCTATACTTTTCATGAAAATAATAAACATAAAGTAAACATTCTTGACGCTCTCAATATTTACAAATTGAAACCAAACCTTAAAATTAATTATGAATGGTTCACAAATGTTTACAGTAGATAGGTCACAATACCATGGTTTGTACTAATAGTTTTTTAATAATCATTTTAAAAACAAAACTCGACACAAATTCCTGTAGCGTTACTGAAATCACTCCACAGTACTCAACTCAGCGTTCTTCTCTTCACAAGTAAAAAATAAATTAACTTTCAGATGAACACAGCAATTTTGTCTTTGAAAATGATGAACACTAGAATATTTATCTTGAAATAAAGAACACCCTCATGATGACATTGCGCTAATGTCGAAAGTACTCGGAATAAACAATATGTATCAACTCGTAATTTTGCCTCCTCTTTTAATAATGACAACAAAATCCACATCCGTGAATATGAAAGAATCCAATTGAAATAAGTAGATAAATTTGTCTAAATTATTCAATGAAACATGCCTCAACATATATATATATATATATATATATATATATATATATATATATATACATGGAAAAACGATATAAATTTTTTTATATATCAATAACAATTTTAGTGAAAAGCTATAACAATGTGGTAAATGTTTCGTGTTTAGGACTTAATCGGATTAAAGTGATGTTTACTTTGATTCCACTACATATGAAAGTTGTACACTATGACCTGTAATAAATGCCACAAGGAATGCATAGGAGAAACCTCAAGCGATTTAAATAATGCGTTAGTTGCTCACCTTAATGAGTCTGACCATAACATTGATTTAAAACATTCTACTGTAATTAAAAAAGAAAGCAATTTACTTGGAGGAAAATATATGGAATGTGCTTTAACCTATATAACATCGATGATAAACATACATCAAGGATCAAACAACATTTCATCTGTCCTGGCAGAATTTATATTATCGCAATGTGGGATATTTAATAACAAAAGTAATAAAACACGCAAAAAAAGAAGCTAAATGAACTCGGCAAGCCTATATCGTCAAAACAAATATTTTAAAAATGTAATTTAAAGTAAAACATTTTCATCGTCCTCTCTTCATTATTCACATTTATTGACTAGCTTCGTCTGAACTAGAATTCTATATGGATGTCATTGATGGTGCCAAAATCGTTCAGAAATATGTAAACCATTAGTAATATACAATCGCTTCAGAAATCAGTAATTATAAATAGCTAAGAGCAAATATACTCTGTAGGTATTGGAGAGGACCACACCTTTTCGAAAGAGAATCACAAAAAGGATAATAAGAGAAAAGAGTTTTAACAGCAGTAACTACTTAAATATTTGCACAAATTGAAGAAAAATAATGATAGAATGAGGATGATGACTTTCTATCAGTCAGTTATATGCCATTCATGATACACGCTTAGGCGATCATGTATCGTTCGATATATAACTGACGAGGCAGATTTTTTCCCCCCAGTAGGTTGCCATTTCTTTCTGCAGTAGACCCGTTGCCATCCAAGGCTCCTTATGATGCTCTATACGACTTCAAAAGACGTTGATGTAATACCCCCCACAACATCAATACTGGAAAATGCGATGAGAGCGACTGGGAAAAACTATTTGCCTGAAAAATTGATTTAAAGGAGATACTTAATAAATTTTAAAAGAACAATAACACTGTCAGTTCGGTCTCTGAATGTAGAATATTTCCATATAATAAATATGCTAATAATACCCCATATATATATATATATATATAGACCCCATATATATATATATATATATGTATATATATATATATATATATATATATATATATATATGTGTGTGTGTGTGTGTGTGTTTGTGTGTGTATGTGTTTTTGTGTGTGTGTGTGTGTGTGTAGGTATGTAGAAAAATAAGAAAGAACACGTTAGGTAAATAATCCGGAGATCTTAAGTATTTTTGTTTTTATTTAAAAAAAACAAACAGTGCTCAATACAGAAGTAGTGCTTAAATTATAATTATTTAAAAAAAATTCGCTACATAAGAGTTCCCATGTTTCGAAAACGGGAGCCGAAGCCCTCAAAAAAATTATTAAAATTAAATTGAATTAGGGTATCAAGCCCTGTTTCATCCTCAAGCGAAAATTTAGGAATAACCAATCTTGAAATTTGGCCGCCCCAGCCGTTTCTATAGTAATTAATCTTCGAAAGAACATACTTATAAAGATGCGTAAAAAAATAATTATATATATATATATATATATATATATATATATATATATATATATATATATATATATATATATATATATATATATATATATATATATATATATATATATATATATATATATAGCGTGACTATATATAGCGTGACTCTTCGGCAAAAGTGTGTTTATCTAAAATAAATACGCTAAAATTCACCTTCATCCCTGCCGTGCACCGATGGCTTAGTGGTAGAATTTCAGACTGACGCCAGTTCAGTCGGGTTTCGATCCTAGGTAAACGCAACCGGACGTCTGAGGTGCCGTGATGATAATTATATTTATATATATATATATGTGTGTGTGTGAGTGTGAAAACATCCTGAATCAAAGCCTCTCTAGCCAAGAAAATAGACAAGGACGTAAAATACCTGCTTCGGTGTGCATTCCGCGACTTATCGACGTCTTGTTCTTGTTCTATCAGACATTAAGGTAGGGGACACTCCGAGTGTAAATCCCCAGAATTTTAAGCACTGGGGCTACATAACGTTAAACCTATTGAAAAATTACTTCTTCTACAAAAGATGTACAAATTGTGATGCAAGCTTTACACACACAAAAGGAAACACGCATGTTGTTTTTTTTAAATTTCTTTTCGGATTTGTCTCCATAGTTTATGAAAATTGAATAAAGAAAATTCGCTATCCAAAGTCCACTGGTAGCATAACGTTAAGCCTCGTGTGCATGGCTCGAGGTTTACTGGCATAAGAAACGAGCCAGCCGAATAAAAATTTATTTTCCAACATTTTTAGGCACAAAATAATAAATACGGGAAAATACGTCTCTCGGGATAACCAGTCGACTTACACTATATATATATATATATATATATATATATATATATATATATATATATATATATATATATATATATATATATATATTTAAAGATATGTTTTGTGGTACAAAACTTTATGACTGCCATAAAAAGACAAAAATTATTTTTATTACCACTCATGATGATAATAGATAAAAAGTAAAACTGAAAAACGGGCTAGCTAACCGGTTTCAAACCTCGCTCAACAGACCTAAATTGATGTTAATAAATTAAACAGAATTATCACTAAAAATGATGGACAATACGCATTGAAAAAAAAGCTTATATATTTATATTGCTGAGATGGAAATCAGTTGGAGGCCCAGTACGAAGTCATTCTTGTTACACTTCGACGATAAAATATAAATGGCCTCTAACATTTTCAAGTGGCAATTCGAGTGGGACATTCTAAGAATGATAAATTAGTCCGCACTGAAACTAGTAGCACAATTATGGCTATTTATTAGGTGCTCTGCGATGGAAGACCCATACGTATTGGTCAGAATATCTGAGGGAGTGTACTTAAGATTGCGGATTTTCGTTGGGACATGTTGCTTTGTTCCAACGAAAATCCGCAATCTTAAGTTGAGCGAGGCTCGAAACCCATTAGTTACCCCGTTATTTATTTTTTCTTTTTATCTATTATCATCATGAGTGGTAATAAAAATAATTGTTGTCTTTTCATGGCAGTCATACATATATATATATATATATATATATATATATATATATATATATATATATATTAAACACTTTTTCAACGTGACTGCTAGAGGTCGTAGTTTAACATAGAATACCATTTGAGAATCAGGCCAACTCCGTGAGTAAATTAAAGTTATACCGGGCCGGATCTGAACCCGCAATCCTGAAATTTTGGGTTCACAAATTTTCATTACTGTTATTGCTTTCGGATTTTGCCATCTTGGCTTTTACTGATAAAATCAATTAAAGGGTCACAACTATAAATCTTTCAATAGCTCATGTTGAAATGAAAAGAATATTGTCCATAAATTAGTGTTTCAAAATAAAATTTTCCGTCTATTCTAATTTACTCCTAGATGCCGTAGCCCAACATATGATATCCTTTTGAAATCAGGCCGATCTTTTTCATCTGAATATTCTAATTTTTAAAATCCTTGGAATCATGCCTCTATTTCATTAAAAAGAAGATGGATACAGAATTAATATTATTACAGATTTTATCAGAGATTATATTTATGTGTTTTTTTACCTCACGAAGTTTTTCACCAGCCTATTAATAGTTTTTAAAAATCGAATTTACTCCAAGCAAGGCAGTAAAGCCACTAAGTCAAAAGGGGGTTTCTATATGTGAAAGAATTTGAAAACCGAAACAATATTAGGGAGCGAGGACAACAGAAGAATGATCAGGAAGATAGTAAATAATGACTGACATTGCATTTAAATCTTTGAGACTCAAGGTTGGCTGAAAATCATTGAGCCCGAAGATAGTCCCGTTGCACAAGTACGAGAAAATAAACGGTTAGCATATAATTCACGGTTACATCTAACAAATTCAACTGTAAATTGTTGAGAACTTTTCGCCAATCTAGAACTGTGCTTAAATTCATAAAGTCAAGGTCCTATAACGAAGAGTTCGTCTGAACAATTACTATGAAAGTATTTATAGAAAAGGCACAGGGAAGCAACTTTACGACTGTTTGGAATTGACTGAAACCGAGAAGCCAGGCCAAGACCAATAATATGGCTTATTCTTCTTTGGGTTTGAACAAGAATCTATAATTATATAGTAGGAGCACCACACAATAATTGCCAGCAATATTCAAAGCATGGACAGATATTAGAGTTACAGATATTTAAGATACGTTATTTGTTTTGTTTTTTACACTCACGTTAGAGTATTTACACCTTTTCCTGAATTTACGTATATTTTAATCGCGAATTTATTTTTTCAGACGTACTCGAATTCTCCCTCCATATTGCACATATTCTCCCACCAATTTTGATGTAATAATTTTGCCAACGTTGGTCCTTGATGAAGTGTTGACTGAAAGGAGCCTAGGCTCAGTACAAATAAAAAATGGCCACTAAATCGTGTTTTTTCAAATCTACACACACACACACACACACACACACACACACACAGACACACACACATATATATATATATGTATATATATGTATATATAGATATATATGAATTTCCTTTGTTCAAAGCTTAGTTTGTCTTCCATCATTAATGGACTTAATATAACTAATCTTTGAACAAAAGAAATTGATATATATATATATATATATATATATATATATATATATATGTGTGTGTGTGTGTGTGTGTGTGTGTGTGTGTGTGTGTGTGTATATACATTTATCGCACCCCCTGCATATATATATATATATATATATATATATATATATATATATGGGGTGTGCAAAAAATGTATACACACTTTAACAGGTGATTTTTTTCCAGTTTAAGCCCATTAATGATGGCAGTCAACCTAAGCTTTGAACAAAGGAAATTCATTCCAAAATTCTGTTGGAAGTGTGAAAACGCATTTGAAGTGCAAAGACAGTTTCGGAAGGAATTTCAAACCGATCCACCAACCTCATTTACCATCATTCGAATTAGAGCTAAGTTTGAAACCGATAGAACTGTTCAAAATGTCCACAAGAAGCGTTATAGAAGACCACAGACATCGAAATAACCCACAAAGCAAGAAAGAGTACTGGAAACATATAAAAATATCCCAGAAAATCTGTGCGGCAAGCGAGTCGTGAGGTAGGTATTTCAAAAATGTCTGTCCAAAACATTTTGAAGAGTTGTCAGTGAAATTCCACGATTAGTCTCTGCTGTTAATGACGATCCTGATTGCAAATTGTGCTTGGCACGATGTACAGTAGATGCACACATTCCAAGAAATGTTGTATGTAGTGATGTGGCTGCATTCAAATTAAATGGTTCAATCTAACCGACACAATTGCACCAACAGGGGACTTGAGAACTTGTATGTTATGCTGGAATATCATGTTAATTTACCAGGAGTTACGGTCTGCTTACCATACATGCGAGGCGTCTCAGAAAAAATTCAAAAAGTATGTGCCCCTTACAACATCAGGACGGTATTCAAAAGTGAATCAACACTGAGAAGACACCTCGTCCGAGTAAAGCCACCCATAGAGAAGAACCAGACCAAGAACTGCATATATTCCATCCCATGCAGCTGCGGCAAGGTTTACAAGGGCGAAACATGCCGCCCCCTTAAAGTAAGGGTGGATGAACATCGAAAAGCAGTGACTAGAGGGGAGACGGAAAAGTCGGGTATAGCCTACCATGTATGGAAGGAAAAGGGTGACCATCGCCCTCTCTGGGATGAAGTTAAAATAATAAACAGTGAGCCCCACTGGAAAGTGAGAAAACTCAAAGAAACAGCTCACATGCTAGGACATAACAACCTCCTGAGCAGACCAAGTATAGAACTGAACACGATTTGGGCACCCCTAATCGTAAGAGAGAACCTAGAATAACAACTTAGGTTTAAATATACCAAAAATTCATACACGATCGTCCCAGTGACACATGGCCGAGGCGTTGAAACAGTGATTGCAAGTTCTCCCGATGTTCTGAGTTCAATCCCGAGCAAAGGCAGCGGCAGCGACAAACAAGAGCGGTGACAACGATAATAGAAGCACAGCAGCAGCAACGATGGCGTCAAGCAGTAGTAGCAGCAGCGATGGCCTTAATGGAACGAGAACATGGTACCCCCGTAACAATAAAGGGTTGGGTTCGAAATTCCAGACCGACGGTTCCCGAGTTCGAGATGCACCTGAAGAAGGCCGGAGGATCAGACGGCCGAAACGTTGTGAGGAAAGCAACCAAGATGAGGAAGTCAGTCCGATTAACGAAATCCATAGTGAAAACCTCTCATCCCAAAAATATAGACAATTACTATCCAATCGGTACGGACCCGACATTAGGAATGAATGGCGACGGATTGAGAAATTACAACTGAAACTGGCACGACTATCAAACCACCTGACCTTCCTGTACAGATGCCGAGATTTACGACTCATACCAACAGGGTTAAAAATACGAACAACAGTGGACTCAAGGAAGGCACGCAGAGTCACGGAAAGGGCAGGACACGCCCTCGTTCGAGAAAGAATACAACACACCCGTTGGAATAAACAGAAACTGGGTGACAAAATCTCTAACACCGTAACATCGTTCCTCAGTAAGGTAACACAAGAAGACGACAGGGTGAGAATCCAGTCCTACCTGGACAAATCGTACAGACAGGAATGTGAGAAGGTAAAAACACGCCAAATCCAGAAGCTCATGAAGCTGAAGGACCAGAGGAATAACATCACAAACCAACATGCGCCTGTGAAAGCAGTTGTCAACCTCAGTAGCCGCCAGCTAAGTCACTCAGAAGAAACAGTACTGAATAATGGTCTCAACTTCGCAACAACCACCAAATGCGTTCCATACTTAGACATAATAACTCACGTGGAGGAGGTAGCCTTGAGAATCCCCACGAGCCAAGGCGATGAGATAAGATGGAAAGTGAGTCAAGTACTGGAGAAAGCCAAGCCACCCAAATCAAACATCACATGGGAAGATAAGCTGGCTATACGATCTCTACAGAGTGACAGCAGTATAATAATACTACCAGCAGACAAAGGCAACGCAACTGTGGTAATGGACATGTCGGAATACTCTGAGAAGATGGCAAGCCTAATTGCAGATGGTAGCTACGGTAAAATAAAGAAGGACCCAACTCTGAAAACTGAGAGGAAGCTGTCACAGATCCTAACTAAGAACAAGGAGGACATCGCACCAGCGAAGTATAGACAGCTGGTCCAGCATTACAGTAAGCTACCACACATGTACGGTCTCCCCAAGATACACAAAGACGGTATTCCACTAAGACCTATAGTGAGCTGCCGAGGCTCAGCATTACATCCACTGAGCCGCTACCTTGTGGATATAATAAACCCATTGGCAGGCAAGTCAGCAACACATGTTAAGAATTCTGCCCACTTCACAGAACTGATCAAAGAGGCACCCATCAGTTCACACCAGATGGTTAGCCTCGACGTAGTCAGTCTGTTCACCAAAGTACCAACAAGTGAGGCACTAACAGTAATTGGGGACAAACTAGCTGCGGACCCTTCCATACAAGAGCGCACATGTGTACCATTGCCAAACATAATGGAAATGCTGACCTTCTGCATGGAATCTTCCTACTTCAGAATGGGTACTGACATATATCGACAAGTGGAAGGTTTGGCTATGGGTTCGCCGTTGTCACCGGTAATGGCGAATATATACATGGAGTACTTCGAAGACATGGCCTTAGGTTCAGCTCCCTTAAAGCCAACTATGTGGCTCAGATACGTTGATGACACCTTCGTACTCTGGCCTCACCAGGAAGACGTCCAGGTACTACTGGAGCATGTGAACACAATACGACCATCCATACAGTTCACAATGGAGAAGGAAAGAGATAACCAACTTGCCTTCCTGGATGTTCTCATAACACGCACAGAGTGTGGGTTCAAGACATCAGTGTATCGCAAACCCACTTTCACCGGACAATACCTAAACTTCAACTCCCATCACCCATACAGTGTCAAACATGGAATCGTACGCTGTTTACAACATCGAGCACAGACAATAAGTAGCGATTCCCACACGTACCACCAAGAAATGACCAGGCTAAAAAATACCCTTCGACGTAACAACTACCCCGATAGCATACTGTCCACCAAAGGGAACAATAGAGTAAGGGAAGAAAATGACTCGCAAAAACCTCCAACGGTCTGCTTACCATACATGCGAGGCGTCTCAGAAAAAATTCAAAAAGTATGTGCCCCTTACAACATCAGGACGGTATTCAAAAGTGAATCAACACTGAGAAGACACCTCGTCCGAGTAAAGCCACCCATAGAGAAGAACCAGACCAAGAACTGCATATATTCCATCCCATGCAGCTGCGGCAAGGTTTACAAGGGCGAAACATGCCGCCCCCTTAAAGTAAGGGTGGATGAACATCGAAAAGCAGTGACTAGAGGGGAGACGGAAAAGTCGGGTATAGCCTACCATGTATGGAAGGAAAAGGGTGACCATCGCCCTCTCTGGGATGAAGTTAAAATAATAAACAGTGAGCCCCACTGGAAAGTGAGAAAACTCAAAGAAACAGCTCACATGCTAGGACATAACAACCTCCTGAGCAGACCAAGTATAGAACTGAACACGATTTGGGCACCCCTAATCGTAAGAGAGAACCTAGAATAACAACTTAGGTTTAAATATACCAAAAATTCATACACGATCGTCCCAGTGACACATGGCCGAGGCGTTGAAACAGTGATTGCAAGTTCTCCCGATGTTCTGAGTTCAATCCCGAGCAAAGGCAGCGGCAGCGACAAACAAGAGCGGTGACAACGATAATAGAAGCACAGCAGCAGCAACGATGGCGTCAAGCAGTAGTAGCAGCAGCGATGGCCTTAATGGAACGAGAACATGGTACCCCCGTAACAATAAAGGGTTGGGTTCGAAATTCCAGACCGACGGTTCCCGAGTTCGAGATGCACCTGAAGAAGGCCGGAGGATCAGACGGCCGAAACGTTGTGAGGAAAGCAACCAAGATGAGGAAGTCAGTCCGATTAACGAAATCCATAGTGAAAACCTCTCATCCCAAAAATATAGACAATTACTAGGAGTTACAGTGTGGTGTGGTTTATCCTCAAGAGGATTAATTGGACCATTATTTTTGACGCTACTGTGACTCGTCCCGTTTACTTTAACTTTTTGAAACAGTGTCATGCCAAGCGTTAGAGAGGACATTCAAGACGATGTGTTTTACTTTCAGCAAAGTGGCGCACCTCCATACTACCATCATGATGTTAAATCCTACCTTTTGCCAAACAGGTGGATTGAACGAAGGGGTTTGTAGAATAACGAATGCTTTCACGAAACCTCACACCACTAGACATTTTTATGGGAATACTTAAAAGAGAAAGTCTACGCTATGAAACCTACAACAGTCGCTGAATTGAGAGCAGCCATTGAACGAGAATGCACAAAAATACCAAGCGAAATGTTCGGTGATATTTGCGATTCCACTACTTGGCGTTGTCAGCAGTGCCTGGACCAGAATGGACGTCGGTTTGAAAACAGGCGTTGATATACAATAACATAATGTTTGTAGATTCTATTACATTTTGAAAATGAAATGTATTTTAATAAACACTGACTTTATAATAATTTAAAGTGTGTATATATTTTTGGGACACCATGTGTATATATATATATGTACATATATATATATATATATATATATATATATATATATATATATATATATATATATATATATATATATATATATATATACAAGTTTAGGATTGGTATATACGGAGTGAGATCCAATAATTTGGTAATTCTACAATTTAAAACTTAATAGAGATTTGATTTAGATTTCTAAATAGGTAATTTTAATTTTTTACTTTTAATTTTAATTTCAAATTTTATAAATCTTTTAATATATATGATAACCTTGCTTAGTTGTCAAATTTTTCGAATCATCCTATACTTGTATTTTGATTGGTCACTCTAGCTTATGTAACAGCGTTTACTCCTGGCTAAGGATCGTTGATTAATTTGAAACTTTTAAAACCATTTATTCTATATTCTACATCGTCACTTGATAAGACACTAGAAGTGTTGAAACAAAATGGCTACTTTTGTCGTGATTTTATAACATATTTATGTTGTAATATTCAAATAAATAATTATATATATATATATATATATATATGTGTGTGTGTGTGTGTGTGTGTGTGTGTGTGTGTGTGCGTGTGTGTAAATTTATAAATTAAGATAGATAATTAAATAAAATATATGAATTGATAAAATATTATGAGCATATTAATAATCATTTGATTTGCCATCTACCTTGCGGTTGATGTTTTTTTCCTACAATTTTTTTAAAGTTTTGCTTTTTTTTTCTGGCTTTCCAAAAACTTGTTTTTTGTATGACACATGTTAATTCGATCTCAGTTGAACCATTTTCTTTGCGTATTTGAATGACACGTTTAGGGTTTGCCTTTGTTCCACACCAAACGTTATCTCCCCATGTGGTAGATATACATTTTATGGCTTGATTCTTCCCTGTTACTTCTCTAAACCCTCTGAAATTAGCTCATTCGTCAATTTATATATATATCCTTACGAAGATACTATGATATTCTGATTAAATGAAACAATGGAGAAATAGTAGGATTTCTTTTGATGGAATGAAAAATAATTAAGAATCATTTTGGAAAAAATAACTTTTGTGTTGATATATTCTAGTATTTAACTACCTTTATGATATTCTTGTGTATGTCTTGTGACAAGTTTTGCAATATACGATTTTAATTCCTGCTTCAGTATTAAGGTTGTTATTTTGTTTAATATTGATTAAATATTGTTTTGAATCCTCGCAGCCAGTATAATGTTTATGTTTAATTGCCAGTTTAATACAGCGTTTAAATTTGGAAATCGATTCATTTTCTTTTTGTTTCTAAAGTAAAGTTCACTCTGTACAAGGTCTGAGGTTCACTCGAGGTAGAGGGTTACGGTAATGGGTATTTTATATGTATAGGAAGAGAATATAAGGGTTGACTCTGTACGTGAACAGGTTAAGATTGTAGTGATCGCCGAAACATTCTCTTGGGAGGTTGTTCCACAGAGCTTACTTCTCACCGATGGAATACAGAGGAAATATGGTTGGTTTGCTACAATATATGTGGCAGGACGAGTCATAGCTGTGAATGTTAGACCTGGCGAAACCAAGGAATATAGTTCGCCCGAGCACTTTTCGTGGAAATAGCGATAGAACAGTGAGAAGCTCTCCACATCCCGCGGTAGCAGAGATGGAGGCTCTTCAGAATAGTTCCTGTGAAATATTTATTTAAAAAAAAAAACCAAAAATGCACACGCTAGATACGTTACGGCGATAGGATAGCGACTGAAGACGAGATGCCAGCTCAATACATATGACGTTTCAGATTCTTCTATAGATTTTATAGATAAGCTTTCTCGTATTTATTAACTGAGATCTTCTTCACTGATTCATCATTCGCCAATTTAGTAAAGATACTTTTTGTTGAAAGACATAAGATGCTATAAAACCAATACTTAATCGTGCTACTAGTTAGGCATCTAGGTCCTACCCTTTTACTAATGTTAGATAAATGTAACCACCACTTTTACTTCAACAGTTTCTGTTCTCGCACTTCCTGCCTGTGGAACTCTCTTCCGTTTTCTTGCTTCCCTGATGACAGCATTCTTCAAAAATTTAAATGCAACGTCAGTCGCCATCTTCCATCTTCTTGAACTCCGTTCATCTTTTATCTTTTCCTCAACCTTTCCTATACCCAGTCTTTTCTCTCATTTACACACCTTGTATCTCCCTGCTTATTAGTGGCATTCACGCCTTTGGGGCGAAATGATTCCCTCACCACAAAAAACACACATTAAATTTAAAACTTGAGTCATATACTCAAACTGAAGGATGCGGGATGTGGCGAGCTTCTCACTGTTTTATCGCTATTTCTACGAAAGGTGCTCGATCGAACTATATTCCTTGGTTTCGCCAGTTCTAATTTTTTCCTTTATTATTTATTCCTTCTATCTATAGCCTCCTCAGATATCGAGTCTCAAAGGAGACTCGATATCGAGACTACTTGATGTTCAACTCCTTCACAAATTATTAAATTATCAGATAGGTTCGTCCGTTTCCTCGGATAAATGATTACAATGACTTCAGACATGGCCAAGTGGATAAAAGTTTTGGTTGAGTAATCCAAGGAGTGACTTGACAAAAAGAGGTGTGAGTTCAATACCTGGCCACGGCAGAGAGAAGAGAAACTTGGAGAGTTTAGTTACTAAATGAAATTAACTGATACTGATATATCGAAAAATGCATGGTATGTTGTATTAGAACAATCTACCCCCGTGTAATAAATAAAGTGTTCGGTGCGAAATTACAACGTATATAATCTGAAGGAGGCCGGAACGTACAACGGTGAAAACATCGTGAATATGGTGGCAATACAGATGAACACAACGGTCCGAACGATGTAAATAGTGTAAAAATGAATGCAAACATAGAACTCTTTTAAATCTTAAAGAATATGCAATATATCCGGTGCGGCCAAATAACAAAAATTGTACCCCTTCCAACAGTAGTAGAACATGTAACTAGAAGAGAAAGTAATTGGTATACTAAAGTAGTTGCGTTTACACAAGACCAAAAACAAAATGCTTGCTAGGAAATTCCAACAATTTTAGAGAAAGTAATAACAGATAGTGAACTTGAGAAGTATAACCTCCTGAAAATCTATTAAAAAAACAAACGAATATATACATTTCAACCGACAGTAACACTAGATATTTAGTCAATGAATCCTAAATAATTCTTATATGGAAAAGTCAATTTGACATTACCATTGATTTAAGCTTTTTTAGATATCCTCTCACAAACTATCCTCCAATTTATGAACAGTCAAATTCTAACATCTTCCAGAAATATTATTCAAATAAAAACAGCTTCATGAAAAAAATAGAGAAATTTTCTAACCTTGCTTGCACCTACTGATATCCATCGATTTATTAGTTAGTTTTCGTATCACTTTTCCCAGATTACCGTGAATTGTAATTTCGAGTTGTACCTAAATAATCCCAAATCTGTACACAATTCTTAAAACATGGGCACTCAAAACCAAGGAAACATTTAGTAATCTTCAAAGAAATTCCTTAAACTTCACTAAAATTCGATAAAAACAGTCGCTTTTGCTTAAACCTTTTAATATACTGCATCACTTTCTGTTAGCAATTTCTGGCGGGTTACAATTGGTTTACTAGCCCACTATTTACTCATGGGTCACCGTGGCTATTCAGAATAGTATAAGTATCTGTGAGTATCTAATTATACATATGTAAACCTATTCTGGAATTGCTAAAATTATGTTGTGTATTAGTCCTAAATCAATCAGAAATGGTCGTTGCCTGTAAACGCGACAAAAACAGAATAAAGATAAATCTGTGTAAAAAACAAAAATGTGACGCCATGCAAATAATATTTTGAAAATATAAGAGAATAAGAATTTCTTGAACTAAGTAACAGAACATTTCTACAAACGAAGCAGAAAAGTAGCGAAAGAAAGAACGATAAGGAATTTCACATAACATACGCTTGTAACAGCTGAATATTGCAAACGGAATGAGAAACCCGTCGACATTTAAAAGCAATAATAAAAAAGTAATGGTGGGTGCGGACTTGGGTTTCTCACTAATAATATTGGCGGGAATTCTGAGAGTGATGTAAAGAGGTCAGACATCATTTTGATGAATGCTATTTAATTTTTTCCTTTATTATTTATTTGTTCCAACTTTTAGATCATTCTGTATCATAAGAAAGCAATTTTCTGAAAATATTTTATAAGAATCAAACTGCTTCAAGATAGGAACAATTTACCAACTGTATACGTATCTATCTATCTATCTATCTATCTATCTATCTATCTATCTCAGTTCGTTCATTATCTATCTAACTATTTATCTATCTATTTCAGTCTGTTCATTATATATCTATCTATGTATCTACCCATTTAAGTCTGTTCATTATGTATGTATGTATGTATGTATGTATGTATCTATCTATCTATCTATCTATCTATCTATCTATCTATTTCAGTCTGTTCATTTTCTATCTATCTATCTATCTATCTATCTATCTATCTATCTGTCTATCTATCTATCTATGATACGAGAAAGAACCAATACGAGACATTTATGAATTTAAAATGTCTCACATTTATTAAAGCTTTATCAGAGAATGAGGTATGGAGAAAACAAGAAATAAGTTCTGGTAATATTATCTTTTCATGTGTTTGATTTTCACTGGTTAATCAGGTTTCATGTACATTCGACTTGTTAGACAAACGACAGTATAGTTTATGTCGTTTCGAATTAAAGAAGAGACAACGCGTCCCTTCGAAGTTCCAATAAATTAGCGGATTCCAAGCGCAAAAAACACCAACCAAAAAACTAAGTTTTACTTTTTGCCTGTAAGTGTATAATAGTTCTTTAATGTTTGTGTGGGATTCAGATGATAAAGTATATTCGTAAGTATGTGCGTTTGTGTATGTGTGGGTGTGTAGTCGATGTTATGCTTGGTGGCTTTTCGCATTCTGATTTGGGAACGTTTTACGAACGGTACGTGCGCAGAAACATAAAATCTGCATTTACATCTTGCTTGGATATGAATAGCTTTTTGGTGAGTTTGGTAAGTGTCTGCATGGTATGTACGCAGCAATATATATATATATATATATATATATATATATATATATATATATATATATGTGTGTGTGTGTGTGTGTGTGTGTGTGTGTGTGTTTCTGTGTGTGTGTACACAATAACTACCCATGTAACATCTTCAATTTGACAAAGGATATAAAATTCCTAATTTCACAAGATGCCGACCGATATTATATTAACCCAAAACAAATTTAAAAGGAAAAAATGCACCAATATCTAAATTAAAATGATATATATATATATATATATAATTATAATTTTTTTTAAAGATATGATTCCTTTGCTACATAAGTGTTCTCATGTTTCAAAAGCAGAAGCCAAAAACTTCAATATAATTATTAAAATTATTAGTATTATTTACCTAACTTTGCGCTGATATATATATATATATATATATATATATATATATATATATATATATATAGGCATCCAATTCTCTTTAGGGATGTCTTGGGAAATAAAAATAAACAAAATTTGAAGAGATTTCTTTAAGGCTTCCTTGTCACATACCCGCCCGTCTATTAAAGTTCCAGTATTTTTTTGTAAAATCATTTCTGCTGATTCAATTTTTCCACATCCTTAAAGAAACCATTCACTACCATATAAATAATAGGATCATTATTGCACAGGAATCCATGACTCTTTTCTTTGTTTATAAACTATTTTCTGTTTCGCAATACCTTAGCATTTGGAATGGCTTTTTCGCTAGTCCAATGTGTGATCGGATCTCGGTATTATATTATTCATCCTTAGTTAAAACACTCCCCAGATATTTGAACTTATGCACTTTCTTGATGCTTATAGCTCCAATACCTAAGTCGTATCTTTGGACCTTTTCCCTTGCTGATAACCATACTTTCTGTTTTCTTGCAGACGTTAGTCATATTTTCTCGCTTTCTTCTACCATACTCTACGAAGTGCTGTAATTTTCTTTCTGAGTCGGCCATCAAGACAAAATCACGTGCGTATTTTATACTGTTAAGATCACGCCCAACGATAATAAAACTTGACCGGGTCACCTGTCCCCTTTAGGTTAGCCTCGATGCAGAAGGTGGGAGAGACGCATCTTGTCTCACAACACTTTCTAAATTTCTACAGCTACTCAATTTATTTTCTTTCCGTATGCAGGCTTCTTGGTCCCAGTATACGTTCTGTATTATTCTAACTTCTTCTTGATCTAGTTTTCACAGCCGTTCAAATAGATCCTTGCGTCGTAACTTGACAAATGCTTTTGCGTAATCTATAAAGCATAACTGCACATCCTGGTGTATTTGTATTGCTGTCTTTAATAACATTCTAATCATGAATATCGTATTTCTTCTTTCGGTGTCCTTGACAAATCCGCTGTCTTCTTGTCCTACTTCCGGTTTAAATATTAGTTTGGTTATGTGGCTCATTAAACTGTTTGCCCTTTGGAGCTCTCAGTCGTAAAGAACTAAAGCAATGTTGAATTTTATATGGAATTATATATTTTTAAAAAGGGCAGGGGGAAATATAAAAGGGTGAGTCGGTTCTAACGATCGCTATTCCTCGTCTATCCCCCATACTATACAGATCGGCATTTCTAGTCTATCCTCTATTACTATTCGGATCATCATTGATACTCTATTTTCTATTACTTTACTCTATTCTCTATACTATTTCTCTATTCGGTGCATATTACGGTTTACTATTCGATCGAGTATTATCGAGCAAGTACTATCAGTGCGAGTGTTGTTCGAAGGCGTCTGACACCAGCATTGTTCAACGGCGTATTATAGTAGTATCGGCGATTACAAAGTTTCTAACTACAACGAGCATTACGAAAGTGTCAACGAGTATTTGTAGAAATCACAAAAGTGGCAACGAGTGTTCGTTGATATCACAAAAATTGTAATATGTTAAGAACCTGGATGCAAAATGACCGTGGATGATCAGGCAATCAAATATCTTTCTATATATTTTCGCATTAGTAAATTGCTTTCTCTTTTATTTAGATAGAGTAGCAATTTAAAAAAAAAATCTCAATTAGAGTGAGAGTCTAATCATCTTTCCGGAACAAACTAAAAACATAATTCAAATGGTCTGAACACTTTTTTTTTTCAAATGCAGGCATAAAATTAATCGTCTACGACGCAATTTACAGTGTGCGATAGATAAATTGTCGTCTTAATTGAAAATAACACTGAATCTCATTTTTACAGACATTTTGTACAAAAATTACACACAGATATCTGTAATACTTAAGATTAAATTTACTCAATAAAATCGCTATTGGCTTCAACCGGGACCTTCAGATTATTTCGGAATCTCCTGCATCTCTTCTGTTGGTGAATGCTGCCATAATCGTTGCCTTCAGTTCATCTTTGGTGTTACAAGGATATTTTAGTCTCACCTGTGGCCCTCATGTAATAATAAAGGGTGGGGAGTTAGGTGATCAGATGTAAAGTGTGATGATGCGCAGAGTACTGCTGCCAGGCATAAGGTCTTCCATCAGACACCCACTTGACCCAGGGTAACACTAACTCTTCAAGGCACTTGATGTAGGCCTTCGTGTTGAGTCTGAGGCCATGTGAGAAGATGAACAGAGGAATAACGTCGCCCTCACTAGTGATCACTCCAAACACCATAGTAATCACAATTGGAGTCATCCAAATCTTTCACAATCCTCTACACCGTCCTCAGATTGACACGTAAACACTAAAATGTTCGTATTGCAGCTTCCGTCGCGAATGACAAGCATTACAGCAATGCGTTTCCAAATTTCTGCAGAGTGAATTGTACCATGGTGTTCCTTTTCTTACAGACAGTAACCAACTGACTCTACTATAGAGAACAGTCGACAAAATAAAATAAAAATAAAGCGCCTATGTGCGAAATTAAAAATATGAATTAGCGACAATACCCATCACACCATATATATATATATATATATATATATATATATATATATATATATATATATATATATATATTTGTGTATTTAGGCTGCAATCCTTCTTTCAAGCACATTTCATTAAAAACGACTGACAAGGTGCTTTTATTTAGTTTTTTATATAATTTCTCGTGCGATCTAATAAAGTTTTTCTTTTCAGAGGATAAATTATATAAAAATTGTCCGAATGTTCTTTTCCGAGAATTAGAAATAGTTTGTGTGTGTTTTATGAAGTGATTCATCTTTTCTTTTTTTTTTTTTGTTTCAAAACACGGTCAAGATATTATGTCCATGTTCAAAGTTAATATTATTAAGGGTTGGTTTGTTTAATTTTATAAGTAAGGCTTCCATTATTTTTAGCCTTTTTTGCAAGTGGATGATGCTATTATATTTGTGTTGTCGACAGGTATATTCCGAATAGTGTCCGGTAGGTCTCCATGAATATTTAAATGAGATCTAATTGAGCTATTGTCAGAAAGATGTAGGGTTAATATATATATATATATAATTTAGATCTGTAAATTTTTAACGAAATCCGTTCAAATAACCGTCCGTGTATTGATATTAAAGGATGAAATAAATGTGGTATAACTGTTCAAATTTCTTTTATTTTTATTTCGCCAAGACAAGCATAAAAGGATTTCGTCCCAAGTCGGACTTTCGACCCAAATCGGCCGTAATTGAGTTTATAGCTCGAATCGGAGTTAAATTTTGGTCTGGAATTACCATGCAGTGAATTGTGGAATTCAAAGTTATTTCCTCAAAATTATCCTTTCTGGTTTCTAAGCTGAACAAGAGGTTCCTTTAATTTTGGACCGGAGACCCAATTAGCCGTCCAGAGGAGCTAGGCTTAAAGGTTTGCACGGAATGCGGCTTTTAAGCTAGTTTTGAATAAAACAGGAAATGTTAAAGAATAATCCTACAATTGTTGAAAAGAATATAAGCCATTATTTCGAGATCTATGGGATCCTAAATATGGCGTCCACAAACACGCAGCTCTAATGCCTTTCACGCCTCCAATATAACCTGCTTGTTATAGGGTTAATACTGCCTCACGTCGCTGGATTTTCTCTCAAAAGGAGGTTTGCTTCATTAGCACCCGGATAATATGAGTTGTAGAAATCATTACTCTAAGCGGAAACTGCCCGAATGTTATATATATATATATATATATATATATATATATATATATATATATATATATATATATATATATATATATATATATATATGTTCTTTTTAGTTTTTATATAATTCATCATCTGAAAAGATAAAAAATATTTGATCACATAAGAAATTGTATAAAAAATAACTCAAAGTACCTTCTCTGTTGTAGTCAATGAAATGTGCATGAAAGATTAATAGAAGTATTGCTGCCTATCTACACACACACACACACACACACACACATACACACACACATATATATATATATATATATATATATATATATATATATATATAGATAGATAGATAGATAGATAGATTATTGCATATATACCTTGCAGACACTAACCAAACTCATCAAACAATTATTCACATACAACCAAGATTTTCTTTAAGGTGTCCTTGTTACATACTCACCGGTTCTGGCAACAGAAAGAACACAGAGCCAAAATCAGGACACATAAGGAAAGATGTCTTGGAAAATAAAACCTCATGGAAAATAATGCGGGCAAGAAAGATGGGGGAAGGGAACAAGCCACCTACCACAGAAGCTTGTCTGCATCTACAGAAATGACATCAGCTGAGGGAGAAAAACTCTAAAGGGCAACACGAGAGAGAAAGGTGTGGAGTGCCAGATCGCCTTTCTCGTGAAGGGACGCGGTCCAAAGAAGAAAAAGAGGACGAAACGTGTAACACAGGTGTTTTCCAGTTTATCATTCATTTGCCTAACACACACATATACACGACTACACACACACACACACACACACACACACACACACACACACACACACACACACAGTCACATATATAATTAATTATTATAGGAGATTAAAAAAACATGTTAAAATACTACAAAATAGCTTTCGTGTTTCGGAAATAAGATGCGCCTCTTCAGGCGATAGTAAATAACTGGTGAGTAAATAATTATTCTTAATTGATTTTTCTTCTCTTCTCTTTCGAAAAAAGAGGGTGTATTTTGTTCTTGAAACTAACAATAATCATTTACCGATCAATTGTTTATTATAGCCTGAAGAGGCACAGCTTACTGCCGAAACACGAAAGCTATTGTGTAGCGATTTCTAACCTGATTTTGTTTTATTCTCCTATAATAAATATATAAAGCTCTACTCTGTACTGACCACTTTTTAAAAATTAAATGCTACGGACAGTGATCTATATTCCGTTTGTTCTTATCTCATAACTTATATATATATATATATATATATATATATATATATATATATATATATATATATATATATATATATATTATAATTATTTTAAAAAAATATGATTCAATCGCGACACAGAAATTACTATGTTTCAAAAACTGGTCAGCAGTATTTAAGTTTAATTCCAATATTAAAACTTAGCGACTGGGTGGCAGTTTCATCCTCTAGCATTGTTTTGGAAATTATATATATATATATATATATATATATATATATATATATATATATATATATATATATATATATTTTTGTTAAATGTCTCTTTTGTGTTCATATAATGTTTTATTTAGAGTCTTTGAGGATTTTCCTATGTATTTTTGTGGCCAATTATTACCGGCGGTCGATTAAATTCCTCCGTCTTGTTTTAGCCTATTATTTTGTTTAGCATTGACTAAGTATTTTATTGTTTTAGATGTAGTATATGAACAAAAGACAGACATTTTGCAAAACAATACATCAAGTGTGTTGATTACCCACTGTGACGAGACTGACCACACACACACACACACATGCACACACACATATATGTATATTAAAACATATATTGTTAAATATATCAGACAATAAATGTATATTGTTTTATCATGTGCCATTCCATTCTTTCTCTTGAATCTAAAGCCATTATACGACACTTGGAACGGCTCATGATAAAACATAATCGATAGTCGTTGTCTGTTATATTTAGAAATATATCTTTGAATAATGATCTGCTGCCCCTACACACACACACACACATATATATATATATATATATATATTAGTACTCGTTGGGTAACCTCGGATAGCTCAACTGACAGATATGTCAGGACAAGTCGCTACCCGAGGAAAAACTGGAAATAAAAAAAGAACTGAGAATATCAGAACAAGACGAAACAAATCGCCAAGTGCTTTAAGTCCTGAGTTCAAAGAAAAAATCAAAAGCAAACGAGTAGAAAGACTAAAACGTAGAGTGATCAATACGCTTAGTCTTAGTCTTATATATATATATATATATATATATATATATATATATATATATATATATATATATATATATAAAGTGAACATAGAAGTCAACACTTAGAAGCGACAGTCTGTTTCATGCTAGATGAAATCGTCAAGCCACGACGATTGCCTCTAGCATGAAACAGACTGTCGCGTCTAAGTGTTGACTTCTATGTTCACTTTTATATTTACACACGCTCTATCTGTGATATTGAGCACTTTATCCCATAAATATAGAACACTTTAAGACTATATTCCTTCATATATATATATATATATATATATATATATATATATATATATATATATATAACAAAATTATTACCAAGTGGAATTTGATATCCACTAGGTGCCCTACTATTGCAGGCTTGGCCAGGTAATGGCGAGGTAATAAAGTAAACATACATTTGCATGTAAATAAATAGGTCTGCTAAGAAACATGCCAATCGAATAACCGAAGTAAAAATTGGCCGTTATATACCAACCCTTAAACATGCTTAGATTAAATGTTTACATATATTTTTTTCTTATAAAGAATGTCTTGTTTACTTTGAGACATTCTTTAGGTACATGGCTGATGCAACTGTGGATCTGTTAAAGGTCGTTCACTACGGGCTTCATGTAGTAATGCTAAAAAGCAGAAAAGAGGAAAAATGAGATGGAGTAGGTTCATATCAGCCAAATGCGAAAAATACGAAATATTTCTCTCAAAAATACCATGAGCGATGAAAAGAAGGACACCAAGAATTAAAGAAATAATTGCACCCAGTTACGTTTATTAATGAGGGTCAGTTGTTCGTCTTGTCAAGTATATTCTTTTCTACCTCTCACATTCTTTATCTATCTATCTATCTATCTATCTATCTATCTATCTATCTATCTCTATCTATCTATCTATCTATCTATCTCTATCTATCTATCTATCTATCTATCTATCTATCTGTCTATCTATTTATCTATCTATTACAATCTGTTCGTATATATCTATCTATCTATCTATCTATCTATATATCTATTACAATCTGTTCATATCTATCTATCTATCTATCTATCTAACTTTGTGCATATTTATCTATCTATCTAAATATATATTTATCTATCTGTCTAATTGTATATCTATCTATTTATCTATCTATCTATCTATGTCCTTTTATATCGACCTGCCTAGTTAACTCGCTAGCTAGCGAGATATCAATGTCTCTCCATATCTATCTATCTATCTATCTATCTATCTATCTATCTATCTATGTCCTTTTATATCTACCTGCCTAGTTAACTCGCTAGCTAGCGGGATATCAATGTCTCTCCATATCTATCTATCTATCTATCTATCTATCTATCTATCTATCTATCTATCTATCTATCTATGTCCTTTTATATCTACCTGTCTAGTTAACTCGCTAGCTAGCGAGATATCAATGTCTGTCCATATCTATCTATCTATCTATCTATCTATCTATCTATCTATCTATCTATCTATCTATCTATCTATCTATCTATGTCCTTTTATATCTACCTGCCCAGTTAACTCGCTAGCTAGCGAGATATCAATGTCTGTCCATATCTATCTATCTATCTATCTATCTATCTATCTATCTATCTATCTATCTATCTATCTATCTATCTATCTATGTCCTTTTATATCTACCTGCCTAGTTAACTCGCTAGCTAGCGAGATATCAATGTCTGTCCATATCTATCTATCTATCTATCTATCTATCTATCTATCTATCTATCTATCTATCTATCGTCTGTTAATTTCTCTCTTTCTCGCCTCCTTACTAGTTAGTTATCCGTGTCCACCGATATCTATCTATCTATCTATCTATCTATCTATCTATCTATCTATCTATCTAATTATTTCCATTACTCATTTACATACGATCTTTAAAATAAATAATTATGTTCATTTACAAAAATTTTTAATAATAATTTCAAAATTCCTATAATTATTCAACAATATATCTTTATATTTATTCATCTGCCTCTAAAAATAGCATTTCCTTAGTTAACTCGGATGATATTAATTTATTTTTTCTTCTTTTTAACAATTGTCCTTAAATGTAAATTATAACAATTTATCCATCATCGTGACAGAGATTCATACTCCATTTTAGTTTCTGAAATCTGTTGACACGCGTCGCTTTTTCTTTCTTTCTCCGTGTCCCTCACTCTCGTCTGTGTCTCTGGGGATGAATAAACGTTTGCATGTTTGCGTCTGTCTATTTGAGAAATATCATTTCTGTCAAGTTCGCACCATATTTCATTTGAAATCCTATTTTAATCTTGACGTACGAGTCATAATTCTGACTGACACTGCTTCCATCAACTGATATGGTTGTGTGAGGGTAGATGTATTGTGTCTAGGGCCGGTGTAGCTTAGTCGTACCCATCCATTTCCAGGAATGGCCAAGTAGAATTATTACATCAGGGTGGCTCGCCGTTGTTTTAAAGATATATTATATAAAAAAAACGACGAAGAGTGATGCAAATTTCTTCCTCCGGTTGCACAAATTTATAAAATAGATGTATTTTCCCTCTATTTATGTTTTGAAGAGCTACCTCGTCGAGCCAGAAATTTGTCAACAAATCTGACTAATTGTCTATATTTCTGAGATAAGTTATTATGTACACTATTTACATTATTCGGACTATTGTCCTCATCTTTGTCGCCATATTTATTACAAGGACACATGGCCCAGTGGATACAGGCGTTGGTTAGATCCAGTGACAGGACCCAAAGAGTGTGTGTTCAATATCCGGTTAAGGCAGTGGAGAACTTTCAGAGGGAAAAATTAACAGGAGATAACTGATAACTGACATCCATTAAACATGGCACGTGGAACTAGAACAGTCTACCCCAGTGAGCGAATTAAAGGGTTCAGTTCGACATTCCAACCAAGTGAAGAAGGCGTACAACGGCCGTAACGTTGTAATAAATATGGCGACAAAGATGAGGACAATATTGCGAATAATGTAAATAATGTAAATCTGACTAATTCTTCGCTTTCACGACAAGAAAGTATAAGGACGAACTTTCAATGATACAAAAAAGTGTACCAAATGTCTCTTTGAAATCTCTACAGAGAAGTATTTCTTTCTTTCTTTAGCTAATGTAGATTTCTTTTCTGAGGACTTTCTTAATTTTAATTGTAAGGAGGTCTGTTTTACTTTCATTGATAATTTACATGCTATTGGCTACCATTAGACAAACAAAGCAGTAAATCTATGTCATTCTTTTTGTGTGTTAAGAATACATTTGATCGTTGTTAAACTTGGTTCGTGTTTTCTGTGCCATTTGTTGTGTGTCAATATAATTTTGTTATCTTTAACATTTGTTTGAAATATATTTTCGTAGAATTTTTTTTGACTGAAAATTCTACAGAAAGTAACAAATTCAGCTTCCGTCTCAGTCAGTTGTAAACGAACAAAAACAGCGGGTATTACTTCTAGCAAGAAAATATTTTTTCTTCCTTTTCACAATCATTTGTCGTATTTTACTCCTTCGCTTCCTAATTCATTCCAGATTGTTTATGTATGTTTCTCTGTCGGAAAGCACAACTGATTCCGATTCAAAGATCTGAGAGCTATTATGTTTCGATCCTTTGAAGAAAAGACGTAATACACAAAGAGAGGAACAATTTAGTAAGAGAGGAATAATTTAGAATAAGTAATTTTGTTAATGCACGAGTAACGAAACTGTTCTCAACGCGGAAAATGG
Organism: Acanthosepion esculentum; assembly: GCA_964036315.1. NCBI lineage: Eukaryota > Metazoa > Mollusca > Cephalopoda > Sepiida > Sepiidae > Acanthosepion > Acanthosepion esculentum. The sequence goes on from OZ038487.1 coordinate 85,407,762, forward strand.
GAATCGGTGAACCGAGTTCAAACTCCGGTCTACTCTGCTGCGATCACTTTCGCGTTGATTTCCATAGGAAAGGCATGAGCCCATCTAATCGTTCACTATCTATAAGTTAAGTAGCACCAGAGACTGCTTTCTCCCCTATTGGGTAGGATAAGCATCTTAGGACAAGGAATTTAAAACCGAGAAGAAGGTAGATGTCGACCACTACCACTTTCCAAGAAGTCATGTCAAGTCAGAGATAATTGATTTATTGATATTGATTTTACGCTTTATAAACGTTTTGGTTTATGAACATTTTTATTTATAAGTAGAAAATGTTTTTAGATTGTACGAATTTTTTTTTTTTGCTTACTGATACAAATCCTATAAATTAACTCGAGGGTGTAAATGGTGTATACATAACTTTGCCGTAGATATTTGAGCGAATATAACGAAACCGATTTCCAATTCCGCGCCATTATCCAGTACTCCATCTGGTATTCCTAGTCGATCACCAATCTAGATACTAACCAGGCCCAACGTTGCGTAACTTCATGGATCGTACGAGAACCGGTGTTTCAACGCGATATGACCATAATCTATTCAGAGAGAACAAGGAAAAAAAGGAACCTGTGGATTGACATAAACCTTTACGTTCTGAATGATCATGACATCAAGAAATAGATTTTGGTTTTTATTTTTGAAGAGCGGCGCTTGTCGTGAGACTTCGAATAGAGGGAAAAATCATGATTTCAAAAATGATTTTTAAGGCGTAGTGACATGTTCTCTTTTCTTGCGAATATGATGCTACAAAATCCATCTCCATTATTTTGCCTCAACTCTAGCTTCCACTGAACAAAATTCGGCTTGGTAAAGATATAAAAATATTATTACTTTATAAAAAAAAAACAGAGATAAAAGTATTAAGAATAAGAAAGTAGTGATAATAAATAAAAAGCAATTGAGAGAACTTCATTTGCGATCGTTCGGCCATTTAATGACTAAGCATTTCCAATCTTTGTCCGTTCGACCAATCACAGTGAATATTATCTATTGCCATAGCAACATATAAATTGCAAAAGACACATTCATTTTTGTGGCTCAACATTTTCTTCTTTTGTCATATTTATTTATTTTTATCATGCAAATGTTTTTTTTTATTATGTTCTTTTATTCTCGTTTTTCTTCCAAAATGGTTGTCCATCCGTTCTCGTTTTTATCATATTCATCTCTTTCTATATTTCTTTCTTCAGATGTTTTTCATTTCTGATTCCTTCCCGACATTCTTTGTCCGATATGTAACGACATTATTTCATAATACGAACTGAAGTGAATACGTCACATCCGGGCAAACGAAAGCCTTTGCACGTTAGTCGTGTTGTCATGGAAACAACATTATTAGACGCTGTACAATCAGATTAACGGATATGACAAAATGCGGATATTTTTTTTGAAAGAAAACAGAAGAAAAACGTATATTTTATTGATGTATATCTATCAGAATATCGAAAATGCGTGGCTAGTGCATGAACCTGTTATTGTTCGCTGTACCTTATATTTTTAGCGATTGTTCGGTAATAAAAAATAATTTTTATCCATCAAGCTTCTTTATCTATCTATCCGAGTTTTCGATCTATCTATCTATCTATCTATCTATCTATCTATCTATCTATCTATCTATCTTTTTGCCCTAGCTATATCTATATATCTATTTCGGTTTATTCATAATTAACTATCTTCTTTTTTTAATCATTTCACTCCCAAGTAATGCAATAAAGCCACTGGGACGCATGTTGTTAATGAGTGTTAGAGAATACGAGAAAAAAACTACTATTAAGGAGCGAGGACAATAAAAGAACCAGAATGAAGATGACAGAAGATAATGATTTACATTGCATTTAAATTTTTGAAAATCAAAGTTAACTGGGAAAAAAGCAGAACAGCATTCCACAAGCCAGAAATGCGAATGTAGCAACCGTTTGTATATTACTTACGCTTACATCTAGTAATTTCAACTGTAAAATGATGAGTCCAAGCTACTAAGCAAGTACAGCGCTCAAATTCATGAAGTTTAGGTACCATTATTGAATGTTCATCAGACCAGTTGGCATTAAACTATCTCTCTCTCTCTATATATATATATCTATATATATATATATATATATATATATATATATATATATATATATATATATATATATATATATATATCTACCTATCTATCTATCTATCTATCTATCCACAGACATACTCTTTCGTTGTATCACAGCTCATCAGTGTGGCTAGACACACGATCGCTTCAGTTCTGGACCGAAACCCGACCTGAAGCGATTGGGTGTCTAACCACACTGATTTGGTATCAGTCGGAGATTGTAACCCCTAGGCCATTGACGTTCGGCAAAGAGAAGAATGAATTTTTGCTTATTTATTTTTTTCATAAACACACCAGTCACTCAGAGAACTCAATCGCTAGAAGAGTCTTTGTTTTGTTTGTTTGTTTGTTTGTGTGTGTGTGTGTGTGTGTGTGTGTGTGTGTGTGTGTGTGTGTGTGTGCATGTGTGTGTAAATAATAGGTTAATTAATAAAGCAAGGACAAACGAAAGGGTACCAATATAATCAGTGCGATAAACATTAATTAAATATTAATTATTAACCATGTGACAGAAATGAAGTACAGCGAGAAAGGTTTTAAGTTTGGAATTTTTTGACACGCCTGTGTCCTTCATCAACTTACCGAGGAATAAACAGATAAACAGGAATTACTCACCGACAGATGTTTTTATAGATGGGGGTATTTTCCATTGGAAATCGTATTGGTAGCAAAAAATCTATCTCTGTCTGATTCCTCGATGTGCGAAGCATTTTATGAAAATAAACTTAAATTTAAAATTTTGATCGGTGTAAAAGCGTTAGACAGGTCTATTATTACGAGTGTGTGTCGTACGGAGAGTAATACTGCAAACATAGATTTAGAGAGTTATAGTCTGGGGAGGCGGAAAGACGTCTGCCGTGTGGCAAGTTGTAGCAAAAATTGATGGAACAAGTTGTCAAGTGTAGAAAGATGGGCTGTGGTTAGTGTTGTGGATTCCGGGGATGGAATCCTGCACAAATAAATAAACAACGCCAGTAATTGAAATAGGAAAATAAGTGTATTGAACGTAAGAATAGAAACTTGAAATGAAGATTAGTAGTCCAGGAATGCGGGTTAGCAGAAAGTATATGTACAAATCTCTGTAAATGAAGCCGTAAACGATCCCTCACTCTCTCTCTCTCTGTGGACTCTACGTATCTCAACCTTATCTCAACGTATCTCCCACGTATCGCAAAGTATCTCTCTCGTATCTCAACTTATCTCTCACTCTGTCAGTATAAGTATACTTTAGGCGAGTCCATCTTCTGGAAAAGGGGAGAGCCACACAACAGTTAGAATACGATGTTATGAAAAGGAAGAAAGAGAAAAAAAAAGAGGAAGAAAAATTAATATATAATAAGAAAATATTATTAAATAAAATGAAATGAAAAGAAAAAAGGAAAGGGACCGTAAATAGACAAAAATTTGGATAAAAATTTGTAAATCTATTGTTAACAAAAAAAGGTGGCAAAAAAATAATGGAAAGACTCGCAGGAAAATATACACAAGTCACTGCACAAACATGAATCACAATCCATGTATAGTTATAGATACATGTACAAGATTAATACGTATCTACACTAAACTAACATAAATTAATATGTAAAGGAGACATAGTGATAGAACCAATGATGATATAAAGCGGGTGACTATAATGTAGCTCTCAGTGTACATGACAACACTTCCATTACAGAATAGTGTGTCATGAGGGAAATCATAGGTAACAGAAAATAAAATATAATAGGTATGTGAGATGATGTCTGTGAAAATTTAGTTAAAATGTGTGTGGGGGGTGCTTACTCATTCGAGGAGTGGTGTTAATGATAATGGGTTGCCTTGTGGAAATTGTACTCTCTGAGTAAACCCAAATCCCTGTTTAGTCCCTCTATGTGAGAATTTACGTTTGGGCTATACTTCAATTACGATCTGCGTCTGTTCACTTGGCTACCGAACCAAGACGTACTCGACATCATCGACGCTATGAGAAGTTTGGTTGAAGTATTCAGAGACCCGTAAAAAACTGTTGTTATTTTCCCTGATGTTTTCCTTGTGATTATTGAACCGTAGACGGAAGTCTGTTCTGGTTTCTCCCACCTAATTCTCCTTCTTTCATGTACATTTCATTGAATAAGGCAGACAAGGCGCATTCATTTATTTATTTATACAATTTCTCATGTGTGATAATATTTTTTTTCTTATATATATGAACATTCGGGTAGTTTCCGCTTATAGTAATGCTTTCTACAACTTATATTATCCGGCTGCTAATGAAGCAAACCTCCTTTGAGAGAAAATCCAGCGACGTGAGGCAGTATTAACCCTATAACAAGCAGGTTATATTGGAGGTGTGAAAGGCATTAGAGCTGCGTGTTTGTGGGCGCCATATTTAGGATCCCATAGATCTCGAAATAATCTCTTATATTCTTTTCAACAATTGTAGGATTATTCTTTAACTTTTCCTGTTTTATTCTAAACTAGCTTAAAGGCCGCACTCCGTGCAAACCTTTAAGCTGGCTTTTAAACTAAAGGGACCACTGGCTCAGCTTAGAAAACATCAATGATAATTTTGAAGAATTAACTTTGTATTTCCCAATTCACTGCATGGAATTTCAAAACCAAACTTTAACTCTTATTCGAGCTATAATTCCAATTCCGGCCGATTCGGATCGAAAGTCCAAACTTGGGCAGAAATTTCGATTTGGGCCGAAATTGCAATTCAGGCCGAACATTGAGTTCTTTAAATCACAAGATCCGTGGAAGTTCAATTAAATTGAGATCTTCAAATCAAAAACTGCGAAACCTCAAAACCACACGTCACGAAACTTCTCGTTTTCACCCTGATTTCTCAGAATTTTCTAGAAATAAAACTGATTTCTTCAATTCACAATCATTTGGATATATTTTAAACTGAATTTCAAACAATGTTTTTTTTTTTAATTCACAAAGTTTTTGTGTTACGTTAAATTCAATGTAAATTATAAACTTAAAAAAATCACTAAACTTTTTCAGTTATTTCAAAATTTTAATTTTTAACTGTTCCCTCATATTCCGGTCACAAGTTCAAATGCTGGATGTTCAAGCAACAGTTGAATGTCAGCTTTTTAATCGCAGGATCAGCCTGATTCAAAAAAGGAAAATACGTCTTGGCTCACTTTAGAGGGATTTTAGACACACGGGCGGACAGACAGAATTTGATATTTATTTATTTAGATATTTGTTTAATTTTTTTTTATCTGCACAAATCAACATTAAAACATGAGAGTTTGTAAAGTAAATAAACTAAAATAACGAAATAATTTCATTTACATTGCAAAATATCATGTTCAATATACATTGAAATATTTGTGTTATGAAGTCATAAAATAGTCGTATCGGAATCTTCTAAAATTAGAAAAATTCCCCCATCAATAAAAATAGGTCGATGTCAGCAGTTATGAAACAAAAGGAATATTCATAATTCTCTTGTATATTTAGGATAACATCTGGCAGGTATAAAAGCATAGTATCTGTTTTCACGATTATACATAGGAGAAAACCCTTAGTCTCGAGGATTCCAGCATAGTGATAACAGATTCCTTATTGTACAAACAGAGGTTGGATCGATGTAATATCGATGTCAGCGTGGCAGTGGTTGTGGAGACTATGTAAGTCTTGTCCTTGGATCATATATGCGCACATGGAAACACGACATTAAACAGACCTTGTGTCATATCTTTCGAATATCTCAACAGTTTCCTTTTCTCACGACAACCTAATTTAGTAATATATCCAGAGAGGGATATGCAACGTGGTTGGTCCTGATCTGGCATCCCGTCTGTAGTCGGTATCTCACAGACGTGACGTGGCTTCCCTCTGTCTTTTCTACAAGTACTTTTATGGTAACTGCTCCTACGAGTTACTTTCACTCATTGCATGGATTTAAGAGTGCTGCTACTTTGGTATCTCGATCCCACCCTTTCACTGCCGAAAAGACTAAATGTAGCCGTCTCTTCTACTCTAACAGCCTCTTATTCTCGTACATCCCGTCAATGGAATTCCCTTCCCATCACTTGCTTTCTTGATAGCTATAATCTTCAAATATTCAAATGTAATGTCAATCGACATCTTCTGATGCCTTGACCTTGATGTCTGTCCTTCTCTTTATCCTTTTCCCAAACACCCCTTTTTGCGCTTACTCTCACTCTCTGTAACCCTTTGCGTTCTAGTGGCACTCCTGGCTTGCTTGGGGCGAATTGCTTAAAAAAAAGTTATTGTGAAATACAAATAAAAAGCCCAACCACAAAAAGAACACTATCAATTTAAAATTACACGCGGGCAAACAACACCACCCTAAGACAAATATCACTGTTGATAGGACTTCATTTTTTGTTGTTTCAGTGTACCAGGTTGAAGAAAGGCCGCAAATTATTAGGTCATCCCATAAGTTATGTCCGAATTTTAACTTTAAAAAAAAATGAACGAAATTTAAAGAGTATTTTATAATGTCAGGGTATCCGAATATTATTTTTATGTTTAGATGCATTGACACCGATCAAATTTTATTTCAGAGAACAATAACATTAAATTTTGTTTGGTTAAAACCCTGCTAACATGGAAGTACCCAAGAATCATTTGAGGCACATAATGCTTTATGAGTTCAAGAAAGGAAACTCAGCAGCCGAAGCGACTAGAAACATTCACTCAGTTTATGGAGAGGAAAGTGTGAATGAAAGAACTTGCAGAAGATGGTTTGCAAAATTCAGAGGTAGAGATTTCACCCTTGAAAATGAAGATCGAACCGGGCGTCCAGTTGAGTTTGATGAAAAGCTTCTTGAAGCAGCTCTTGAAGAAAATCCTGCTTTATCATTTGAGGAATTGACAGTGGTTCTCAGTTCAAACCATACAACTGTTCATCGTCATATTCAAAAACTTGGAAAAGTTCCTAAACTTGGAAAATGGGTGCCTCAAGAATTGTCTGAAAACAACCTCAAATCCCGAGTTGACATCTCTTCTCTCCATTCTCGCCAACTTGTTTAACCTTTTTTGGATAGACTTGTGGCTGGCGACGAAAAATGGATCTTTTATCGAAATGTTAAGCGTTGTAGACAGTGGCTTCGTAAAGGGGAAGGACCCCAGCCACAGCCGAGAAGGGAACTCCATGGGCAAAATGTTCTTCTTTCAATCTGGTGGGATTGCCAAGAAATAATCCACTTTGAATTCTTACCACCTAATGCAACAATTAATGCTCAAATATACTGTCAGCAATTAGAGCGTTTGAACCAAGATTTGAGGAAAAAAAAGCCCTGCTCTAGTGAATCGAAAACGGGTGCTGTTTCACCAGGACAATGCGCGACCACAGACAGCAAAAATCACGTCACAAAAGATCGAAGAACTTGGTTGGGAGAAAATTCCTCATCCACCTTATTCTCCCGACCTTACTCCTTCAGACTACCATTTGTTTCGTAGCTTACAGAATCATTTGCAAGAAACAGCTTTTGTAACACAGGAAGAGATTAAAACTGACATTTGTGAGTTCTTCGAATCAAAACCAAAATAATTTTACAGTAATGGAATTAGTAAGCTTGTTAATAGATGGAAGGAAGTCATAGATAATCAGGGAAAATACATTGTTGATTGAATCTGTAATTAAATGTAACATTTGGTCACTTGTTTTCTTTATTCAAAATTCGGACAGAACTTATGGGATGACCTGATAGATAAGACTAGTTTAACACAGACGATAGAACAGACATAGGCAGACTCGCTATTTTATTCACTGGCATCGCCGAATGTGATGTACTGGCAAGAGACATTTTCCGTTCGCTAACACTCTCTATGCCGCATGCCTTCAGCAGTTCGTCCCTGAAATTACTCCCATGCCAGTCAACAGAAAGCAAAGAAAAATTCTGCGACAGAGTCGAAGAGAAGCTCCAGTGTGAATGCGTAAAAGATTTAATACCCAAGGGCAAATCTTTGATAGGACTACAATTACTAGAAAGAAAAATAAATTGTCTTTCCAAAAGAAGAAACCCAACAGGCACGGCAGAAGAGATATATGATGCGTTTTGATATGCTTCTATACAAGTTGCTAAAGAAACTGTTCCTACAAAAATATATGCCACCTTTAAATCGTTAGATTTCAAAGCTGAGCCAAGAAGAGACAAAAATGACGGTAAACGTTTTCTAACTTCTTTTTTAATAGACGTCACCTCCAACAAGGCAGTAAAGTCACTAAGACAAAAAAATAGTTACTAGGTGTGAAAGAATTGGAAAACAGAAGCAATTATTGACGAGCGAGAACAACAGAAGAGTAATCAGGAAGACAGTAGGTCACGATTGACAATACATTTAAATTTTTGAAGATCAATGTTGGCTGCAAAGCATGAAACCGGAAGAGAGTTCCATGAGCAAGAAATTTATGGAAAGAGACTGTTAGCATAGAATTTACGGTTACATTTCAATTCAACTGTAAACTATCAACTGATAAGATCTAACCGCCAGTCTAGTACTGCGCGTAATCTCTTAAACCTAGAACATTAAGCATCAATTAATTTTACACCACTACTAACCATGGGTATATCATACCCGATTTTGAAAATATCCAAAACAATATTAAATATAAATCTTTATTTGAAATATTTTACATGCAGGCACTTCAAACTTTGAATTAACATTAATAGGAACTGAAAAACATATTCGTTAGGTCATAAAATCAGGTACTGAAAATTGTGATTAAAATTTGAGCTAGGTACTATATACCCATGGTTAGTATTCTAGGGTTAAAGTCTAGGTAGCATAATAAAGAGCATTTTTTATTTGTAAAATTTACAAAATGTGACACAAGGCCAAAATAGGGGATGGGAAAAAGGGACTGTCTTCTGTCTTAACATTAAACGTAACTAGCTACAAACACTGACTCAAACATACCACAATATTCCTAACATTAAAACGCATTCTTATCTTACTTACTACATCCACCATAATACGTCATTGTCACTATGAAAGTTCTAACAAGTCCCCATGTGTACAATTCATTGTCTGTGGGGGAGGGGATAAAATAATTTTAAAAATTCTAAAACCCCAATGAATATTTACAAATGCAACATAGTAAAGATCTCAACAGAGCAAAAGTACCATAAAATATTTATAGAAAATATGCAGGGAAAATGTTTGACTGAAGCCGAGAAGACAGATCAGGATAAATAATATTAGTGAATCTCTAAATATATAGCAGGAGCACCGGACCATTTGTGGCACCAATATTCGAGGCATGGATGAATGGTAGACTTATAAATATGTAAGATAAATTGAAGAAAGAAATATGTTTATCACGACACAGTGAAAACACTTTCTTAGCAGCAGACCTAGCAATGGATTCTGTATAGTCTTTCCACTTCATGTAAACTGAGAATATTATCCCGAGAAGTTGCAACGAGCCATTCTCCATGCTGATAGAAGTCAGAAAGCGGTCTCTGATGATTAATACCGAGTAGTTTTGTTTAGGAAGCGTTAAAACTAACAAGCCTTCCTTTGTCCTAATTTACAGCTGTCTGTCGTTTAATTTTGTCTTCAGCCATCAATTTGACCTTATCGATCTGATAAGACTTACTATCTGGACAGGAGTAAATGGTCGTGTCATTAACATTGATACCAAGAATTAAAAATTTTGTGTAATAATTCCCAGTGGGAGACACACCAATGTATACCCACGACAATACTTTCTGATAATTAATCGAAATAATTTCAATAATTCACCTGAAACAGACACTGAACATTATGCAAGGAACAAGTTCCTCTCAGACCTCTTTTTTCAAAGAACCGCTGTTTTTGGTAATAAACTCCTACGTGAATGCTTCTACGCATGCAATAAGATCTTCTAGTCATGTCTCAGTGTTTACCTATCATTTGTATCTTTATAATCCTCATTTCTTTATTCCTATTCATACATTTATCCACTAAACCTCTATCTTGACTGGCTCATGAGTCTTGTATTCGGTGAAGATTAGAAAAAATCGCAAGTAAATGTCGCATAAATATATAATTTGAATAAAAGTTTATTTATAGGATATTCAACTAAATGGCAAAATCTGACGTGTTTGTTATGAAAATAACAAGATAATGTGTGCATGATAAATGAAGACACAGAAGAAGAAGAAGAAGAAGAAGAAGAAGAAGAAGAAGAAGAAGAAGAAGAAGAAGAAGAAGAAGAAGATGGAAAAGAAAAAGCCTAAATCAAGATAGAAAGTAGTATAAAGAAAATAAGAAGAAAGATAACAAAAACCATAAGAATTTCTATGAAAAGGAGAAATCAAAAATTAAAATCTAAGATTGAATCGAAATATAAGCTGAAGAATAAAGAGATGATGATCATCTTCTTCATGATCATCATCATGAAGAAGAAGAAGAAGAAGAAGAAGAAGAAGAAGAAGAAGAAGAAGAAGAAGAAGAAGAAGAAATTGATGATAAGAAAAATAAAGACAAGAACGCAGAAAACTTGCAGGAAAAATCGAACGATAAGGAGAAGAAAAAATTGAAAAGGAAATGGAAAGAGATGATGATTAAATCGAAATATAAGAAAGAGAATAAAGAGATGATGATGATGAGGATGCTGGTGAAGATGATAAAATCCATGAATAAGAAGAGAAAAAGAAAGAAGAGATGAATGAAAACTCAAAACATAAGAAGAAATCGAAATAGGAGAAGACAAAGAAGAAGACGAAGAAGAAAAAGATGGAAAAGAAAGAGTTATTAAAGGATATATTATTGTCGAAAATGAAACTGAATTCCAATCCTTTCGTTTGTCTATCTTTAAATGTGGAAGAGTTCAGGACAATCAGACAGACAACGGGTATGAATGAATCCTCAACAGTTAAAAATGTCAACAGACTCTATTTTTCTTGCTCTAACCTAATGCCATTTCTGGAAGGATGCAATGCAACAATTAAACGAGAGATTTAATGCCGACTTGACTCACAATGGCAAACATAATTTGTGGTGCATAACGCAACATTTCCAGGAAAACGGTTGGACGTAGTTAGCAATGTTCGGTACGCAAAGCCTCCACCAAATTTAACAGCAGGTGATTGCTTCTCATGCGGACACCTTGATATGATGATAAATGTTCTGTCGCCAGGCCCAAGACACCTGTATAATTACGTATCGTGATCGAAATTAAATCGTCACACAACGTCATGCGGTAACTTAGTTTCCCTTTTCAAATCTGAAGAAAGGTTCTCTGTTCTTGTTACGAAAAGGGGTCAGATTTGAATGCCTGAAATAGTTTAGATTTTAAATATTATTATACAGGGTGCGTTGGATAAATTGTCGTCTGAATTACGCAGAAGTGAAAATAATACTGACAATCTCATAGGACTCCGTGTTTAGTCCGCGGCCCTGTGGGAAGATCAATGGAGGCATAAGTTCGTAATCACTAGTGATCACTTCAACCGTCATGATGTTGACTGGATATATCATCCAACTGTTTCCGAATGCTCTGCACTGTTCTCAGATTGACACCCAAACACTCGGAAATGTTCGTATTAGAGCTACCGGCGCGATTGCCAAGCAGTACAAAATGTCGTTTCAAATTTCTGGCGAAGTGAATTGCGTCATGCTGCTTTTTTTTCTCACAAACGGTGCCCAACTGACCCGACTATACTGTGCAGTCGACAAAATCAAAAACAAAAAAAACGCGCATGCGCGGAATTAAAAATATAAAATGACGACATATTTTATATTTTTAGGAGGAAGAGAAAATGTAAGACACAAGAGGTGGTCACACTTGAAACCGAGAAGACGATATATATATATATATATATATATATATATATATATATATATATATATATATATATATATATATATATATATATATAGATATATATATATATATATATATATACGTGTGTGTGTGTAGAGAGCGAGAGAGAGAGAGAGTGAGAGAGAGAGAAAGACAGCGTGTACATATTTGTATTTACTAAACAGAAAGTAGGTACATTGATAGTAAATAATTATGCTACAAACACTTAATCAAGCATTCAGTTTTTATAAATTAATCAGAGAAGACTAACTGAAAACTGATTCCTCTATTCTTTCTGAAAGTATTCTTTTATTCCATTGAAAAAAATTATTCCTTGTAGGCAATTCTCTTATTCTGTACGAATAGAATTCACATCTCATTCATAAATTTTCCCACTTTAAAAGGTTTTTGTCAGCAAGAAAGTCTTCTAGTAGTTTGATTAAATGAAAAATCAAAGAATCTAAAAAGTGGTGTTTGTGAAAATCCTTTCAATCTGATCATTTGCTTTGCCGACATGTTTTATTGAGCGTGTCTTTGAATTGGCTTTCTGAAGAATTAAACATTTACGCTTGACCAAAATCTGGAGTTTTGAAGATGCCAATCCTTTGTTTTTATTCGTTGAATTTGTTGACAGTAAAGATCTGCTCGGCTTTATTTGTCTCATTCTAATCCTTATTCCACTGACTGTTCGCTAAGATTCTTCGGGAGGGTACATTTCCTATCAATATGAAGTCGTTCACTACAATTCCGTTTCAAGGTGAAATAGAATAAAATATTTGTTGTTGATTTTCCGCATGTAATGTAACCATATTGCCAAAAAATTATAAATTAATGAAAATATAAACACGAGACCTAATCCCTTATACGTAACTTTACCGCTATTTTCGAACTTGGGCAATCACCGTCGGTAGTGGGGCTCTGTGCCGAAGGCATTTTCTGAATGTCTGTACTGTGGAGGAATGAGTCTAACTTCCATCCCTGGTGACATAGGCACAACATGGTCGATCTTGTGTTTACATGTCGGACTTATATCGGATGAAGTAATGATCTGCACTTGGTGTCTAGAATTTCATCTCTCAGGATACCACACTGAGGTACAAAACTTCTTTGAAAGATACAAAGGGCAAAGTATATTTTACATCATCTTAGGTGAGTTAACTACTACATTAATAATGGGGTTATTGAATTAACAAACACACATTAGTAGATTTGAACCCATTAGATATGGTAAATGTATGAAATAAATACATATACATCCATATGTGTACTCATGTACATTGAGATATACACAGAGATTCTTCTGATTAGCCATTTAAATTTTATCGACATATGCTATGAATACCTATTGTAATCTAATTGCTTTGCTGAATGCTATAAATAGCAATAGAGTGATTCTGAGAGGATAATATGTCATTCAAGGATTCTTTATTGGCGGTCATAATCTTACCAACATGAGATATGCAGATAACGCTGTGTTGATAGTGGACACCCTACGTATTTTACAGGAACTCCTACAGAAGGTTGTAAAAAATCGAGGGGAAATGACTAAACCTCAGTTGCAAGACAGAATGCATGCTTGTTAGCAAAAGGAATCTTCGCAACAATATAAACGGCCTTTCGACATCATTTATGTTCCAGAGGAAGAATGTTGTTATCTTGAGAAAAGTGTAAGTACAGTAAATCAGTACAGACATGATTAATTCATATGTTGTAGACAGACAAGTTATTGGCCTATACTCTTTTGTATCATCATTTTTGTTGGAGATATGTATTACCTTGAGGGGTGCATTCTCGAATTTCATTGTGATATTTTTATTATTATTATTATTATTATTTTTATTATACAGACTCTTTCTTGAATGTACCATTTTGATCACTCATGTAGCCTACTGCATTCTTTAGACTTGGGGCTACGGTGAGAGTGTGATGGCTTAATTTTATAGATATAATTCTCTATATTTTTAATTCAGCACTTCTAAGAAGAACGTTGTTCTGAACTTCTTTTATATTGATATGAGGGATTTTGCTGGTTTATATATCCACCCCTTTCTTGCTTTCACTCTCTCTCAGTTTCCCTTTGTAGATTTTCATATTGTAGATTTTTCCCTGAAGTTTTCAGGTGCGGTGTCTCTTTGTGGAAGACATATCGCTGAGCAGACATGTTCTTTCCTTTTCGCCTTTTCTTCTATATCAGATCTGCTGTCCTTAATTTCTTTATTAGCTCGGATTGGTATGTCATGGCAGAATATTCATCGTATATTACATTTAATGTTGTATGGTCGTTTTATTATTCGTATATATGAGTGCATGTTCATTATTCTATGAATTGTAATACTTTAATTTCTGTTCATATTGTAGCGACTTGTAGTTCTTATTTTAAACGCCGCCTCATGAAAATACATCCAAATTTACAATGATCACGTTGATATAAGCAGTTTGACGGCGAAAACAAAGCTTTCCTCTTTGTAAATAACATTTTTCCTCTTAAAAGCAAAGGTTAATGATTCTGAAGTTATGCAGTTTTTTTTTCTTGAGATATAAGCTTTATCAGATTTCGTTTCTAAGCACAAAGGTCTTTTTCATAAGTAGCCTTTGAAGAGTAAAGTCGAATGTTAATATGTCACCCTTTTACTGTTCGCTTGGCATTCAAATTGTATGATGTAAAAAATATCCAGATGAACATCTACGAGAGCTGGTCAAAAAGTAACGCATACTCTTATGAAGGCATAACAAATTTAACAGTAGAAAGCATTACATGGCAAAAGGAACACAGAAGTCACAGTTTTTCCAAGTTCAGTTCTCAATAGTTTTTCCTTCGCAATTTTGGAACTCGACATTTGAATAAAGCCATTTGGAGATGGCAAAATCAAACAAGTACAAAGTTTAAAATATCTGGGAAGTGATTTAACAGAGGACAGATATTACTAAATGTTGTCTTTTTGTTATTTCTCCCATGGTTCCGGATTACATTTAGGAAAGCTCACTCGTTATATGCCTTCTTTTCCTCTGGCCATCTTACCTTCAAGCAGTTCTCTGAGTATCAACTTTTTCTAAGCCCCCTTTCTTCATTATGTTTCCAAAAGCTTCAACTGTCTCTTCCTGATGCTAAGTAAAAGTGAACCACATATCTGCTGCCTTAAGTCTCTTCTTAATCTTTGAAGAGGTTGTCCAGCATTTACTAAAATATGGCGGGGACACATATCGCATAACAGTTCAGTACACGTTTTATTGTTTCTAACGATGTTTGCTTAATTTACATTGTTCGAAATGTTGTCCTCATCTTTATTTCCATGTTCACGAACTTTTGGTCCTACTTCGCTCTGGCCTTCTTCAGGTGACTGGAATTTCGAACTGAACAATTTATTTCGTCCACCGGTCTAGATTGTTACAGTTCCACGTGCCGTGCCTCTTCCGGATGTCTCAGTTATCTCCCTTTAACTCAACTCTCGTAACGTTGGCAATACTTTCACGGTAATTGCTCAGATGAGATGCTTTCGCGGGTTCCCAGGCCTCATGAATTTAAACGTCCTACGAGGCTGGCATCTCGTTCCCACCCCTTCACCGTTGAAACTGTTAGATGTAGACGTCTCTTCTACTCCAATAGCTTCATGTCTCGCACATCTTGCCTGTGGAACCCCCTTCCTTATTCCTGTTTCCCTGAAAAATACAATCTCCAACTATTTAAGTGTAACGTCAATCGACATCTCCAGTTGCCTTGATCTATCCACTTCCCTTCTCCAAATCCTTTCACCTTTCATTCCTATCTGCTCTCGCTCCAAATCTTCTGTAACCCCCTTGCCTTGATCGATCCACTATCTTTCTCCACATCCCCTGTTTTACCACT
>OZ038487.1:85428490-85460990 GCA_964036315.1 Acanthosepion esculentum
GAAGATTTGGGGGATATAAGGAGGATAGATGCCGATTAACACTTGACATGGAGAGTTCAAATTGAAATGTTCAGGGGAAATAACTCTTGCGGCATTGGGTTCCGCAAAGTAGAAATTATTGGGGAAAAACGTCTTATTAGATCCTCTTACATGTGGATACAAAAGTAGGATGCTGTGTCTTAGATGTACTGGTCTGATCTTGAGGAAACTCAAATATAGAACTCATCGAAGATTGGCCATAAAATAGGAATTCAGCAGCGACAGGCTTGATTTGTGATACCATACGCATCGACGGCTTCGGAAATTTTCCTTTACAGAACATTACTCTCAATGCATCGGTTTCCCAGGGGTAGAGATTTCAGATATATCTAAACAGTGAAACAGGGATGGATCGTCTGCGCACTCTGATGTTATTACGAAGTCGTCCCACTGACATATCCACAATGGTGACATTCGAACCCGGCTGTCATGGCCGGGACGCTAACGTCCTAACGAATCGGCGACAAACCAATTGATAAACAATAATATTAAAAAAAATAACATGGTTGATTCTGACTGACCGACTAAATCTCATGCCATAAAGGCGTTGAGGACCACCTTGCTCCTTCAACTCTCACGGTCAGGGAAGACTGTTGGAGCATCCCCCAGTTCCCGGTTGATCTGCTGGAGGTCCTTCCAGCAACGGCGTTGTCTGCTTGCCGCGAGTTTGTCTCCAGTCTTCAGATGACGAATCTAACTGGTAGCTTACTTTGGTGATATCGTCAGCCGGTCGTCACAGTACGTGACCGAGGTAACAAACACGGCGCTGAGAGAAAGATGATTGGTTGCTCGTGCCTCTGGCAGAGCTCCTCAGTTGAGACAACATGGAACCAGTGCACCCACTTGATGGTCGTAAGTACGCGGGGACTCTAATCTATGGACTCGGGAGGCGAGTGTCTTGCTAAGAGACCACGTCTCGGCGTCGTAGAGTAGCACAAATAGGATGATAGCTTTGTAGACATAGTGCGTCGGGAGATGTTGCGCCGCTTTGATAGTGGCCTCCAGAGTCTTCTCAAGACATTTGCAGTCATCCCACTTCTGTTGATTTACATAATAAATAAGAACATGCCTCGGTGGGGATAAATTAGTAAGCTTGTTTTTTCATTAATTAGTACTGTATTAGACACGACCTTTAATTAGTTATTCCCTTATATTTCACTTGTGCCTTACAAAGTACCGATTAGTATATACAAAACAAAGTTATCAGTAATTATGTTTGGTTTTGTTTGGTTTATTTTGTTTTACGGCATATCAACCTCAATGGGTTTTTTAATGCCGACAACATTTCTAGGATAGATTCGTATGAATAGAATATGCATTCTTTGGTTTAGATTGGTTTGGTTTCTTTTGTTTTACGGCATATCAACCTCAATGGGTAATGTAATGCTGACAAAATTTTTTATTGTTGGTAATATTTTGTTTTGTCAAAAATCTGTTTCTAGTAATATTTGTCCTTCAAAATTCTATTGCTCGTAACGACTTTTTTTCAAAAACGTATTGCTGGTAATAGGTAACTATTTGCCCATAGCTGGGACACTAAAAGGTGTTACCACCCCAGGTCAGGGTGGACCTGGGAACACTAGCAATTAAGAGGTGGTTCCATGCTCCTCCTGATCAGATGTCTTGCTGCTGGACGTAGTTTATCGTCTTACCCAGGACGCAGATGTAGTTTAACGTCTTACCTAGGACGACAGTAATTATGTAGTAAAATAAAAAAAATGCGATATTAATAAACATAATCATACATAAAAATCATTGTATCTCTTTGGTCTTGGCATTTTCTGAAAGGATTTTATTCACCCTGAAGAAACCAGGAATTATTACGGCAAAAGATCATACGCAAACTGTGCTCTAATATGCTTGTTTGTTTGCTGGAACTAGACATCTACTGAAAATTAAACTGCTGCTATTTCTGCTGCAGCCGAAGCCTAGATTTCGATAGCATTAGGAGTATAACAAGCACACTGACAATAAACGGGGTACAGTGTTTTCAGTGGAGATAAGGGAAGGCTATTGGTAATGACACTGCTGCCAAACCTACTCTCATTAGGGCTAGTGTGAACATATCGACAAAAAATGACTGTAATAGGCTTTTTGTATTGGCTGGAGATAGCAACACGCCTGCCGCTGCTTACTGTCATGGTCTGTAGGGGCAGCGTAAACATGCCGACAGAAAATAGTCTCTACTAGGATTGTGTGCTCACTAATATAGGCAAATTCTGTTCATATTAACGCTGCTGCTTTCGCTATAGCTGCTCTTGATGATAGCACATTTTGATTGGCATTAAGGTTACAGCGATCACACTGAAAATATTTGTGCTTTATCTGGTTTGCATCTCCGCTAGACGTAGGTAAATCCTGTTGACACTGCTAATCTCGATGTCTATTTTCCTTTGCCATTAATGTACTTGAGAACGAACTGGCATAAAATGGCTTTACTGAGATTTTTGTTTGCTTAATGAAAGCAATTGCTTTTGTTATTCACAATTCTTCAACAGTTCTGGAACTAAGAAGCTGCTGCAAGAAATACCACGGCTATACAACTGCGTCTGCTGCTGCTGCTGTCTCTGATTCGTTTTCTCTAGTCATAGTGCGAATATACCGACATAAAGTAGGCTCTACTGGATTTGTGTGTTCGCTGATGTAAGTAACTACTGACCGTATTATACCTACTGCTGCTACTGCTTCTAAATCTGATGATGCATCGTTACGAGTATGTTTACTGCGATGATACATACAGAAAATCAGTAATACTGGGTTTGTGTGTAAGCAGCGTATATTACTTTTTATCACTGCTCTTTTTACACTTTTATTGTTATGTTATTTTGAAGAATTATAAAACAGAAACTTTTACCTGACCGACCAAAACGGGGTTCAAAATAAATAAATAAATGAGCTTTAAATACGTTGGTTGGGCTGAGAATTTTAATCTCATTTAATGAATCCATGCATAATTACACCATTCAGTTTTGTCGGAAACCAATATAATGATAGGAATATTAATATACGAAAACTTTACATCATGAATTCTGTGGTTTTGCCGGTAATACCGGCGCACTTATGAAATTGAAACTAATTCTATACTATCTGCACGGTTGCTGAGACATTTGCAGGAGTTCCGATGAAACTTTCTATCACACCATCCCCATTTTATAAGAATCTTATGTAGTCATGGTGATGCACGGTGGAGTAATAGATAGCGGCTCGGGTTGAAGAATCGGAGAGCCGAGTTCGAATTCCAGTCAAATCCATTATATTATTACTTACGTGCTACCTTTGGAAAACTATGAATCCTCTTCTTCTCCCCCCGCCCATAGCTTGGATGGCAACTGGTCTACCATTATCTACCGCAGAAAAGACAACGTACTGCGGGAAAAATCTGCTTCGTTAGTCATGTATCGAAAGAAACATGATCGCCTAAGCATGGCAAACTGACTGATGTCGTCATGCAAAATAATAATGGTAATAGTAATAAATCGGAATAAAGCCTAGTATCTCGTCCCTTCAGAAGTCCGCGTTGCCTGTAAACATTCTGCGAAAGGTGCTGTTTGAGATCGTACAATTTGATGGAGGATCTACGGTTGAAAACGAGAACCCACGCGGAAGAAGGTAATATGTACTCCTACTAAGAATAATGCTACTAATAATAATTCAATAATTCCATTTATAATTGGAGTCCTCAGATTGAGTGGAAAAGATGCCGACAGACTCATTGAAGGGATACCTAGTAATCCATGTCTTAAGGAAATACAAAACAAATGTACTTACAAATACAGTTCACACCTTGCGAACAGCTTTATCTATGTAAAATCTGTGTGATCATAGTTTTTTTTCTTTTTAAAAAAATTAACAGTGGAAAATATCATGAAGACATATCTTACCTTAGGTTTCTGGTTGAGACTGGGAAGGAGATGTGTATACAACAAATATGAATAATAATAATAATAATAAATCGGAGTAATTTTAGTATCCTATCGCTTCAGAAGTCTGCATTGCCTGCAAATATTCTGCAAAAATTGCTACCTGTTTGAGATTGTACGTCTGGGAGTATCTCCAGACGAAAACGAAAAACTGTGTGGAAGAAGAAACGATAATAATAATAATAATAATAATAATAATAATAATAATAATAATAATAATAACAATAATAATAATAATAATAACAACAACAACAACAACAATAATAATAATAATAATCGATCGTCATTGATTTGTCTTCTATTTGATTTTAACCGTCTTATTGGTACTCTTCCAGCTTCCCTGGTTGACCATTAAAAAATATCGTTTTCTGTACATTGTTCGTTTTGTTGTGTTTTTTCTTAAAATATATATAATTTTTTACAAATTTTTTTCTTCTCTTTACTTTTTTTAATTTCAAGTTCTCTTCGTTTCATTTTCGATAATTTTTTTATTCCCAAAATGGAATACAATTTCTGAAGTAGAAATAATCGATCTCTGATATGTATCGTTGAACTCTGCCTACATTTGGACGCAGTTTAGTGTTGTTCAGCCATAGAGTTCTTTGTCCAAAATTTAATAACCGCACTAGTCGCTCGCAATCATTACATCAGATATGGCGGCTCGCTGGCTCATATAATTACATCTCACACTTCAATTGACGCAAAAGTTCATAGAAACCAACGCAATAATAATACGATGACTGTTCTTGATAATGATAGCTTTATATTAATCAAACTAAAATACATTAAGAGTACTGATGAATGATTTCGTGTAATATTATATTTCCTAATATCTCATCGTTTAATGGCATTTGGAAGATTGTGTTACACCAGTTCTTCATGATGAGAAAGCTGGCTTTCAAAATCAGATTTCAAAATCCCGTCTTTTCTTTAATTTCTTATTATCTTATTATATTTCATTTCTTATCTTCTATGCGCCGTGTCTGTTCAGCACTTTGGCGACCATTTCCCTCCACTATTTCCTGTACTTTGTAGTTCTTAATAACTTGTGTCTTGTTTATATCTCTCCTGAACTTGTTCCGCTATCCAATTACTCACGCTCGCTAGGTAGGTTATGCGTTGTTTTCTCTGACCCTCTTGTCTTCAATATATACTATGGATGGCAAATTTTGCAAGGACTCTTTCCTGATTTTCTAGCATAGATATTTCAACTATCTGGTTCTGGTGTTAAGTATAGGTGTTTTTTTTTGTTCACATCGTCTCTAGAACTTCATCGTTGCTCACATGTACGATCCATGGAATTCTTTCATCGATTTTCAAATTATAGGGGAAAATACCAGATTGCAATGAAGATGAATGTAACAGAAACTACATGATAATTCTGATATTGTTTTTTTCCTAAACATTCGTACCATACTAGTACCATACTAGTACCATACTAGTACCATACTAGTACCATACTAGCGTATCAGCGTACCTAGCGACGATCAATGTTACGAAACTAATAGTGGTCTAATTAATTTTTCATCATCGATTCACAAACATAAAAATTTCCTGATATAAGGAATGATATTTAAGATTTAAAATGTCTTTTCTATAAATAGTTTGGCAAACTATAACCTTAGACCGCGTAAAAAAATCGAAGGACTGTTTTTCAATTGACACCGCTATTATTTTAAGTAACCTCACTCTTCGGCAATGTTTATTGTTTTAAAAAGCGATTATTAGATTTGTTTGGTTTGGTTTGGGTTACGGCGTATCAATCTCAATAGATGATTTAATACCGACAAGATTTTTATTGCTGGTAAGTTTTTTTTTAAATGTATAGCTGGTAATTTTTTTTTCGCTAAACGTATTGCTGGTAATAATGTATGGCTGATAATATTTTTCTTTTTCAAAAATGTATTGCTGGTAATAATTTTTTTACAATGCATTTCTGGTATTAAAACATATTTTTATACTTTCATGGTATTTTTGACCTCAATTTGGAGGTCAACAATTTGCCCATAGCTAGGACCCTAACAAGTGCTACTACCTGTCCTATTTACCCATAGCTGGAGGGAGAAGAAGTGGATTCATACCTTTCCCAATGGTATTAGCACGTAAGTGAATGTAAAGGATTCGACTGGAATTCGCACTTGGCTCTCCGATTCCTCAATCCGAGCCGAGTCCGAATTTCAGTCGAATCCATTATACTCACTTACGTGCTAATACCCTTTATAAATTGGTAAATGTTTGCATCGCATTAAATTTAATAGTATTAGTATTTAAGAATTTTGTAAGCAGACGCTTATTCTTGCAAATAAACAATCGTATGAATAGTGTTTAATATACTGTATGTAACTTCTCAAAGAAAAACTATATACTTTAATTTTCATCATATATTTAGTCATAAATACAATTCCAATTATCACTTTTTAAAACAATAAATATTGCCCAGGACTGAAGTAACAGCGGTGTCAATTTTTAAAAAAAACTCATTTTGAGACTCCGTTTATTTTTTGCGGGTACAAAGTTTTCCATTGTTTTCGTGTTAGTTGTTCTAATGTGTTCTTCTTCTTCTTCTTCTTGGAACTTCCACCGCTTGAATTGAAGCGTATTACTAGATTGGTATCATTTTAGAGTGAAATAGGGAGGTGTAACCGTAAGTTCTATTCGAATAGTATATTTTCTAGCATCTTTAGCGTGTAGAAATCTCTTCCCGTTCCTTACTTCCTTGCCACCTATAATATTCAAATATTTCGATGCAACACAAATGGCCATCTTCTCTTTCTGAAACCTGTTCTTTTCTTCACGTTTCTCCTCACTAATGTATTCTCGTTCTCTTTGAGTCTAATTAACCTATTATGTATTACTGGCTTTTTAGCCTTGCTGTAGTTGAAATGATTAAAAAAAACATGCTTTAACAGTCGTTCGGAACTATTACACAAGCAGACATTGAACATCGAACTCACTACAAAACTGAAATCGATCTGCAAGACGAGTCTACGGTTCTTCTATCATATGCCATGTTTCTTCCTTTACAGCTCTATGTAAGCAGTATCTGTTTACTTACTATCGCCTCAAATTCCTCTTCTATCATCTATTTACATGAGCTTTTTAGTTGAAAGGTTATAGTATTTCTGGACGAATATTTGAACTGATTCAGTCTTTCTTATCAAATCGCGAAATGAAAGGTGTCTTCAACGGCCACTCCTCTAGGTCTTTTTACATAGGTGTAGGTGTTTCCCAGGGCTTTTTTCCTTCGACATACATTGTTTGTAATTTTCAAATATGACCTTCCTTTTGTCATCAGTTCTCTTTACTCAGTATCTATACTGATGACCCAACTATTTCCTCTTGTCTTAAGAGCAAGTCTGGTCGGTTCGATAAAGCCAAAATGGCAATTTATCTAAAAAGTAACCTACACTTGTTAAATAAGTCAAAGAACAGCGTGTTAATTTTAACGCCTCAAAATCGAATCTGCTCTCTTTTATCGTTTTTACCTTTCATCAGGATGACTGATGCTAATCTTCAGGAGAGTGGCTCATTGCGCTTTTCAGACTAACGTTTTCAGCTCATACGAAGGGGAAAGAGTATATTGAATCAAGTTGATTCGTATATGTCGAGCTAGACAATTTTCCTCGCCGGAATGTGTTATATATATAACTATACCATTCGTCCTTGTTTTTAATATTGCTGCCATATTTCGTCTGGTCCTCCTGCTATATATTTAGAGATTCTTGATAAAATCCAAAGAATAATCTGCAATATTGTTAGTCCTGATCCAGCATCTCAGCGTTCCTTTGCCACTGACCCAAAGTAGCTTCCAATTGTCTTTTCTATAAATATTTTCATAGTAATTATTCTGATGAACTTTTCTCCAAGGTAACTCGACTTCATGAATTTAAATGCAGCACTAGATTGGCGGCAACATCTCATATTTTCCAATTTAAATGGCTAGATGTTACCTTAAGTTCTATACTAACACTTTCCTCTAACGCACTTCTTGCTTGTGGAAGTCTCTTCCGGCTTCTTGATTCCCAGTCAACTTTGATGTTCAAACGTTTCAATGCACTGTCAATCGTTTTCTTTTGTCTTCTTAATTCTTATTCTTTTATTGCCGTCTCTCTCTCTCATATATATATATATATATATATATATATATATATATATATATATATATATATATATATATATATATATATATATATATATATTCTCCAACACTCCATAACCTCTTACGTGCTAGGATCTTTATTGCATTGATTAGGATGAAATGATTTGAAACAAAGAAAAAGTTACTATCTGTTTTCTACTTACACTCCTACCTTCAATAAGTCCTGTGAGTATCAAATTTTTCCATCCCCCTTTTCTCATTCTATGTCTCATAAATTTAAAGTGTCTCTTACTCTAAATACAAATGTCCTTTTGTTTCCATTTTCCTTACATTTCTCTCGTTGTTCACTTGTTCCGTTCGTAGTACTGAAAACTTCTTTCTATAGAAACTGTTTATGGAAGGAGTCTGTTGTCTCAAGTACCCTCTTCATCTCCGAAGAAATTGTCCAGCATCCTCTCCAGTATTCTTTGTTCCTAATTGAATGTTCCTGTTATGTCTGGATCTCTCAGAGACTAAGTGCCGTGCCTCTGCTTCCAAATATTTAAAGGCTTTCTGTATTTATGTACATATTTTTACTCGAAATTAATACAGCCTCATTGATCAAGTTTCTTGATAAAATATTAATTAAAATAATTATTCTTATCGATGACAAAACATCGAATGCTACTTGTTAAATAATTTTCAATAAATCAATAACGGTTCAATTGATTTATCTTAATTGGCAGTGTTTCCCGTCAAAATGATCTTCAGCGCCAGATCCTCGATAAATCAATGAACATTATTATTACATCTTATGTTTATACTCGGAACAAACGCTAATCAGAAATTTCAAATTTGATTTTTTTTATCTATCTCTATCTCTGAGATGAGGTATTAATATTACATACATTATTTACATTATTGGGACTGTTATCCTCGCTTTCATTGCCATATTCACAAACTTTCGGCCATTGTACGCCCCGGCCATCTTCAGGTGATTGGAATTTCGAACCGAACCCTTCATTTCATCCACTGAGGTAGATTGTTCTATTTCCACGTTCCAGGTCTCTTCAGTCTCAGTTATTTCCCTTTAACTCAACTCTCCAAGTTATGGTTCATCACTGTAGTAGCTTGCTATTGATCTCGCAACTCTTTGGGTCGAGTCACTGGAATTTTTTACCACATTAATTGTATTTTCAAAAGTTAAAGTATAACCAGTTAAAATGTATTTGTGTTTACTCACTATATCACTATATATGCATAACTATTAACTTATACATATATTTACATACAGCGAAACAGGCCTGTATGTAGATGACTATTTACGCTCTCGTTAGCCGATTGAGCACTATAGAGAAAGGGTAATTTTAAAAAAACAAACAGTGGATGCTGCTGCTATTAATGCATCGTTTTTCAATTACAAATTGATCGCTCTTGGCTACTAACGTTTGTATACATCTCGCATATGATACGTTAAACATTTCTCTTTAACTGCCGTGCGCCGATAGCTTAGGAGTAGAATCTCTGGCTGATGCCAGATCGGTCGAGTTCGATCCCAGCTTGAAGCAATCGGATGTCTAGCCACACTAATGTGCTGTGATGCAGTGAAACAGGTTTGTATGTGGATGAGTATGGGTCGAGTCACTGGAATTTTTTACCACATTAATTGTATTTTCAAAAGTTAAAGTATAACCAGTTAAAATGTATTTGTGTTTACTCACTATATCACTATATATGCATAACTATTAACTTATACATATATTTACATACAGCGAAACAGGCCTGTATGTAGATGACTATTTACGCTCTCGTTAACCGATTGAGCACTATAGCGATAGAGTAATTTAAAAAAACAATGGCTGCTGCTGCTATTAACGTATCGTTTTTCAATTACGAACTGATCGCTCTTGGCTACTGGCGTTTGTATACATCTCCTATATTACGAATGTCTCTTTCTTTACCGTACGCCGATAGCTTAGAATCTCTGACTGATGCCAAATCGGTCGAGTTTCGATCTCGGGTTGAAGCAATCGAACGTCTAGCCACAATGATGAGTTGTGATACAGCAAAAAATTCTTGTATGTGAATGACTATATATTTATTTTCAACATTATTGCAAATTGCGCGGACTTGGTCACACGTTTTTCAATGACAGGAAGTGGAATGATTATATTGAATCAATTGCTAGGTCTGCAAGCAAGGAAGGCTTGTTCACTGTATGGTGCCAGAGAATCTTTCTCGACAGAATCCAGCTTGGACATTTAGAAATCTACCATTCTTCTGTGCATTGAATATTTCTACCATATTCGATCTGAGTCTCCTCCAATCGATCTAGAAATTCTCGACAATTTTCCGAAGAAGGGTCTGCAATGTTATTGGTCCTGACTTGGCATTTTGTCTTCTGTCCCTTTCTCTACGCACTGTCGTGGCACCCCTCTATCTCTTCTATACATATTTTCATGTCAGTTGTTCTAATGAGCTTACATCCTTCTTATCTCGACCGTATGAATTGACGCGTACTAGGTCCCATCGTTTTGATGCAAAAATAGCTAGATGCTGCAGTATGTTCTATTCTGTTTCTCATAATTCTCGCCCGTGGAACTCTCTCCCACTTTCTTTTTTCTCTACCATTCCAACGCATTGCCAATCACTATTTTCTTTCTTCCTGAATGGTGTTCTTTTATTGTCCATTCTCCTCGCTAAAGTCTTCTCATTCTCTTTCACTCTCAGTAAGTCCTGGCGTCTTAATGGCATGATCGCCTTTTTTGATTTGAAATGATTTACAAGAACAAAGACATATATACAATATTAAACGATATTAATTTCAGATTCATTTAACTATAAGCTTGTACTTATATTTTTGTTGTATTGTTTCAACTCTACGACCCTTAACTATGTACGGATTGGAAAATACGTAAAAAGCATGAGGATGTCCTTGAAATTGATCTCTTATACATGGGAACACGTCTGACATGTTCTACGCTTTTACTGATTTGGAAATAGAGATACATCGCTCGGGATATTTTCACCTCCTTTTCCTCCTTTTTATCTTTACATTCATCTACGGATTATAGTGCCACAGTCCCGCCGTAGTACGTGTTGAAAGTAGAAATTAGGTATATTTAACGGGTAAGTTTTTCAGCCTCACGAGAAACTGACTTTGAATTCGGACCTTTCTTTCTTCTACGTTGGTTGCTCATCAAAGTTAGAGAGTTATTCATCCAAGAGCTTTGTGTGTGTGTGTGGGGGGGTATGGATTCATACCTTTCTTAAAGTTATCTGTGAGAAAGAAAACGCAACAAACTCAGACAAAATTTGAACTCAGCACGACGATTTTATTTACCATACCGATAACCGCTACACAACATATATTTTAGTTTCAGTCTTGTACCTACAGTCTTGTTAACAATCTAAGTACTGACCAGGCTCGAAGATGCTTAACTTAGTTTATTCAATAAGAGGCGGTACTTTCAGCTTAATTCGATCGTAGGCATTAAATGAACTGAACACATATACAAAAAGACAAAGGACTGTAATGCAATTATCAGTCTTGTCATGGAATTTATCGGGTTTTTAAAAAGTAATATTTCACCTCAAATCTCACATCTAGCCGCTACGGGATCATAAAAGTACCAGAAAACAAATGCCACATCACTTGAACACTTACAAAAACTGAAACAACTAAAATAGATAGCATAGGTAACTCCAAGAGAAAATTATAATACGATCGATATGTTGACTTTCCATTTTATCTTAAACAAGATTTAGAAAAGAAAAATAGCATTAATACCAGAAATCGAGATAATTGTGACGAAATTGAGAAACTTATTTTCCTGACAAAACAGTTTTAAGAGAAATATTTTATAGATTTCAACGAAAATAACGCTAAATCTTCAGTCAATGAATAATTTATAAGGAAAAATGCTTATGTTACTATTACGCTTATCTTACTGTTTTACGAGGCGATACTGTGATTACTATAAGTTCTACCAGGATTTGCGATTAGCGGATACAGTCATGACAATATATGTAGATGAGACTTGATGATGGAAGGTACATGGATAAAATTGTATTAACTCTTAGAAAAGGTAGCCAGCAAAAGCATGAAGAAAAGATTAAACATCACTTCTCAAAAGAGAGTATGTAAGGCCGTTACCAAAAGGGAGAGCCCAAGTGAGGGGCGCTATGAAATTGAACCGTCAGAATCAAATACGTACATACCTATCTATTTTGAAATTGTTGTAACAAAGGACTGCTAATGTGTCGCAGAGAACAAGGCGGACTTTTGAATCGGGAAAGGTGTTTCGCAAAAGCTAAACATAGTATTAAGAGATAGGAAAAACGTTAAAACCAAAGAAAAGAGTGATGAATTGATATGTTATATGGACCATCCTACGGTCCATATAACATATCAATTCCTAGTGATTTCTTGGCCATTTCTTCACAGATAAAAAGGAAACTTGGGGAATTTCCCATTGAAGGATACTGAGAATATCCCAAATATCACAGAGGGAACATGTGGGTAACGAGGAGTATGAAACCAAAAATACTTAGAATCAGAAAGTAACTCTTAACATTTCTGAGACCCATAATGAGGAATGCTGACTTGGAGAATCCAACTCTCGAAAGTCATTGACAAGAAGAAAGCGCCAAGGAAATATCCAGTAACCTACATAAGCATATTGTGTAAATGGAAGGTAGAACAGTAACTGCACGTAATAGTAGGGGACTAACATTACTCAAGCTATAAATGGCAGGGACCTGTAGAGAGACATGAATGCATACGTTCTGAAGGGAGTCGGTACATAAAAAGAAACACATATATATTTCTTTAACTGAAAAGATGAATTTTTTTTGGCCACCTACAGAACTAATGTTTACCAGGAAAATTAACTCGGTGTTTGACTAATTAATACCTGGAAGAAAAATAAAATGTTAGTATAGTACGAAATTAACTATAAAATCTTTCAAAGGTAAGATAATGTTTAGTAATGATAGCAAAGGAAAGTTAGGTAGATGCTGAAATAGTAAATTGCATTGGCAGGATGATGTATGTGGGACAAGTTCAAAATTGGCGACATAAAAAGAATTTAAGTCAATTAAAAAAAAGATATGCCAAGGAAATAAAAACCCAACAAAGAGATTTACCTATAGGAGTGCTATATGGTCTCTTTGACCTGACAACTCCAATTATAATACTCAGAGACACTGTGTTTTTAAAAGTAAAAGGAATCCTAGGTCAGTGTTGGAAGCGAAAGCCAAAATACGTTTTCAAAATAGAATGCGAATCTTAAAAAGCGAGGTGATATTTAGAAAGACGACTGACCTTCTCTACACTAACTGTTGAACAGAGACTCGTTCATTTAGTATGAGTTGTATCCTGCTCACAGTGACAGGGGTTGAACTGTGGGTCGCAAGTCGTATGCATTATCGCACTGAACTACGATATTCGCTATTATTGTATTATTAATAAATGTCACTCTAGAGTTTAAACCTTTTCTTCATTATTTTTTGTTCCAGTGTTTTTTTTTTTATAATATTAATAATCAAAACCTCCGAGTTTATATGAATATTATAGCATATTATAACCCCGAGCCTGTTCTGTACTTAGATGGATAAAGAAGGAATTAGACAATTTCTTATCTGAAATATCCGTGTTACCGACACAACGAATCTTGCGATTTTGCGGTCATTATTAATTAAAGCTTTTAAATTATTCATTTCTGTCGTTGAATGCGAAAAAAAACAGAAACCGCGGGAAACGAAATCGCAGATCAATGGCTCCACTGCAATTGAGTGAGCTTGGAGACAGAGTAAATAAAAAAAACATAACTGGAAGCTTCGTGAACATTTTCATGGTGCATCCTGTATGTCCTCGTTAAGCGGCCAATGTTCTACGACTAAGAAGCCATAGTGTTATTTTAATATTAGCCAATCATATTAGAGGCTGTAAATTTACCTTCTTCCAACGGTGATGCAGTTTCCGGGTAGTAAATAAAAAAGCTGACCTGTTTGATTGCACATTTTCCATTGAAGTTTAACAACAGAGACGAGTTTGTTTCATATCGGCGTTTAGAGGAAAAAACACATTATCAATTCTTTATGAGTTCGTTAACTACAACATTAAAGAAAATATTTCATGCTGTTGCTAAGCAACCATTACAGGAAGCAGTAAAGAAAAATGATAGGATAGCTTTTAAAATAAATAAATAAATAGATAAATAAATAAATAAAGAAAAATAAAATTTAACATTTAAGAGAAGGTTTCGAGATATAGTCCTACAGAACAAACATATTTGGAGAGAATTTGTGAGATCGAAGCAGTTAAAATAACTCACAGACAGTTAATTCATACTGAAGAGGAGGAATTCTACTTTTATCTAATCGAAAGATACCAAATGAAGTAAACATTTCTAAAGAAATATCCAAGTTAATAGCGAACCTGTTTGTTTGATATTACATAAATGTGCCACTCCGATTGATCCCCAAGTAAATTACGACATCATCTCTCTCTCACTCTCTTTCCATACATATATATATATATATATATATATATATATATATATATATATATATATATATATATATATATATATATATATATCAATCTGTGTATATATATATATATATATAGATAGATAGATGGATATAGTTATAGATAGATAGAGAGACACAGGGATAAACATATATATAGATAGATACATATAGATATATAGATAAATAGATAGACTGATAGATAAAACTAGACATATATATATACATACATATATATATATATATATATATATATATATATATATATATATATATATATATATATATATATATATATAGAGAGAGAGAGAGAGAGAGAGATAGATAGATAGATAGATAGGCATGTTTGTATTGGTTTTATCTGAGTAGTAATTTCTTCATTCATATAAGATAGATCAAAGACCAACGTAAGTATTTTTTTTGACAACAGTTATTAATTTTTCTAAATTTCGGATCAGTTTTGTGGTTTCAGATACATATTGAAATATATATCGTCCAGTTTCTCTGTACTTTTATCTATCGTTACCTATTATCTAAAACATACTTTTTGTTTTCATATGGCCTTAATTTTCAAGCATAACTTGCGTTTCTACATATTCACTTGGTAATTCCTGTCTGTTTATAAATTATTTTTCACTTTATTATTGAATACATATTTAGCATATTTCTGAAATTTGGAAAGAAACCCATTATATAGAATTCAATCATATATAACAAAGGCAACCTCTCACCTGGGTACGGGAAAAAAGCACGCGTTGAACATGAATATAAAGAACTGAACACCGAGCCAAAAACAAAAATAAATGGAAAAGAAAAATAAATAAAAAATAAATAATCGTGAACATTCGTTGCCTTTTTAATCATATAATACATACATATATGGCGGACTATCCCGTCGTATTCGATGTATGAGAGTCAAGCTGCTCATTTCCTAGAAATCGACAGCCAGACACCGGCACATATGATTTGATTATAGTGATGAAGGATTTGTGTAGACCCAACCACATTTTTGAAGGGCTGAACACAGAGATCTGGTGCACTACATGCAACAAGGTCCCCAAGCAACCTACACACACACGCGCGCGCACGCGTGTATACACACACAGAGACACACACATACACATGCGTACACACACACACAATTACAAACACATACACAAATACAAACACACACACACACACACGAATATATATATATATATATATATATATATATATATATATATATATATATATATATATATATATATATAATAAATCCTAATTAGCCAGGAGGTGCTGGAGGTTTCTGGTGCTTTCTTTTTTTTCCATTTTTTCTCGGATACCAATTTATTTGGAAATTGTGCTATTCAGGTTTTTTCTACCACCGAGTTTAAATAAGTTTACATTATATATATATATATATATATATATATATATATATATATATATATATATATATATATATATATATATATATATATATATGGGGGGGTATATATATATATATATGCATATATATATATATATATATATATATATATATATATTCGAATTTCGTCATGGTCGATTTTATCGGACTGGATCGAGGTCGATACCAGCCTGCGACACCTTTGGAAAATTCCTTAAAACCATACCACGGGTTGACCCAAGCCTTTTGAGTGAAATTGTGTAGACGGAACTCTTGTTGAGCGTCGATATCTGTGCTATCACGAAGCCACATGTCATTGTGGTCGAGGGTTTGATCGTGCTGGCCTTGTTCAATTGTTGATCACACTAGATAACACGCACTTTACCGAAAACTGTAACTAAGGTCTGCTGAGCATAGTTGTAGTATAAACCACAGGTTGCCAAAAATATGCCTGAACGACCGTTTACTATTGGGATTGGCTAGCTGACTTAGTAGACGCGTATCCTCGAATACGAGTGGCCAGATAATACATACATACGTGTGTGTATATATATATATATATATATATATATATATATATACATATATATATATATATATATATATATATATATATATATATATGAACACGACGTATGAGGGCCAGACAGATCAGTTCCCAGAAACTGAAAGCCGGACACCCACACAAGATTTGATTATAGTGGTGAAGGCTTTGTGTAGGGCCATCCACACTTTTTGGAGGGACGAATACAGGGACCAGGTGCAACGGATACCACAAGGTCCCCAAACGACCCTCCGCAGGTTTTGAATTCAGAGTTGTCCTTCTCCTAGACCAGTTGCCGTCCAAGGCTATAGAACCCAGTCTGTCGTGCTATTTACCCATAGTTGGAGGGAGAAGAAGAGGAGGATTCACACCTTTCCCAAGGGTGTTAGCACGTAATGGATTCGACTGGAATTCGAACTCGGCTCTCCGATTCCTCAATCCAAGCCCCGTTATCCATTACTCCACCGTGTCCCTCTCTCTCTCTCTCTCTCTCTCTCTCTCTCTCTCTTATATATATATATATATATATATATATATATATATATATATATATATATATATATATATATATATTCGCAAACAAAATTTTAAAGGTGCATTATCTACGTTATGATCCTTGTTTTAAAATTTATAAACATTATAAGGTCTTTCGTTAATACGCAATTACTTTCAACTGTACATTCAGTCATCTTCAGGCATGGAAACTATTTTGTTCCTAGCAAAATTCAGCTAGCATCCGAAGAATGTACAGTTGAATGTACTGATGTATTAAAGAAAGACCTTATAAAGCTTATAATTTTAAAAAACAAGGATCATAACCTGTTTCGATGTAAGAAAAGGGACAGAAAGGGACACAAAGATGGTGTGTAATGACTTGTGAATGTGTAATATGTTCTGCTACGAATTTATTGAATGGAAAATTAGATCAACAGCTCTGAGATTAAAGAAAGGAACCGGTTCTTAATTTTGAGAAGTATAACGTATTCAAAGGAAACCTGAAGAAGACGTGAGAATACAACGGCCAAAACGTTGGGAGTATAAAAGACAAGATGAATACAAAATTTGTGATAAAAAGTCATATGACAGCAAATATTCATATTTATACAGCGACCAGGCTGTGAATAAAACTCACTTTGGAAAAATCCACGAAATAAAAGAAATCGCCTGCAAAGAATCGGATTTATTGATGCTTAGATAGATATTGAAAGACATATACATGTGTATATATGTGTGTGTGTGTTTTAAGTATATATATATATATATATATATATATATATATATATATATATATATATATATATATATATATATATATGTATTCTTAAAACAGAATATATATACATATATATTCTTAAAGCACACACACATACACACACACACATATATGTGTGTGTGTGTGTGTGTGTGTGTGTGTGTGTATGTATGTGCATATGTACGTATGTATGGAAAGTGTATACGCTGGAAAGTGTATGTGCAAATTTGTTTATTTTAGTCTTGAATATTATAAAGAATTTCTGGCCTTGTTTATTGACATTTCTTTGTTGCTGCATATCAATAATAATATATGGCTTATAATTATTTTTTACAGTTCTGTAGTGGATTTCTATAGCTGAAACGTACGATAAGATAAAAACACATGCCTTTTTCAAAGACATGGGCTAGCATGCATGTATCGATAGAATTGCTCTGACGTGTTTTTTAACGAAAAACCAAAAAGTAAAAAAAAAGGAAGAAAATGAACAACTGGCGCCCAATATATGTTCCCCTGAATAATATCAACTCAAATGGCATCCATATTTTTTGTCTATATTTTT
Organism: Acanthosepion esculentum; assembly: GCA_964036315.1. Classification (NCBI taxonomy): domain Eukaryota; kingdom Metazoa; phylum Mollusca; class Cephalopoda; order Sepiida; family Sepiidae; genus Acanthosepion; species Acanthosepion esculentum. Next base: position 85,446,810 of record OZ038487.1, read on the forward strand.
AGGCCTATATTAGTCTATCCGCCTGAATTCAACATTTTTCTATTTATTTTTCCTTCCCTCCTTTTTCCCGCGTCATTGAATACTTATAAATCAAGATAATATCTCTGTATTTCATTCTTTCTTTCTTTCGTTTTTATTTCTTTTTTCTTTCGTTCTGTTTCTCACGCGAATGCGCGCACTTACACATTACAAATTCCAATGACCTTCTTTGGCACAATATTAAGGCAATTCTAATAGCTTCGTTGATGCCTTTTCGCGTTTGTTTTTGGTTTTGTTCATATAGCCACTCATCGAGAATGCATTGTTTTCAGACCTTCCCCGAAATTTAGAAGCAATTAACAACAGTTATTAATTCAAAGATTTATTTTCAAGACATTCATTTATTTTTAATTCTTTAAGTGTGTGGCGTTGCAAAAATCTGGATCTATGACAAGAATCCGAAACTGTGTTTGTGGATACAAAATGATTTCAAAACTTACATCAGCATTACCTTACATATTTACTATGTGCCACCGATGTGCCACCGATGTGCCACCGATGTGCCACCGATGTGCCACCTCAAGCACATCGTTAGCGCCACCCATACACAAGAAATCAGAGATGCCAGAACATGGTTATAGAAGCCTAATAGATTTTGACATTCGTTATTTTTGCCTGCTTCGGATGGATGGAGCTCGACACACCAGAAAGACATCTAAAGGAAGGAAAACTCTGATTTTAAAATTCTGCTGCCCTGCGATCATATCCAAAACAAATAAGTAAATCCAGACTGAAACTCCGGAATTGGTGTCCCGTAAACGGTTGGCTGTCACCACTGATGACTTTCTGACAACTCCTGCAGTTAAGCCGGCTACGAATTTAATGCTCTGTATACTTTAGGATTTTCGTAGTACGACCGAAAGGGTGGCCATAGAGTCTGGGCACCGTACGGTATTCATATATCATCGCCATTCTAAGAGAAGGAAAACTTTGAATTCAAACCACTTGTTGCCTTGAAGATCTATAAAATTTTGAGACGAAAGACGGGGTGACCTGGACATCTACAGGGAAAAGGCAACCCTCAACCATTGCGCTATTCATGATTGATTATCACCATGAAACAAAATTGAGATGGATGGATGGACGAGGTGAGAACAGTTGCACAAAACGTGCGGACTTAATAAATCTCAGTCAGTTATATAACACGCGTGATGCACGCTTAGGTGATCACGTATCTTTCGATACATGACTGACGATGCAGATTTTTTCCCCGCAGTAGGTTGCCATTTCTTTCTTTCTGCGGTAGACCAGTTGAACCCTCCTCAGACTATAGAACCTGGTCTGTCCTGATACTTAACTAGGGGTAGAAGAAGAGGCTTCATGGGTATTAGCACATAAATGAATGTAATGGATTCAACTGGAATTCGAACTCGTCTCTCCGATTCTTCAATCTGAACCGATAACCATTACTCCACCGTGCCTCCTCTGGAATAATAATCAATGAATGTTATTTTCGTCAGTCTGGTCTACTTTTAAAATAGCTGAACTAATGTGGAGAATGTCAGTTCAGAGACTAACTAAACTTTGCATTTCAAATATAGCCCAAACTGCATCTTGTAGTCAAATGAAATGCGTGGGTAACGTAACGGCTATCGGCGCTTAAAATTAGAGACACGTGGACAGATTCGGCCTAGTCTGCAGTGTTCATTTTCGTAAGGTCTGTTCTGATAGTTTTTACTACCATCATCAAGAATTCGTTATCTTCTCCTGATTTTTATGTTCTCTCTCTACCCACAATGTTTTCTCTCTCTCAGTACAATGATTATTTCACTCTCTGTAACCCCTTGCATCTTACTGGCTTTATTGTCTTCCTTGGATGAAATTATATATATATATATATATATATATATATATATATATATATATATATATATATATATATATATATATATATATATATGTATGTATGTATGTATGTATATATATATATATATATATGTGTGTGTGTGTGTGTGTGTGTGTGTACACAGAGAGAGAGGGGGGGTGGATAAATTGCCGTCTAAATTACGCAAAAACATGAATAAACCTGACATCTCATTTTAACAGATATATTTACCAACATTACACAAAAATATTTTGAACTACTAAAGGGTAAATGTATTCAATAAATTCGCTATTGGGTTCAACCATGGCCTCCAGGTGACTTCGGAATCACCGGAATCTCTTCTGGACGGTCACCTTCATTCAGTTGGTGAATGTTGTCATGATGTTTGCCTTCAGTTCATCTCTGGTGTTACAAGAAGTTTTGTTGGCATTTCGCTCAAAACACAGACATACATACACGCACATTTTGAGAATTATGGATATAGATAATATTATTGTAATAATTTAAAATATTAATTTTTATTAAAGTTTTTATGAAAGATATATATCCAAGAGCAGATAGTAAATAGCAAAACGTTGCTGAGAGTTATAATGGACAGGAAGTAGTGGCGAGTCATATTCGACAACAATTTGGACTCAAAACCGGCACTGAAGAATTATCTATCAAACAAAAAAAAATCATCAAAATCGGATGAAAACTGTGGAAACGCATAAACAACATCCGATCACACACACATTACACACACACACACACACACAAACACACACACATGCATACACACACACACAATTTGACAATTATAGATATATATAAATATATATAGATATAATTACCAGAGTAGGTGTAACAACATTATCGCGGGGTTTGCTGTCAATTTCTCGGGATGAGAAGCGGAGGGGTGCTTGCAGATGTCCTCATGTTCAAGTGACTTTTGTCAATTCCTCATCTTCCAGTGGTTCCTTTACCGAACTTGAATCGGTGCTTAGTTAACCCTCTTAGGCAAGATATTTGTGACAAGGAGAGGTTCAACTACCCCGATGTCTGGTTGAGTATACGGGAAAGCTTCACGTGGTTTGCATGCGATCTTTTTCCCCTTTCCACTCCTTTTTTTCCTTTCTGCGTTAATTCTTTCTTCCTTAAGGGTTTTGGAGGTAAATACATTTTTTTTTCTGTTATTAATTTTAGAATAACTCCTAAAGAGGCTATCCTATCAGCAGGTATATAATATCATGGCTATTGACTTTTTTCATTGTGTATCACATCTGGAACTGATCTTACCTTTATTGCGAAAACAGGCAAAGCAATTTCGAAGAATTGGAATCACCTTTATTCTTTGCGTGTTCCAGACGTTAGCTGAAGATTCTGTTTTTCCCAAGAACAAATATTTGTCAAATACATGCCCGCTGGTGTATATTCGTGAACACATAATATCCGGACCATTTCAATTCAAGGTCTAATCTTTATCCTCATAATCTTATTTTGTTACTACATCCTGTATCATGCATATCAAACATCAATATTCATCAATATAATGTTGACTACAACCTTCTACATTGAGAGGCTCTCGCGTATTGTGCAAAGTGATATTTTGTAAAATAAAAACAAATCCTTTAAAAAATCTGCTTTAGGTTTATGGTCCAATTTTTTAAAAGTTTATTGGGCAAAGAACTTTTAAGTACCCCTCGTCATTTAGAAGGTGAAACCTGCCCTTGCACTACTGAACTTGATCTGAATGCAGCAATTTCCATAAAATGCCGCAGTAATATGCATAACCTACGTTTTCCGCCAGCAAAACTTTCAAAGTATGTTAGCGCATAATTCGGTAGTACTTTCCAAAGAGACCTGATCGACCGCGGCCCTTTATTCTAACGCATTTTCTGTAAAGGAACGAATTCTGGACTAATAATTGTGAAACGGGAATTGTGAGAACAGATGAAGGGCGCTCTTAAAAGTGATCTAATGTGCAGTCATGCTTTTGTCGGCTCGAGTGATACGTACAAATAATGTAGTCATGAAAGGAAAGATAGAATCGCTTATCGAACAGGGATTTGAAATATTTTATGACTGTCCCAAATGTCCCTATTCGATTTTTCTCCCACCTATCTTCATATTTCTCATTTTTCTCAAACAATATTAAAGTTTCTTTTGGCCCTTTTTCTCACCAAGCCAACACTATCTATCTATCTATCTATCTATCTATCTATCTATCTATCTATCTATCTATCTATCTATCTATCTCATTCAGACAGTTCAAAATGAAACCACATCAGGCTAATTTTATCTGTCAATCTCTTTCGTATATTTCGTATATATATAAAACGTTAAAATTTCCGTTTCTCTCTGCGTGCGATAGACTATGGGTAGGATCCCTGATGCCAAATCGGTCGGGTTTCGATCGCGGCTTGAAGCAATCGGACGCCGTGATACAGCGAAATCCGGTTGAGCTCTTGAGAAAAGTGTAATTATAAAAACAGTGATTCCTACTGCTATTAAGAGCAATGCTCTTCAATTGAACTGAATTCAGCTCTCCGGGCCAATAGCGTATTTCCCTTTCTCTCTGCCGTGCGACGATAGGGGTAGTATCTCTAACTGGTGGCAAAACGGTCGGGTTTCGATCCCGGCTTGAACCAATTGAACGTACAGCCAAAGTGAAGAGCTGTGATAAAGCGAAACAAACAGACTGTCGATATATATATATATATATATATATATATATATATATATATATATATATATATATATATATATATATATATATATGATTAATACAAAAATAAAATTTGTCACATAGACGATTGATGTTATATTCATCACCCCGACGTTATATATACAGGGTGCGATGGGTAAATTGTCACTATTTTACATTTTCAATTTCGCGCATGCGCATTGTTTGTTTTTTATTTTGTCGACTACACAGTATAGTTGGGACAAAAGAGCACCATGACACAATTCACTCCTTTAGAAATTTGGAAACTGCATGCTGTGCTGCTTGGTATTCGCACCGGAAGCTCCAATACGAACATTTCAGAGTGTTTGGGCGTCAATCTGAGGTGAGTGCAGAGGGTTCGAAAATTGCTGGATGTGTCTAATCGGGATTACGAATTAACAGCATCTGGGAAAACTCAGTCTTGTCGTTCTGATAAGAAAAGAACTGCCGAATTTGTTGGTGATGGCTTTAGACTCAACACTCAAATGTGTTTTCTTTAAAAGAGAAATATATCTTTGGTGGTTTGATCGCTGACTGTGGCCAAGATCAAATGGTGGTTTCGAATAATGTTATCTATAGATTTAACATACACCTTGAATAAATAGTTGGATAATATACCCAGTCTACATCATGGCGTTTGGAGTGATCACTAGTGTTGAGGACGTTATGCCTCCATTCATCTTCTCACAGAGTCTCAGACTCAACACGGAGGCCTACATCAAGTGTCTTGAGGTGGTGGAGCTGCCCTGAATCAAGAGTTTGGCTACTGGAAGACCCTATATCTGGCAAAAGGACTATGCACCATGCTACACGAGCAGGAAGACGCAGTCATGGTTGTCAGACGATTTCTGAGACCACATTACTCCTTATATTTGGCTACTGTAAAGGCTTGATACTTATGTTTGGGGCGCAGTTGAACGAGAAACCAACAAAACTCCTTATAAGACCAAAGAAGAAATGAAGGCAAACATTATCTTAGCATTTAACAATTTTAATAAGGTTAACGCTCAAATGAGATGCAGGAGATTCCGAAGTCGTCTGAGGGACGTGGTTGAAGACAATGTCGATTTGATTGAATAAATTTACTCTTTGTTCGAAACTATTAAACGTATGCTATGCAATTTGAATCCACCTCCATGAGAAAGAATGCTAGACAATCTTCTCATAGGTAAATAGAACACTAGAGGCAACTTTGATATTATTATATAATTAAAATTATTTCGGTATTCAGATATGTGTTTTTTCCAAGTAACATACTTTCGGACTTGTGCCACACTTAATATATATTTTTTTAAAAAGATCACCTATTCTTATGGCATTTGACAGAAGAGATGTTTGGAACAGTTTTGTTAAAAAAACCAACCCCACGCATCTTCATCCAACATGATATCTTTCTCTCCCTTCTGTCTTCATTTTTACCCGTTCCTGTCATTTATTGCCTCCCGGACAACATTTTCTTTTCTTTCCTTCTTATCTGGCTTTCTTTTTTAAATCAATTTATTTCCTGTGTTTGGTGCAATTTAAACCAGACTGAAGATACAGTGTAAAAAGAACCGCGAAATAAATTTAAGTTTATAGCTGGAAAATTCAAATGTAAGTTTTTTCTCGGTAACTTTCTCATATACATATATATATATATGTAAGCAAATATGTGGATGTAGATCCGACGTTATGATGAAAATGTGGAAAAGACAAAGCAAAATCCGAATATGTGAGTTTACTGTTTTTCAAAAACAGTAAACTCACATATTAGGATTTTGCTTTGTCTTTTCCACATTTTCATCATATATATATATATGTATATATATATATATATATATGTGTGTGTGTGCGTGTATGTATATATATATATATATATATATATATATATATATATATATATATATATATATATATATATATATATATATATATATATATATATTTGAATTGGACAAGGTCCAACAATTTATTTAAAGACATACTATGTCTTTAAATAAATTGTCGGATCTTGTCCAATTCAAAAATATATGACGTCATTTGTTTACATTTGATACGCAGATATGAATAGAAGAGATTCATGGAAGATTTGAGTTTAAAGATAGTGAAATCGACCTTGCTAACCAGACGCTTCTCTGTGGCCGAAAGGTTAGGGCACGTCACGCGAAATGACGATTCCGTATAGGATGCAGGTTCGATTCCTGTCGGAGAGCGAAAATTTTCTATGAAAATTTCTCGGACATTCGGGCCGGTAAATGTTGTTTAGTGATGTTTATTATAAAACGGAGCATTTGCTTAAATACTTGTATCTATGAGGAGAACGTTAAACATATCATAAATGTCTTTAAATATATATATATATACAAGACAATGTAAATATATATAAATTCGGTGGGTGAAAACAACCTGGGCAGCAAAATTTTCAAACAAATTGGCATCCGAGGAAAAAAATTGGATAAAAAAAAAGCTCCAGAAACTTCCGAACAAGGCGAAAGAAATCCTCCAGTACCTTAAATTTCTGGTATAAAAAAAGCCCAGCGAGTAATAAGTTAAAACGAAGAGTACTCAATACTCTAAGAAGAGCAATATTAAAATAAGTAAATCCTAATGAGCCGGGTACTACGTATCTAGGTTTCACCACATGGGATCATCATGGTAAGGAAGAATTATTAAGGAACGAATGTGTTGATAAAATTACGACTAAAAGCTAAAATTAGCATAAGCCTAAAAAGATATAAAACACGTCAACAACAAAAAATCAAACAAAAAAACAAAACAAATCATTATTCTAATAACTTATGCCTGCATCTATTACGGATACTGACCCCTGGTTTAATAAAATTTTTGGTTTGTTGAAGCTAGCTATTGCTAACTTCTCCTCCATACATAATATACCATTCTTGTTGCCGACTTTATATTTACAACATTTTTTTAGTATTTTCCCTTTTAGAACGGTACCCGTTCTGCTCCAAACGTATTTAGATGAGTTAATGTTATACCTATATACATTCTTGAAGCTACTTATATGATTATAGCAGCTCTTTTTAAAATTGTCTTCAGTAGATCCTATGTACACTTTATAATTCTCGTTATTGGTGATTGCATTATTTCTACTAATTTCATCTTTATAGAAGGCACATTCTTGTTGACACTTGCCATTGAGTGGGCAGGTGTCTTTATTCCGACAGTTATATTTAACGGGGTTAATGTCTGATTTAGTTATTACTTTTTCCTATTACATTTATTAATTATAAATTTATATATATATATATATACAGTGTAACCCGGATATAAGAGACCCGGATATAAGAGAAACCCGGATATAAGATAGATTTTCTCTGGTCCCAAATTAGAGCCTGTGTTAATGTAAATATAATAGACCAAACACGGATATAAGAGAAACCCGGATATAAGATGCAGTGTAACCCGGATATAAGAGACCCGGATATAAGATAAACCCGGATATAAGAGCGATTTTCTCTGGTGCCAAATTGGAGCCTGTGTTAATGTATATATAATAGACCAAACCCGGATATAAGAGAAACCCGGATATAAAAGACGTCTCTCCGGTCCCAGCAACTCTCTTATATCCGGGTTACACTGTACTTCTTATCCGGTCCCGACAACTCTCTTATATCCGGGTTACACTATATATATATATATATATATATATATGGATAGATAGATAGCTACATGCATGCATACATACATACACACATACATACATACATAATCAAAATTAAGTTAGATACATAGATAGATAGTAGAGTAACATTACATTCACCTAGGTACAAATAACATCGAGAAAGGGGTATGGAACTATGTATTTTCCTCCAAGCTATAGATGAATAGCAGGACAGACTGGGTCCTATAAACTTGGGTTCGAACTTGAGTAGGCGAGGGACAAATCTAAATTCAGAACTTCCGTTGTTGAGTGGTCGGTGATTAAACCGGCTCCACCACAAGTCTCTGGTCTGGTGAGTATGGTGAGTGGAATCCCATCAGCACAACAAACAGTCAACGGCCATACACCCAAACTATGGGTCCAGTAACTCCCCGGACACGCAATTAGCCAAGCATTGTGAAGACATGGTCAATCTGAGAGGGGTACCTTCATCTGGAGTAAGAAGGCCCTGAATTTGGATTTGAAACTAGATAGCTAGCTAAGGAGCTATCTAGTTAGATAGATAAATATACATACAATTAGATAGATAGATAGATAGATAGATAGATAGATAGATAGATAGATAGATATACAATTAGACAGAAAAATATACACAAAATTAGATAGATAGATGTATATACAATTAGATAGATGTACATGCAATTAGATAGTTAGACATACAATTAGATAGATAGATAAATATACATACAATTAGATAGATAGATAGATAGATATACAATTAGACAGATAGAAAAATATACATAAAATTAGATAGATAGATGTATATACAATTAGATAGATGTACATGCAATTAGATAGATAGATAGATAGATAGATAGATAGATAGATAGATAGATAGATAGATATTTGTGTGTGTATGTGTGTGCATAAATTCGAGTGTCTGCTGATTTCCCGACACAACGCACGTCCGAAAATCAGATTCTGATATTTAATCATTGAAATACTGATTTTGGTAAGTCATGCCTGAACCCCCTCGGCATGCTCTCATATATGCATATATTATAGATGAACATCATAGTAAAATATCAAGGAGCAGACGAACAAGAGAGAGAGAGAGAGAGAGAGAGAGAGAGCGAGAGCGAGAGCGAGAGACAGACAGACAGACAGAATAATAAAGTCAGAGTGAAAAAGAAAAAGAAGTTGAGACTGATTTCTTTCATTTACATAAAATAAACAGCAACTAGCGCTTCTAAAACAGTTTTATTCCCTGCAAACTTTTATTCCGCCATAAACAAAGCCCGTTTTTATTTGCTTTTCCTGTTCTCTCTGAAGTAACGCGTCTCTCCGCGACGAATGTTTTTATTCTTCTTTTAAATCAAAACTTTCTATTAAATCCATATTTGTCTTTCATCTCTGAACCGCCAATAACCTCCTAAATCGACTGCAATATTGAAGCTAGAATTTATAACTGACCAGTCATTGGCACTTAAATATCAATGAATTTTGCGCTTGCAGCGATGAAATCAAGGAATTAATACCCCGTTCTGCCAAGAGTAAGTCAAACTATTTACAATATTGATCGAGTTATTTTTTTTTACGGTTTATCTAATATTTGCAAGTTATTTAAGGCCAGGAAATAATTTCACATTGTAAGATCTTTGAGATATTTTAATAATTTTCTGATATATGCCCAACTAATAAAACCATAGATTGCAGGAGATGAGGTGGATTCATACCTTTTCCAAAGCTACTGGCGCTTAAGTGATGATAACGATCCCCAATGTATTTGGAACTCATCTCTCTGCTTTCAAATTCCCTTACACCAGCCGTACATCCAAGCTTACACCTCGTGTCATTCCCATGCGCACATCTTTCTATTTACTGATCATGCTCGACGTCGCTGCGTAACTTCGGTGATTGTACGAGAGGCGGTGTTTCAACGTGATGTTTGCCGTAAGCCTCTGGCTACAATAGTATATTGCACATTGCAAATTGAAATTAGATGGAAATATCAGATTATAAGTTAAGCGCACCAAAAGGAGTGCTTAGAGAACGCTCCAAGGAGAAAGAAAGCTATTAAAATAATAGTACTGAAGAGGTATTTACACTATTTACATTCTTCGGACTATTGTCCTCATTTTTATTGTCACATTCACAACGTTTCGGGCGTTGTACGCTCTGATCTTCTTCAGGTGATATTTCCAACCGAACCCAGAATAGTCAACTAATATTTCAGGAAATAAACATAAGAAGAACGTCTACTCAGACGTCATCGAACCAATCTTCAGAAACGCCACCATAAAAGATTGACTATTCTGGGTTCGGTTAAAAATTCAAAGAGATATCAACTGAAGAAAGCCGGAGCGTATAACGAGCGAAACATTGTGAATGTGATAATGCTGATTAGGATAACAGTTCGAACAATGGAAATAGTGTAAAGAGTTACAATGTGTCATCTCAGATATAAAGACAGATGTTAAAGTGTTATGTTTTTATCTTTCTTAGTCATATCTAATATTTGAATTATTAGGAAGTTAAAATAAGAAAGTACCATAACATTTCAAACGCCTGATAGGGTTCTACTTTGGTACGATAATTATCTTTGTGTGGCTTTCAAATTTTATGAGACACAGTATTGTTAAAGTTTAACATTTCAGATGATGATTCTACAGGGTGCAAATAAAAAAAGCAGCAAATTTATTATCACTGTTTTATCTTTCACCTTGACCTTGAATAACCTTGAATAAATTTCTTGACTATTCATGACCTTGAATAATTATTCGATTAACACGTAATAACTTAACTCTGATTGGTAGTTTTATAACTGATTCAATGCTGCTCAGTCCTGTGACTCGTCATTTACACGTTATTTGCAGACAACTTTCGTCTTTCGTTCAGTCCTTCACGTATGGCTAAAGATCTCACTAATTTTGCGGGTCATTTTATCGTCCTTTTCAGAGAAGAACAACTGACGTGGGTATTGACGAATGGTGCAGAAATTCTAACTGCAATTTTCAATCACATAAGTCGTTTGCAATTTTCAAAGGTTGTCTAACTTCTTTCTGAATTTACCGACATTTTTTTTACTGAGAACACTGTATTATGCAACCTAATACCGTATTTTTCTTGTGAATGATACGATAGATTTTAAACGACAGTTAAAAGCAAAAAAAAATGGGTTATATGATACACAAGTACACGTTATTTTTACTTAGTTTAAAAACATTTGAAACAGCGACATTGCAAATGAACTCAGCTAGCACAAAAGATGGCAAATCACAATGCAGGCAGGTGTTGATAACAATTGTTTTACAAAGATATTTGATATATCAACGATATTTGCTCTTTAAGAATCATTATAATATAACGTCCTTTGTCTCAGATATGTGCCTACTCTTTTATTTTCATAGTTTAATATTTCTAAAGAAACAATGGATTTTTTAAATTTATTAAAGCCAGAAGTTTGATCAATTTAAACGTTATTTTACTGGATAGTCATATTTGAATAGACGCTCTGTTCATTTATTAAAGAACGTGACCTCCAGAGCAGAGAGGACCGTCGTTAGATCCGACGTGATTTGAGCGATTCGGCTAAGAAGAACCTTTGCCGTACAATTATGGCTGAAAATTTTCCTTAAGCGAAATTGTACTTGTTATTGATCTCGAAATTTCATATCTACTCGTTTTCGTATCCTAACGTAAACAAAGCAATTTCATATTGAACTGTTGCATTTATTCATTCGACAGATGTTATCACTTTATTTTTACTGGATGCAAATATCTGAGGTAACGCGGGTTCGAATCCTACGTAAAGCGCATATTTTTCTTTAATAAGATTTCACAAACATTCAAGCCGCTTGACGAAATATACTATATAATAAATAAACGGAGTGTCAACTCAAATATGGGTATGCAGTTAAATAACATTAAAGTGATAAAAGTTTATTAATATGTAGAAATATAATAAAGTCATATCAAGCAGAAGATTATCGCACATTAATTATCACCTTAAAATGTATTTCCGGTTATGCATATTTATACAGCTTCCTCGAAATTTCGAAAATATCTGAAACGCAAATTAGGAGAATAAACACGCAGTGTCTAAATATCCAGTTTATTTCTAATCTTTAATATCGTGATACATTAAATACTTTAGTGAAATATATATATAGATCTTAATGGATGATATGGTACGATGTTTTTATATTCTCCATAGATATGTTCTACTGGATAAAAGAATTATATTGTAATGTTTGTGTAAATGTGAAGAAAATGATAGATTTTACTGTTAATCAGAATTTGCAAAAAATTAAAATTCTTTTTGAAATACTGAGGTTAATATAATGTCTTTTTTCAAATCATATTTAATAAATACAGTTTCAATTTAATATTACTTGACCACTACAAATTAATACAGAATTTTTTAAAAAATACATTTTTCTAACAGTTTGTGCTTGCATAATTAAAGAAAAACGTAAATTTCTGTCTGATAGGACAGAAAAAATTCTTAACATATTTTTAACAAATTTCCAAGAAAGGACATAAAGGATGATAAATCGTATTATATTTAACGATGTAAATTATTCCCTGTTTTAGCTTTTAAAAACACGGGCTCGTATTATACTCAAGTCGGATTACACACCAGAAAATACGGTAACCTTGTTTGAACGCGCGTCTCTTTTGTGTGAAAATAAAATTATATATTCTATGCGGTCAGAACCTCTTTACGAACGCCTTTCATTCTTATAGTCCCTGTTTCGTGTATACGCCAAGAATGTGTTAACATTCCAAGTAATAGAAGAGAAAATAATTCTATAAGCAAGATGTTGGTTTCAGTACTACATTAAACAAACGGTTAGGAAGTTACGGAAAGATAACAGGGGTCGAGAGAAGTCAATTGCAATGAAAGCTTTCTTTCTTTCATTTCTTTTTTCTTTTTTTTAACAGACATATTTTATAATTCCCAACCGACTGTGACCCTAAATGTTCGGACAGTCAATGATGAAATTTCCCAGCATAGAAACAGCAAATATCATCATTACCATATGAATGAATACGTACACACAAAGACACACACAGACACAGAGATGCGCGCGCAGACCAAACACACACACACGCACAACGCAGACGCAAGCACACACACGCGCACCCCCCACATATATATATATATATATATATATATATATATATATATATATATATATATGTACATATATACATAAGATTGAGAGCTGCTGTTTTTTTAGAGCTCTCATGAAATAAAAATTATTACCTATGGGATTTTAAGTGTTTGATATTATTTAATTAATATATATATATATATATATATATATATATACATATATATATATATATATATATATATATATATATATATATAGCTTTAAAACAACATTCACCCAATTGTAGTTTTTGTTTCAGACCGAGGGGCGTCAGACTTGCAAAATGATATTAACGATTTAATATTCATGTACACACGCGCGTGCGCACGCACGCACTCACACACACGCATATATTATAATTATATACCATCTCTCTCTTTCTCTCTCTCTCTCTATCTCTCTCTCTCTCTCTCTCTCTCTCTATATATATATATATATATATATATATATATATATAAACTATAAATATAAATCTCAAAAATTAAAATCGGTTGCATGTCTAGAGTTGGAACAACTATTACAAAAACGGCAAATGTTGAAAAAAATACGAAAAAGAAAAAAAGGAGTAAAAGCTAAAAAGCGAGTAAATAAAAGTGGAAAAAAAATTAAATGGACAAATGATCACGATACCCTACACGTACGCACATCCGCGCAGACAGACGCACGCGAATGTTCATCCGCAGAGATGGGCGCATCGCTGCACGCGCCCAAACGCACACGCGTACAAAAAAATACAGAAAAACTTACACCAGCGTATAAAAGCGTTGGTTGAATTAATCCAGGGTCTCGACCCCCGGAGAAGTCCTCAAAATCCTGGAGAGATTAGTTGCTAAAAGGAAATAAC
>OZ038487.1:85465990-85533490 GCA_964036315.1 Acanthosepion esculentum
AAGCCTTCACCACTAAAATCAAATCATATGTGCAGTTGTCTGGCTGTTGTTTCCTAGAAACTGAAAAGTACTTTTACAAAATTTGTGGGCCCCTTCCTGACATCAAAACCAGGAAAAAAGTCCACATAAACACATGCCAACAAATCCTACGCTTTTGAGATATTAAGTTTAAAGAAAGTTTACAGTAGATGGCAGTGTGTTGCCATATAGACTATGTTACATTTGTCATTTTGGCTACTCAGTCTTTAACGTTGATATATATTATATACCGTATGTAACAACAAAATTGTTCAAGTCATGTAATAGCATGCGATAATTGTCCATCCCATGAAATGTTTAATATCTAAAAATCCACTAAACTAATTGCGTTTCTTTTTTTCGAGATATTCAGATGCGACGTTTAGCCATATTGAAACCATAATGTCGTAACAATCACCGACAAACCTTTTGAGATATTAGCCTAGAAAGAGGACAGGTTAAAATCCTTCTGTGTCAACCTAAATATGTCTTCCCAACTGATCAGCAGTGAGAAGAAAAAGATCATTCAGGCCTTCACTCTGGCATTCATACTCATACAAGGAACTTCAAGAGAATAGTGAATATGCTTAAAAATACTAGAGAGGAAAACTTCATCAAGAAGTCACAACAGGAAGGAAGATCACCATTTCAACTTAGAGCTAAATACATTCTTATTGTTCAATTGGAGCCCGGTAGTATGATAAAAACGCGGAGTATTCCAGTAAGATATCTTTAATTATTTCTAAAACACAACAGTTCAGAGCTTAATCTAACAATTGGACAATTTTGCTGTTTTGCTGAACTCTCTCAGCTATAATTAGGAGCAGATACTGCATTTTGGAGAGTGAAGTTTCCAGCAGTTAGCTCTGACAGTCGGACCGAACATTCTTGCTGTAACACTATCGTTTGTATGTGTTTGTATTACTGTTTCTGCAATATATTTGTTTAACTCAATTCCTCCCTTGTGTCTTTATTTCTGGCCGTAACAAGGCCACAAAAATATATATATAATGTCTGTGCGTGTTTGTGTGTGGGTTTTAAACAAATTCTAGACCAAACATAAAAGTTTAATGCGTTTTCAGGCATTCACCAAGTAGTGGGCAACTATTATTTTTGAAAATGCGTATTTTATACTCTCCTCTGGCAAGTTCAAAATGTTCCAAGTGTAGCAAACCAACTAAAGTCACCGAGGTGGGAAATGGCCATGCGTCCAAGATAAAAATGCCGAAAGATCTCAGTTATTTCATGGTAAAAAAAAAACACCTTCAAACACCAGAATAATATCATAAGCTTGAGGAGTAAGTGCTCGATATTATCGGAGACAGGAGGACCTCATCAATTAATATGGCATTTACCTCTATTTTCTCTTGTGTGCCTCTATAGCTTAGGCTTATTTTATATAAATAGAATGTGACTGTGACGTCATTGGAAATTTGTGAATTTAAATGCCTTCTAGAATGTGAGTCTAAAGAAGGATGCTGCAAATATTATAAAATTGAACGC
The DNA here is from genome assembly GCA_964036315.1 of Acanthosepion esculentum. Lineage (NCBI taxonomy): Eukaryota > Metazoa > Mollusca > Cephalopoda > Sepiida > Sepiidae > Acanthosepion > Acanthosepion esculentum. The sequence goes on from OZ038487.1 coordinate 85,467,512, forward strand.
ATGAGCAATGGCGGTGTTTTAAAGAATATGGAAACAAAAATGACTCTTACATGTAGCATCAGAAAGAGACAGTTGAAATTCCTAGGGCTCATGAGGAAAGAAGGTTTGGAAAATTTAACACTCACTGGATATATTGATGGCAAGAAGACACAGGAAGGCAGCGCATAACCTACCTAACGAGCCTGTGTATATGGGTGAAAGAACAGGGATTAAACGAGATAGAAAATTTGCTAAGAGTTACAAAAGACAAGGCATATCTAAAGATCCATGATCGTTCAGGTCCCAAAGAAACACGGCACGTAGAAGAAAAAAATAGTCCAGGAATATATGTGATTTTAATGATTGTTGGTTGTTTTGACTTAAAAAATATTGTCTAAAACCTTGTCAGATATTTGAATATTACTGAAAATATGTGTGAAAATCTGTGAAAATAACAAAAAAAGTATATATTATATAGGCCATAACTCCGAACCACAACCCTCTCTCGCAGACTCATGTGTACTAATTCCGACGAAAATGCTATACGGTAGCACTTGACAAAGAAACTTAAAATTCCAACATAGAACATTGAATAGCATAATGATACTTGAATATTTAAGAATAAAACAGAACAAAATATGGCACATTTTAGAAGCTAACTGTATTATTTCAAAAGAGTCGACAACGTGTTAAAACATATATGATTCTGGAATAGGCATCCTAAAATGTAGTTAAACATTCTGTTTCCGCAATACGAAACGGTCTGGCAACACCACAGTGGTTTAAATGTAAGAAAAAAATATCAGGATCAAAGTCAAAAACGAAAACTTCAAAATCTGTTCAATCAATGGTGGGAAGGAAAACACAGATTTTGAAATTAATCTAATTATTCTTCTTGTTTGATAACAGGGTGTGTGTGTGTCTGTGTGTGTGGTGTCATAGATAATGGTTGAGAATAAGTAGTCTGAGACTCGAGTTAGAATTCCAGTCAGTTTCGTTACATTCCCATTGGGAAATGTATGGAATCTAATTCATCGCCCCAGCTATGGGTTAAATATTAGCATTCTATCTGGAAACATTGTTATTCGTTTTTAAAAAAGTGTTAATACAATATTCACTCGCAAAGAAATATTTCTGCTTGCAATAACCCCCCCTCCCCAAATCCACAATGGTTCGATAAGCCGTAAAAACAAATCAACGCATCGATCATTCGTGATGGATAATGACTAAAGCTAACCGAAAGCTAAGAACAAAACAAGAACTAAAATGAATTTTGGAAACTCTCTTTAGTCCTTCAACACAAAGATACGAAAACAATGCCGACAAAAGGAAGAAACTATTAAGAATATGATACACATATACACACACACAAGCATATACATATATATATAGCATGTATACGCTAAATTGTCCAAGGGTAAGTGAATGTAATGGATTCGACTGGAATTCGAACTCGGATCTCCGATTCCTCAGTCCGAGAATCTGAAAGAGTTATTTAAATAGAACCTTTCCTGATTCTGAAGCCATCTGTTTAAAATATGACAGTGGTTTATGCTGCAAACAAGGATGCAGGCCGGTACACGAAATAAGTGTCTGTGTGTGTGTTTCATTCGTCGGTCTCGAGAAACTTTGGTTCTCTGCCCATGAAGTTACGACATAGTCGCTGTTGGCCCTGCACGCATTTGCCATGGCTGTAAAGGCCCACATTGGAGTGACAGTCTCGATTGTAACGAAGCTCTCCCCCGATGCCGCCTTGTTGTTTTCCTTCTGTCGAGCGCGCTTCTTCCGCGCGGCAAGCCTTAGTTTCTCCTTTCCTCAATCCAGCCCCCTGTGTCAACCGGGTCTCCAGTGTGAGCGATCGTTGGCGACGTCTTCCCGCCTCCATGTCCATCATTCTTTTTGCAGACGTCTTTGAAACAAAGATGATTTGATTCGGTTCAATATTTTCCTGTAGGTGATCGAGCTATATGAGATAGCATCTACTGGAATGAACTTCACAGTCTTAAACAATATAATTGAAATGGCAATGACGATCTCACATATAAACTATTCAATTCACGACGTCCCTATGTTTTTCTTAATACTTTATAATTCATTTTCTGGTCTTGTTACAAAAAATAAGTATGAAAAAATTACACACACACACACACACACACACACACACACACACACACACATATATATATATATATATATATATATATATATATATATATATTGACAGAGTGAGAGAGAGGGTGAGAGAGAGAGGGAGGAAGGTCATTTCAATTATCTGAAATTTCGATACATAAAGTATAAAATTACCTACTTATTTTCAATTCCTTATGCTCGAATCAATAGGCATGGAAATATTACCTGGCAATTTAATGGGGGTAAAATCGAATCCCACTGGAGTGTTTTGATAAAGAAATCGATTGAAAAAAATATTCAAACGTTTATCGATTTGTTACCATTTGCTGAAATTAGATGAACATCATTTTAAAATAGCCATATCACGTTACACACACACAAACACTCTCAAACACACACACACACACATACACACACACACACACACACACACACACACATATATATATATATATATATATATATATATATATATATATATATATATATATATATATATATATATATATATATATATATATATATATAGGTTGATTGTGGGCACCGCGAGGCGGTCAAGTCGTTAGCAAGCTTGTCTCGATAGAACAATTACGGTTGTGAGTTCGACACTCACTGGGCTCACCATACTTTCGGCCTTGCGCCACATTTAAGCTGCGCTTTGAAAATCATTATCCGGGGTGATGGAAAAGTAACTCCCTATTTTATGTGTCATGGACTCTCCCATGTAACTATAAATTTGACACGACGGGAGAGTCCATCATGCAAGACATGAGTTACATTTCAATCTCCCTGTATATTTATACAAGCACACATAAACACATGTTCGCGCAGACACACACACACACACACACACACACACACACACACATATATATATATATAGATATATTATTTTTTTTATTTAAAATGATTCTGTCCTTTATCTGTTGTCCTTTCAAACCAAGAGCGTTTTCCTAACGTTAATTGGATATTTCTCTAACTACATACTACATTACTTCTCACTCACTCTCTTTCTCTCAAGCTCAAATTTCTTTTGTTCAATTTCGGTCTTCAGTTTATTGATGTGCATCTATCTATCTATCTATCTATCTATCTATCTATCTATCTATCTATCTATCTATCTATCTATGTATCCAATCCTTAAATTCTTTATATTATATTTAGATTATATGATCTCTTTTATATCAAAAAATTATGTACGTACGCAAATATATAGCTAGGTATGTAGATATACACAAACTAAGGTAGATAAACGCAGCGACTGATAATGAAAGTATTTTTTTAATAGCAAATGGAAATTTGACTGGTACAGAATGCAGTAGCAATTTCAAGAGCACACAAATATCCGTAGACATACACATACACAATATATATATAATTTACGTTTTTGTTCGTTTGGTTGTACATTATGCATATTTTATTTTCATCGTTTTTGTTCTGATAATTATCCGACATGTTCACGTCTCCTCGTCTCTATCAATACAACCATATATTTAAATTTCAATTCAAACTCGTAATGGCTCACCATAAAACATCTTTTTAGTCAACCCCGAAGATTGAATGAAAGTTTAATGTCCTTCATCTACCTATCCCCGTTTTCAGCACATTTTTTTGATAAGAGATTTAATTTGGAAAAAAAAAGATTCTAACGATAAAAATAAATAAATAATCCAACAACTTTTTTCTCATAAAAGTCGCCATGTTGAAAACAGAATCGGTTTATGAAAGACAAATGAACAGCAAACACAACCTCGAGCAGAGTAATGAAAACTCGCCTTAGAAGGCGGGAAAGGGGAATAACGAGAAGGGAAATAATTGGTTAGACTGAAGCTGAATATATTTTCAAAAGTTAGTCAATTACTTAATCCAAAACCAAAGATGGAAATATTGCATCCGTTCTTCAGGAGAGTATTTCGTACTCAAATCTGATGTAATTAGTTAAAAAAATAGAGGCTGGTCAGTACCTAGATGGGTGACCGCTTGGGAATACCAGATGTTATAATATTGGGTGTGCGGGTATAGTGAATAACGGCTCGGAATTCGAAATCGGAGAGCCGAGTTCCAGTACCGCCTGGTTCATTTATATTCACTTTCGGGCGAATAAATCTAAGATACGTCTAATATGAATGCACCCTGTCTGCCCCCAACATCTATGGATCGGTTAGTAGTACTTGTATCAGTAAATCATTATCTCCAAAAAGATTCTTACAATCCAAATATATTTTCTGGATTTAAATAACCTGCAAAAGTTTGATTAACCGGAAAATAGACAAATCGTTGAATCATTGAATAAATCGGTGTAGCGATTTTTACATGTTTTCGGTGTAATGTTCTAAAATAAATAATAGTTCTCTTCTCTATATTGAACCCTCTTTTAAATTAAAAGTTTACGAACGTTGTAATTGTACTCTATTCGTTCTCATCATACCTATATATATATATATATATATATATATATATATATATAGAGAGAGAGAGAGAGAGAGAGAGAGAGAGAGAGAGATAGATAGATAGATAGATAGATAGATAGATAATTGGTTTTCAGGGTGGTGTAATGGATAGTCCAGTTCATTTCATTAACTTACGAGCCAATAGACTTGGGAGAATGATCAATCGATCTATTATCCCAGCTATGCGTTAAATAATGTCTACTATAGATTAAATACCTTGGCAATAAATCAATAAATAAAAATATAACTGACATTTAAATTATATTCTATCATCATACAACTGTGGATTTTTTTAATGTTCAAGCCTAGAAGTGTTCGCATCTGTTTCGCAACGTATCCTTAAATTGGCGTAACTTTGAATGGAGTCTCAGTAAAAACTGTGATTTAATGACCCGACTAACAGACTACCATAGCGAGAAAAACGACTCGGTCCACTATAGAAAATAGACCGTAGTTATTAAACTCCATTTCGGCCCTCATACATAATTATCTATGCTATCGTGATGATATACCATATTCCAAGAGGTAGGATGCTATGTTATGAGAAGCTATATATTTCGTTGCAGGATTTGCCATAAAAAGTGCAGTGTTTATCAACGATCTGCCTAAGATGTTCTAGTTTGGGTTTGGAATCAGTTTTCCTTCTTTTACATTGATTGCCAACCATTGTTAGAGAGTTTTGTTTGATTTTGTATTTTGCATAACCTGCGGGAGGCTTGGTTTCATGATATTTCACAAGAGATTATGGCGAAGACAGCGTTACATCGTTGAGTGAATGTCGACCTCTGTTCAACACTTCTGTTTATCATACCAGTAACCGTTAAGCCAATCTCCGAATCCAGAGATATATACGAACAGAAATAGTCTTAGTAACTTGAGGAAATTTCAGGTAACATTTAACACAACTCAGTAAACAATTTAAGACAATTTTTTAGTATATTTATATGAATCCTTTCGTCTCTACTTCTGTGACATTGGGAACTGCATATCGAAAACTGAAGGTAGATCAATGAAGAGTTATTGAATTAAGGCGGTAGTTAAAGAATAACATCATATATAAATCATATATCATAAATATTTACACATAAAACTAACACCAAAATTTGAACATGCATTTCAATAGTAGAATTCCAAAATCCAAACAAGTTTTAACAAACAGGAGAATTTCGTTAGAAAAAAGATAACTGAACTGATATTATATTACACCTTCTGTATAGCGGTGAATACAGGACGATTTTCTTTTTAAAATCGTTTTGCCTGAATCAAGGCGATAAATCGTTTTACCTGAATCAAGGCGATAATTGTACGAAGACACCAGGTGTTACTGGAAAATAAATGAGAGAATAAATAAGGAGAAATAATAATAAAAGTAAAGGATTCAGGAAGTGAGAACATGGGGTTTGCCGTTGCATTTCTTTCTTTTTAAGATCGTAGGTGGCAGGAGGCAAGAAACCGGAAGAGATTCCCACAGGCAAGAAGTTCGAGAAAAGTATCTGAAAAATCTTGAGACAAAATGAAATGGTTGAGAGTACTATGGACACAGCTTGTAAGCAAAGAGGAAAATTTTAAAGAAAGTGGAAATTCATTCTAAATTAACTAACTGTAGTAACCAATTTGAAATTAGACTCCTTCACAAATCCTATTATAAATGGTTTTACTATTGTATCCATTGTAATTTATTCAGCTACAAATTGGATTTCAAATTATTCTACTCTATAAATCTATATAAAACTCCTATAAATTGCTACAGAACTAAATCCTTAACCTGAAAACTCGAGTCATATCGAGAATTTCATATGGAAATCATACATGGCGCCAGACCTGTTCAGAAATGTCTAAACTATCAGCTGTATACAACCACTTTTTAAAACCGATGGTTAAAATTGGTTTTGAGCGTGTGAAATCTTGGCAAATATACTTCTTTGAATATTATGAACTGACGCTACATAATCTCAATATCTGTACCAACTAAAAGAAACGTCTTCACTTGAGGACTACCAACAGCAAGAGGTAAAACGGATAGCACATCTAACTCGAAGAGAAAGTAATGACTTAATAAAGACTTTGACAATGTACACAACTTCAAACAAAAGTTAGGAAGGAAAAGCTCCAAGTACTCTAACAAAAGAGCGGCGAGATCTTCTGAACTTCAAAAAAACAACTTTTTTTCTGAAAATTGTTTTAAGAAAAAAATAAATTTCAACCGACAGCATTTCTGACTGCTCGGTCAATGAATGCTAAATGATTACCTTGAGGGAAACATGTATTACGATTGCCGTTAGAGATGAGGAGAATAGATATTGCACTTTGATCCTATCCCGATGATGATGGATTGAAGGAAAGTGAAACTGGCAGAGATCTGGCTTCTCGATCAATGAATATTGTCGGGAAACGGCTAATATTACCATTACCATTGCCATCGAATTGCACTGCAGATTCCTTACAAATACAGTCTATGTGATGCTGTAATATAGGAACAGTTAGAAGTTTATGAACCTTCGTTTGACTCATTCTGGTTGAGTGTTAAAAAACGTTTATTTTATTGTGATCTATGGTTACAAACTAGGATGGGGGAGTAGATCGGATGTGCTTATTTTCTTAACACAGATGATTCTTACTATTTTTCATTCTAACTGATATCTCCATACAAATGCAGGGTAACTAGTACGACTATAGAATTCATTTAAAATTATTATAAACCGAAATACATAGTAAAGAAAAAACGAATTTCAGTTATGCATTAATAAATGTAGACTCTATCGAATAAGTGAGGTGATTCCATATTATAGTGGAATAGAACCGTAAAGAAAAAGTTAAAAAATCCTAATTTATCGGGTGTGACAGCAAATTTGTCCAAGTCGTAATCCAAAGCATAATTGTCCATCCCACAAAATGTTTAATATTTAAAATAACACTAAACTGAGTTTCTTTTTTGCCCTGTTTTCATATAAGATGTTTAGCCATCTTGACACCAATTGTCGTTAGAATCACTGAAAAACCTTTTGAGTTCTTCATCTAAAAATAGAACAAGTTAAAATTGTTTTGTGTCGGAACCACTGTCTTTACAACTGTACAATGATGAGAGAAAAAATATCGTTCAGTTCTTCAGCAATGGTATCAACCTTCATACTCTGGCTTCCAACTTCAACGTCCATTCAAAAACATCAAGAGAATGATGAATAAGTTTTAAAAAGTGGAAAAAGTAGAGAGGAAAACGGGATCGGGCGGTCACAACAGAAAAAGGGATCATCATTTCAACTTAGTGTTAAAGAATTCAAATCAAAAAAGATCCATCTCAATTCATAAAACGTTTGTCACGCGAGAAAGGAGTTTCAGCTATGAGAGTCTAAAAACTTGAAAATGATGTCGTACGTGAAACGTGTGAGGCAACTTGTTACTACAATACAGAAAGTTAGAGGGTTATAGAGGGCGTAGGTCATCTTGAATAAGTTGGAAAATTGATCCTGGAATAATATATATATATATATATATATATATATATATATATATATATATATATATATATATATATATATATATATATCATAATTAAGTAATTCCTCGAGTCAAGAAGAAACCTCAACAGAATGAAGAAAGCACTGGACGGCCAATTAATCCTATATTTGGGACTAGTCGGCAGTGCGAAACTACTAGAGAGAATTGGAACCCGGACAGTTACTATATGAGACAAACAACATACCAACTTTATCACCGGCCCTCGGTGACGAAGAGGTAACGAATTAGACGCGATATAGCGCCGCTCGATGACATATTCCATGGTGGAATTCATCCGAGTTACTCTTTACCCATAGGACTCTGCCTCTACGAGCTACGACTACTATCCCCAAGCCGCTCCATCCAGAGCAGGAGAAGCCGGTTCAAGCAAGAATATACAAGTGATAGAAATTATTAGGAGGTTTTGAGATAATTATAATTAATTAATTCATCGAATCTAGAAGAAACCTCAACAGAATGCAGAAAGCACTGGGAGGCCGTTTCGTCCTATATATATATATATATATATATATATATATATATATATATATATATATATATATATATATATATATTTATAGGAACATTATTCCAGTAATTCATGAGCTTCAAATTATTAACTATGATTAATTGATAATGAACATGTCTTTTTCGTTTATGATCGATTTTATTTTAACACGATTCTTCTGTAAAGCTTAGAGAGCAATTTTACATACGTATTGTTCAAAGTCCACTAGTATTATAAAAACCTCGGAGAATTCCAGCAAGATATCTTTAATTATTTCTAATATACAACGGTTCAGAGAGAAATAATAACAATTGGACAATTTTGCTGTTACATCCTTTATTTTCTAAAGATCCTGTTCTTCTTTACTCGCGTATCTATGACATTAAAAGAAACCTTGGAGCGTAAACTAACACTGACGAATTTCAAAACTCCGCAAATCTGTTATTGGTCATTAATATTACTGTCCAAGTATTGGTTGTAGATTTCGTTTCCTTTAGGACACAAACAAATCACAAACACAAATCACAAAAGTAATTCTAATCATTACAATCAAGAAGAAATTGGCTTGTCACCTTAAATATCAATCTAATTATCTGTCATCTTAGTCTTCAGAAAGCTCACTTGTATACGGACAACAGTGTTTACTCGCTACGAAGAAAAGTTCCGACATATGACCCGTAAGTGAGCATGGTCCGGAAATTACTGAAAGGACGTTGGATAAACATTGAGTAGACGGTTATAATGACATGGTGGAAAATGAAGCCCATTAATTGGTGTCTTTGGAATAGATTTCCGGTAAAACGCTGAAGATATTCAAAGTTTCCAAGAAAATCTCGTGACTTGATCATATTTCATGTTTTCATTCAGATAATTCTTTCGTCGGATTTTTTTCACGTTCTTCTTTACACATCGATTTCTCGTCTTTCTCTTATTCTCTTTTTATTCTTTCAGTCGCTTTTTCTTCTAAATGTTCTTTTTTTCCGCCGGGTTTAATAAAATTTCCTTCTTTTTTGTCTCTTACCATTTATAGATTTCTCTTGTACATGGTCCAGTAGAAATATCTTTGATATATACCTCCCAGAAATATCTCCGACATAATGGTGAAACATTAGCTAGATGAAGACACCGCTGGTACTAATGTCATACCATGGTATTTCCTAGTCTGCTCATGATGACAGCGGGGTGAGAGGGAGTAAATACCATAGTAAGACATTAATGTTAATGGTGTCTTCATCTAGCCAATGTTTTACCATCATGTAGGAGGTATTTCTGGAGATATATATGGGAGGTATTTCTGCCCTACCCATTAATATCTATAAATTTCTCCTATTTTTTTGTTAGTGGATTTTTGACTCTATTGTCCTTTGATTACGTCTCTTTTGTCAAGCGGTTCTTTCCTATTTTTTTAACTTGTTTCTCATCCTCCTCTTCTTCTTCTTCCATAGATTTTCTTCTTCTTCTTCTTCTTCTTCTTCTTCTTCTTCTTCTTCTTCTTCTTCTTCTTCTTCTTCTTCCATAGATTTACTCATTCTTCTTCTTCTTCTTCTTCTTCTCCTTCTTCTTCTTCTTCTTCTTCTTCTTCTTCTTCCATAGATTTACTCATTCTTCTTCTTCTTCTTCTTCTTCTTCTTCTTCTTCTTCTTCTTCTTCTTCTTCTTCTTCTTCTTCCATAGATTTACTCATTCTTCTTCTTCTTCTTCTTCTTCTTCTTCTTCTTCTTCTCCTTCTTCTTCTTCTTTTTGTTCTTCTTCTTCTTCTTCTTCCATAGATTTACTCATTCTTCTTCTTCTTCTTCTTCTTCTTCTTCTTCTTCTTCTTCTTCCATAGATTTACTCATTCTTCTCCTTCTTCTTCTTCTTCTTCTTCTTCTTCTTCTTCTTCTTCTTCTTCTTCTTCTTCCATAGATTTACTCATTCTTCTTCTTCTTCTTCTTCTTCTTCTTCTTCTTCTTCTTCTTCTTCCATAGATTTACTCATTCTTCTTTTTTTCTTCTTCTTCTTCCATAGATTTACTCATTCTTCTTCTTCTTCTTCTTCTTCTTCTTCTTCTTCTTCTTCTTCTTCTTCTTCTTCTTCCATAGATTTACTCATTCTTCTTTTTTTCTTCTTCTTCTTCCATAGATTTACTAATTCTTCTTCTTCTTCTTCTTCTTCTTCTTCTTCTTCTTCTTCTTCTTCTTCTTCTTCTTCTTCTTCTTCTTCTTCTTCTTCTTCTTCTTCTTCCATAGATTTACTCATTCTTCTTCTTCTTCTTCTTCTTCTTCTTCTTCTTCTTCTTCTTCTTCTTCTTCTTCTTCTTCTTCTTCTTCTTCTTCTTCCATAGATTTACTCATTCTTCATTCATCTCCTTTACATTTTTCTTTTCTCCTTTTCTTGGAAGTTTATTCAATTCCTCCTCTTTATTTTTTAACTTCCTCTTTCACATGAATTTTTGTCTTCGTTTTCTTTTTCCTTTTCACTTTTTCTTTTCTTTATATTTTATTTTAGCAAGTTCTCTGTTTTGTTTCTTTTATTTTCCATTATTTTCTAACGCTATTTTATGCTCTTATCTTCTTAGTTTTCTCTTTCCTATTATTGCTTCTTTCAGTTCCTTCTCTTCAAACTTATCATGTCTTTTTCATCTCCTTTCGGGTTCCTGCTCATAGCTTTCTTGTTTTATTTCTCCTTTTCGTTTTCTTTCTCTTATTTTCTCAGCTTTTCCTTTTATTTTTTCCCTTTTTCAGTTAAACCATTGTTATTTTCGTTCGTTTTCTTCTTTCTTTTCTCCCTTTCTTTTTTTTCCTTTTTCAGCTCGTTCTCTTTGTTTTTAATTTACATTATTCAACGTTTCTTATTGTTCCTTCTTGTCGAATTGTTTTTTACTTTTTTTCTTTTCTTCTTTTCTTTTCATCTTTTTTGTGTCACTCTATTTCTTTACAATTCAGAACCGAGACAACCCAGCATATGAAAAAAAAACTAAGTGAATAAAAGTAATTTATGATGGTTTAAAACCTTAATTAGAGAATATTTTTCTTTAAATAAGGCATTTGAAAAGGCATTATGTAAAATAGGAACCACTATTTTTTAATAAAGTAGATCGTAAAGAAATTTGCTTTTTAATTAAGTAAATTGACATATAAAAAACACTTCATAAAAGACTTTTGTTTTTAATTACTTTTAATAAAATAAATCATTATGTAATTTATTTTTTAATAAAGTAAATCAAAATTCTTAATTTTATATGTTAATTTACTTTATTCAAACTAGATTCCTTTAATCCAGAGGGGTTGATATGCCGCTAAAGAAAACCAACCAACAAACCAACATCAAAGAACTCTTTCTTGACATTAGTCCATATAACATCCATACAATTCCTTGAATCAAACTGCATTCTGAATTATAACTTCTATAAAACTACAAAATAAAATACATATATCACCGCTTCTAGTAATTATGTCTACAGAAACTTGTATACGTACAAAAGCTACCATGTATTCAATTGTAAAAGCAGAGTGATATATTTCTATCAATTCAAATCCCCAAGGAAGTTAAATTTCGGTATTAAATGGCCCATAAGTAGTTGATATGCCCTTAAACAAACAAATCCCATTTTGTTGGTGAGGACCTCATATTCGACATGGAGGCATACATCTGATTCAGATTCGAGATGGAGGCCTACATAAAATGCCTTGAGAAGGTAGTACTATTCTGGGCCAAGAGGATCACTGCTGGAAGACACTATTGCCACATTACTCCCTATATCTGGCCACCTAACTCCTCAGACTGCTATTCCCTTGATTATTATGAGTGGGGCGCAGTTGAGCGAGAGACCAACAAAACTCTTTGTAATACCAAAGATGAATTGAAGGCAAGAATTATGACAGCATTCACCAACTTAAACAAGTAGACCATCCAGAAGATTTGCAGATTCCGAAGTCGATTGGAGGTCGTGGTTCAAGCCGATGGCGATTTTATTGAATAAATTTACTCTTTGGTATTCAAGATATTTTGGTGTAATTTTGCTAAATATATCTATTAAAATGACAAATCAGAGTTATTCAGCATTTTTGCGTCATTTAGACGGAAATTTATCCATTTCACCATGTATAGCTTGATTTTGTTTGTTTATTTGTTTAGAAGTTCCATACTCTGTCTCTGGTTTGGATTCGATGTTTTTCTTAAATCACAATATCACAGAATATCATATTCGTTTTATTCTCTAGCAAAGATTTTATTTATGCATATATCGCAGGTCTCTAGTGTCCAACTATTAGTGCTTGCACAGTTGTCAGGAGCTGAACTTTCCCGCCCTCTCATAATATTCGTTTATTCTTTCTGGATTAAGTTACTACATTCACTGAATACGTGTCGATGTCTTGTTTTATTTTTATTTTCTTAATTAATCATCTCACCCCAAGTAAAGTGATTAAGCAACTAAGGCGATAGGATTTACTGACAATGAAAAGAAACAGAGAAAACATCACGGAAGCGAAATTACAAGAGCATAACATGATTTGGGGGAAAGGACTAATGTTTGATTTCAAGTTTCGAAGATGGTAATTGACAGTAAAACTAGAAGATGCACAAAACAAAGAATTCCACAGTCGAGAAGTCTGAGAGAAGAAACTATTAGAATAGAATTTGTGATCAAATTTAGTAATTTGATCATTAAATTTATGAGACCGAACAGCCAATCGACTACTGAGTTCAAATTCACGAAGTCGAGGTACCAAATAGGAATGCGATATTTATATATAGAAAATGTGACACAAGGTCAAAATAGAGTGATGGGTTGACTGGACTTCAACTGCTCTGCATTTAAGTTTGTTGGCCATAATCACTGACCCAAAGATACCACGCATTCTTACTTAGTGTACTATAGTCAACATAATATTACAATTTCTCTCTGAGGTTCTAACTAGTCCCCATATTTACACTTTGACTGTCGGGGTTGGGTTATAAATAAAATTTACACACACACACAAAGACACACACACACACAAACACACGCACACACAACAAACACACACACACACACACACACACACACACACACACACACACACATATATATATATATATATATATATATATATATATATATATATATATATATATATATAACGCCCGTGCGTATTGATAATGTATAAAAATCCTAAAAATCCTATTCATGAAAACAAAACAACAAAAATCAGAAGTGGCTGACCAAATACAGTTTGGTTTGGTTTGGTTTGTTTTACGGCATATCAACCTTCATGTATTATTTAATGCCAACAAGATTCTATTGCTAGTAATATATTTTTTCAAAAAAGGTTTGCTCCTAATATTTTTTCAAAAAATGCATTGCTGGCAATGATTTTTCCTCAAAAAGTTTTTGCTGGTATTAAAACCTATTTTTATATTTTGTTACTTAATGCTTATATTTTGTAAGAAATCTTTCGAAATCTGAATGCTCCTTCGGATTTTAATGTCGCACTTTCCGTTCTCTGTTAAAATACATATCAACAAAATACTGGTAAGTTTTTACAAAATATTTCTGGTATTAAAACCTACTTTTACACTTTCATAGTCTTTTGTCCCCAGTTTGGGGGTTAACTATTTGCCTATAGCTGTGACCCTAACAGGTGCTACCACCCCGAGTCAGGGTGGCACTGGAAACACCAGCAATTAAAAGGTGGTTCCACGCTCCTCAGAACCTCCTGATCAGAGGCCTTGCTGTTGGATGTAGTTTATCTTCTTACCCAGAACGTGGATGTAGTTTATCCTCATATCAAATACGGAGTGAAAGAGGGATGAAGGTGAAGTAACATACAGAAAGAATCACTGGAAAATAAGAAATCATAAGTAATCAGCACATATACTAGAACACAAAAATCTTCTAAGCTGGCCAACCATAGCCATGAATACAATATGGGAGCATTCAATACAGAGAACCAGAGAAAAACAACAATAACAATATATGAGCTCAGGTGAAAAAATTTGCTGAGACATTAGGTTTATAAATCCCCAAAATACACTCACTTAGCGCATGACTCAGTGGATAAAAGAGTTCCCTGATTAATCTAAAGAGGGAGAAGACGTGAGTTTAATATCTGGCCAAAGTATATAACCTGAAAAGATTGGAGCATGCAACGGGCGAAACGTCGTGAAGATGGGGACTACGGTAAATTGTTCTCTTCATTTCCCGTTTGACATCGTCAGGATCGTAGAAACGTTGCATGATCCAGGTTTTTGGTCTTTTCTCATGGCCAAATCAAGAATTGTGCACAGTGACTTACAAATAAAACAAGCCTAGTTCATATCTATTTGTTTAAGTTCTTACTGTTGAGTTTTGTTTGCAGGAATATTTCGAATTATTTCTTCGAGGTTGCTGACATTTCCCTCCATCTGCTCAAGGCTAACTCTTTCGTACAACGTTATTATGGTTTCAGCTTTTTGATTTCAGTTATAGTAATAAAACCCTATCATGCTGCCATCATCTTGACATTTGCAGAATCATTCTTCAGTCTTCATTTAAGCATGTCTTGAGAGCATATTTCTACTAATTAACCCATACATGAGGGACAAGACGTGGATTCATGTATTGCACAATTTTATTTAAGCCTAAGTGAATATAAAGAACCCGACATGAAATTGAACTCGGGCTCCGATTTCCACTTTCGACCGTTATACATTACGCTACCAACCTTATAGATCTGGCATTCCAAAGCGGTCACCTCTCTATGTACTGACCAGAGTTGATATTGCTTAACTTCTGTGATCTTACGAGAATCGGTGATTCAACGGGTTATCGTTTAGTAGAATATTAATTTCTGGTTCCTAGTAACTATATTCTTAAATGTATAGTGTGATAGGTCTGTATTACTAAATCAAATATTTAAGACAGGATTTAGCTTTTGAGGAGGCTATTTATTTATGCGAACGAACCGAAGCAGTTTGCTGAGTTCTCGGTTTATTACTCTTCCCAATCAAGCGTTTGTATATTAATGTTTTTATTGGTTCATTGTGATGCAATCATGTAACATGCGCAGTAGAATGACCTCAATTCACAGAGGTGTCATTTTTCTACCATATTAGTTTTCTTTATTTTTGCTTCGGTTTAATTGATACTGCAACAAAAAGGAATGTATCACTTTTTACTTGTGCCCATGATTAGTCGTTTACAACAGACTGTGTTTCTTTCTAAAACTCTGAGATGTAGAGATTTTTTTGTCATTTATCTTTCCTTGTTAGGTTCGTAATTTAAGCTATTGTCAGATTTTTTTTATTTATTTCTACGGCCTTCTATAATTTTTTCACTTTTTTCTGTTTGAATTCTTCTTTCTTCTTTTTGTTTTCGTCAAATGTTTTTTGGTTCCTTCCATTATATAACGCCGTTCTCATGAATGCTTTCTTCTTCATCATTGTTTCTGCTTTACTTTTTCTTTTGTTCATATCGTTCTCTTTATTTTTTTTTCTCTCTCATTCCCGTGGATGTCCTTCTTAATTTCCCTTTCTTCATCTCTTCTTTTTCTTCATTAAAATGATTTTTCCTTTCAGCTTATATATTACATTTTTAATCCACGTTTTTCCTACTCCACGCTTTCTTTTTCCTTCTAATTTCGAGCCTTTTTATGTTTCTACTTCTTCTTCCTAAGGTTCTTAAAGTATCTATCTATCTATCTATCTATCTATCTATCTATCTATCATATATATATATATATATATATATATATATATATATATATATATATATATATATATGCATATATATATATATATATATATATATATACATACATTATATATATATATATATATATATATACATTAAATATATATATATATGTATATATATATATATATATATATATATATATATATATATATATATATATATATATATATATATATATATATATTGTGTATTTTTTTCTCATTCTTTTCTCATTTCTCTTTGCTTGTTATGTTCCTAATTCAGGCTATTGTCACAATTTCTTCTTACTACATCCTTCAATAATTTGTCCTTTCTTTAAATTCCTCTTAATTCTGCATTTTCCCACTACTACTACTACTACTACTACTACTACTACTACTACTAATAATAATAATAATAATAATAATAATAATAATAATAATACTTATTATTATTATTGTTCTTCCTCTTCTTCTTCTTCTTCTTCTAACCAACCGCTCAACCAACCGACCAACCCTACTCTGTTTGTTCTAATATCTTTGAGCTTTACTCTGATTTAATAATCGAAATAGCGCTAATATAATTACCCCCATAATCATTACTGCGATTATAATACATATTAGAGAAAATGAGAACGGCGCTTCCTAACCCCATGAATTGCGAGATGCGACACATCATCTCCCAGAGGTCGACGGTCGTTGAAAGGATTGCTTCTTAAAAGCCGATATCAAAGAAAATCAAAACTCTCAAATAACTGACCTTCATAATATTAGTCCTCTTTAAATGTATTTAACCAAACTACGCCTTGAGAAGACAAACAATATTTATATGTCGAATTATATCGATTCACACATATCGACGTAATTGCTGTGCGATATAACAACACAATCCTGGCTCTGTCGGTCTTCAAGATCAATTGTAAAATGAGGTTTTACAAAAGCGGATTTTCCAGTCAGACATAGAAACAGATACAGCTGGATGTTCACAGCAAACACAACTCGCATAATTATTGTAATGATTGTGGAACATCTCCTACCTTGCGGCTTATCTTATATGTGTAGACAAGGCAGGGAATTTGAAAATGAACGTTAAACTGCAGTGCAAACGTCTATATCTCTGAGACGAGGTATTATGATTACTTATATTATTTACATTATTCGGACTGTTATTCGAATTTTCATTGCTATATTCACGTTTCGGTCGTTGTACGCTCCGGTCTTCTACACGTGATTGGAATTTCGAACCAAACCATTTATTTCGTCCACATGGCCTAGAGGATAAAGTCTTTAGTTAGATCCAGTGACTAGACCTAAAACGAGTTGTGAGTTCATTACCAGGCTACACCAATGGTGTACACAAAAACTTCAAGAGATGAGTCAAAGGGAAATAACTGAAGCATCTGGATATGGCATGGCACGTGGAACTAGAATAATCTACCCCGGTTGATGAAATAAAGGTTTCGGTTCGGAATTCCAATCAACTGAAGAAGGCCGGAGTTTAAATCATGAAAAACTCGCTATCCACAGTTTCTACTTCTATTTTTACACACACTATATCCGGTTTATTGAACACATTCCCCATAAATACAATAGATTTTAGTGTATATTTTATCATAGATATGTGTGTGTACATATATATATATATATATATATATATATATATATATATATATATATATATATATATATATATAACGTATAAAATAATGTATAAACGGAATATATATATATATATATATATATATATATATATATATATATATATATATATATATATTCCGTTTATACATTATTTTCATAGATATATTATATTTAAATAGATGCTCTGTTTATTATTATTATTATTATTATTATTATTATTATTATTATTAACATTATTAAAGAGTATTAATTTCATTTACTGGCCTGAATTTTCGAGAAATTTCTTAGAAAATATGCCCTCGTCTGACAGGAATCGAACCTGTAAGCCCAAAATAAACGATCATTTGATCATATATAAAAATAGCATATATGAAAATTATATACACGGATTATCACGAATCAATTTCTTAGTGTTGTTATTAAACTGATTAAGTATTTCGCCGTAATTTTTGTTAGTCTTTTTATTTTCCAAAGTACTTTCAATCTCAACCAAAATCATCTTTAGGAGTGAATTGCTAAGACAAAAAAATAATGTAATTGATAGATGTGATTTTTTTTGTGAAGGCGCATGAATCCTGCTCCGTTTTAGTCAATTTTAAAACAATAACTGTTATGAATATGCAAGGGAGGTAAATTCCTGTATATTTTTTATTATTATTAATGTTTTAAAATACTCATCCCGCATTTAAAAAAAAAATCCTCCCAAAAATGCTTTTATAGGCATTTTTATCAGTATAATATAAGCACTAAGAAATTGTTCTGTGAATTTGAATTTAAAAAATAAAAAAAAACGTAATATGACTGAATTATTCAACCAAACATATATATATATATATATATATATATATATATATATATATATATATATATAAAGAAAAAAGAAAACTTATCTTAGCTGACACGTTTCGTCGTCTGACGGACTTTATCAAGGAAAATGTGATGATTTTATTTTGCGACAATTATTTATATATATATATATATATATATATATATATATATATATATATATATATATATATATATATATATATATATATATATAAAATGCTTTCGACTACCTTTTTCCTGTTGTCTTTAATCATATTGCCTTTTACAGATATAGTGTAGTTATATCTGAAATTCATTTTACACATGCACACAAAAAGACACACCTGCTGTGGGTATGTATGTGTTTGTGCATTTCTGTGTGTTTGTGGGTGAAACAAAAATACATGTTGATATAGATATTTACCTAAACTGTAAAGAATAAACATTGGGATGCCTTATAATGTCTCAGAACATAAGTAGGTTATTGCAATTTTTTGTTTTTAATAAAAACAAATATTATATGTCCAAATTCACCTATCATATTTATTTTAGGATTATACTATAATGGAAAACGTTACAAACCTCTTTGTTAATATCAAAGTGGGTGCTGAAAATTAGTCGGCCTTCCCAGCTAACACAATGCTTCGAGCGTTCCTGTAACATCACATGTTGCTACAACTTTTTACAGGTTTCCGACAACGTGGCTGCATGGCTACCGTTTAATGATGGAACTTTTACCCTGTAACTTTGCATAAGCAGAAAATGGATAATACATTACAAGAAAATATTAAATCTGGCATTCAACATCGAGATTAGTGGTTTTCAATAAAAAAGCAAAATGAATAGGAATTAAATTCTATACATATTTACTGTAGAAAATGTATTCTGATGATAATATAGAAATAGAGTATTCTTTTGACCAGTGTGGATTTTGTATTAGCTATATCATGTAATAATGTTGCTATAACATTGTGACAACGTTATAGATGAACGATTCCTATCTATCTATCTATCTATCTATCTATCTATCCGTATAATATTGTTTAAGCATACTCACAAACAAGCGCATAGCTATATAAAAGCACACTGATATACATAAATGTAAACATAAGCAAACACGTACTTATATGTGTAAGTCTGTCTATAAGTTAAGATAGAAACATGCAAGTACACACACACAAACACACACGCACACACACGCATATATATATGTATATGGAATGATGCTGGAAAAAATAAAAATTAATAAAATTATCTTTGTTGGCTGTATTTAATGAAAGATGCATGAAAGAATGGTTGCTGCCCCAAAATATATATACATAAATATACATGAATATATATATATATATATATATATATATATATATATATATATATATATATATATATATATATATATATATAGGCACTCCCTAGTGTACGAACGAAATCCCTTACTCAGCCCATGTTTAATTCAAGTTTGTAGGTAAGCCGGAACATCTACATATGGTTCTTATTTAGTCTTGTTTATCCAAGTGTTTCTCTTCCAGTATATTATATATTACACCTTTATGTGCTGTCAAAACACTCTAGATAGCATCGCAGATAGTATAAAATATCTTAATAATAACAATAAGTAAAAAATAACATAAAAAACAATAGCAAAAAGCTCTGTTCTAGTAGTAAAGATCAAAATTGCTAAGAAGATTTTACCAATCATGTAATTAAAGCGGCACCAGATTCAAATTGTTACTAGACACCCGCCGAGATTACTGATAATCTAATATCCGGTTGCTACGCCCTAACACACGTTGAATTTCAAAAGAGAGATATTAGAAGTGGGAAAATATCATTGGAAGATATATAAGTATTAAGTTTTACCTCTTGCCGAATAATGGTATCTGTAAATAAAACACCACCGGTTCGAGAAGTTGATGTTATTATTTTATTCTGCAAGTTCACCATGCTCATTGATTACATTATAAAAGCTAAGCAAAATATTAAGAAAAAGAAAAATTCGTAAGAAAGAAAAAGTATTTTTTAAATGTTACGTAATATCAGTCCTCCTACATTGCATTGAATGCTCTAAATCTCATCACCGATGAAGAACATAATTATACCAAAAGAAATGTAATAAGGATGGTGAGAATACTATGGACAAAAAAAAAATGTGATCAACGACGGTCTTTCAGAGAAAAAGGAAATAAAAAGGCAAACTTCTACTTAACACCGGCAAGAAATACTTGACATTTCTGGAGTGCATACTGAGGAAAGAGAGCTTCGAAATTTTGACTCTCACGGAACAGATTGGAGCAGAATATTAAGAAACAGTAAACTTGATAGAAACAAATAAAATGGTTCTGAATCGTTACGCAATATCAGTCCTCCAATACGGCGATGAATGCTGGAAAATCTCAGAATAAGTGAAGAGACTTTAAGCAACATAAATGTGGTTCTACAGAAGGAAGCTGTGTATACAAAGGACCAGAGATGTGAGATAATGGAAAACAAAAAAAGGAAACTTATACAAAAAAAGGAAACTTATACTTAACATCAAGAAGAGATAGATGATATTTCTAGTACGCACAATGAGGGAATATGGCTTGGAAAATTTGATACTCACAGGACATTAAAGACAGGATGTACAGATGAACACAACGCATGACCTGCCTAGTCCGCTTGTGTAGATGAATGACGGAACAAGATTTAGGAGAGATGATACAAAATTTATTAAGAGCAAAAAGTACAGGAAATTGTGGAGAGTAATGGTCGCCTACGTCTTGAAGGAACACGGCACATAGAAGAAGAATTTTTATAAAACTCTTCAAAGAATATAAATGGTATTTTATCAAGAGCGCCATGCCGTCTGATCAAATTATTTCTGCCAAATAATTTGATAACCTCTTCAAATGTAGGGATCCGAAAATAGAAATTACAAGAATGTAGCATATAAACCCGTCCATTATTCCAGTAGTTGTCCTGGCGCTGGGAATAATTACAAAGAATGCTGGAAATTCTGATTAAAGAAATCCCAGTTAATCTATTTTGATCTGTAATGCAAAAGATTCTCTTAACGAATTATGGTCATATACTTATGAAAAAGAAAAAAACTAGTTGAGTGCAATAACTTTCTTTGTTAAACCTTCATTTACCTTCGGTCTCAGATGAAAAACGGATAAGTACTTTTATAAAGCAGCATATCAAGTGAAATAAATAAACAAGAATTGTTCCAAAAATAATAATAACTAAAAAGGCCCTTTTGAAAATTTCACGGTTTCCGCATTTTAATATTCATAAGTTAACGATTAAATAAGCTGATGGCAAGTTCTACGACAATAAAATATCCGAAGAAATTCCCCTATCGCATCGTTAAATGTTAGAGTTTGACAACTTTAACAAAATATTGCAAGAACAATCACAATTATGAATCGTTATTTTATGTTTTTATTTTAGAAATAAGGGGATACAAATAAAACGATTTGAAATTCGCACTTTTTTCCATTTCAATGAAAAAGACTTTAAACACTTCTATCTTGTTTATTTATTTGTTTGTTTGTTTGTTTGTTTCTTTCTTTCTTTCTTTCTCTCATCCAATTGTCTTGATTTTGTACGCAATCAAAACGGAACACTCCATTATTTATGAGGTAGTGACAGACGTGAAACACATGCATCTTCCATTCTTTCAAGCCAAATCCCGGTTTTACAAACATTTCTCTTACTAATAATTTTAAAATAATTCAGCAGCCAATGTATTTTTTATTTATGGTAAATGTTTTTTATTTTATTATTTTTTTTATTTTTTTTGTCGATTGCTTTAACCTGTTTCCGTCGTTCGAAAGTGCGGGTCTGAAAAATTAAGCTTTTATCGCATCGTCATCGCTTCTGAATGAGATCAAAATGTAGTATCTGTTCTTATCAGCTTAATCTGATTCTCTCTCTCTCTCTCTCCCTCTCTCTCTCTCTCTTCACTTCTATCTTCCTTAACTTCTTTCTTTTTTCTCACTGAAACCAGGTAATGTCATTCCCACTATTTCCACGCGATTAAAACCGAATAGTCCATTATTTTTTAAGTATTGGCAGGGCGTAATGATCGCGCGAACTAACCAAGTGAGGATAAGCACAATTTTAATATAATAATAATAATTATAATAATAATGGATAAACTCTTAAAATATTTCAGGTTATGGTCCTGTTATAATAATTTTAAAGTGATAAGTAAATTGAACACAGAATAAACTACGTTAGAGGTAGTTTCACACAACACCGCAAGTTGCTACAAAATTGAAATTTTAATATCGAATCATGTTCTTAAACATTCTCTTCAAATCTTAACTTTTTTATGGATTCCAGTCATTGACATTTTACCCGTTACGAAATATGTAAACCATCAGAGACTTTCACATGAAAAAATATTAGATGCTTAAATTTTTTTAAAAGCTTTTTAAAGAGAAAAATATTCTAATATGTCTAATATGTCAACAAAATATTCAGATATATAGGTGTATAAGTAATTAAAAAAATATTCTAATATGTCTACAAAACTATGAAGTGCTTAAAAACACTTCATAGTTTTGTAGACATAATAGAATATTTTTTTTAATTACTTATATATCTAATCTGATATAATGACTTTTTGTCTTAAGTAATTTTATGCACAAATTCGCCGTGGAATTTAACAAGAAATGTATAAAGCAAATGTTCACCTTGTGTATGACAATAAACTACATCCGACAGCGAGACCTCCAGACGGGAGGTTTTGAGGAGTGTGGCGTCACCTCATAATTGCCTTTGTTCCCAAGTAGAAGGTGTATATGTCTAGATCTTTCAGAAGAATACCTCTAATTTGAACAATATTTAAGTAATTTATTAAAAAGTGTGAAATAAAATGAGATATAATTTCTGCGAGAAAATTATTTCCAATTATAATTAAAACGTGATATCCGTGATATCAAATGTTTCCTTGATACATGTCCCAGAATTTTGCCTTGAAGCTTTTTATTAAAGTTGTCATGATATTTGTGCAAAAACAAAGAAATGCCTTCTTTCTGATTAGATAAAATTTTTAGTTTTGTAGCCATAACAAAAATTGCTATCTTTAAAAAACGGTTTAAACTTGTCCAGTACTTTTGTGCCTTGCAAGATATAAAATCGTTTTCTCAGATCAATGATTAAAAATAGCTTCAAGTGAATGAATGATATAGTTCTAAATATGACAGTTCATCATCTGAACTCAGAGAGAAGCATTCCAGAATTACAAATAAAGAACTTAAAAATTAACAACGATCACATCGCTTGAAGCGTTCCAAAAAATCTACTAAAATGGTAAGCGCATGTATCTATTAGGGAGTGTATTGATATAATCAAGTGGTTGGCGATACACGATACATTAAACAAAGGTTTAGGAAGGAAATCAAAGTTAGTACTGGAAGGAGCGATAACAATGACTGAACTTAGTAAACCAATTTTATTGAAAAAGTCTTTTAAGTGAAACGTTTTAGGAATTTTAACCGACAGTAACAAGTGGTCCGGCAGAGGAAGGGTTAATCTTACAATTACCATTACGACTGTTATTATAATTACCACTACTATTACAATTACCATTACAATTACCATTACAACTATTATTACAATTAGCTTTACCATTACATTTCCCATTACCACCACCATTAAAATTACCATTACTACTATTATTAGAATTACCATTACCATTACAATTATCATTACCACTATTATTCCAATTACAACTACCATTACAATTAACATTACCATTATTATTACACTTAGCACCACTATTAGAATTACAATTGCCACTGTTATTACACTTACCACTACCATTATAATTAGTATTAGCACTATTATTACAATTACCACTACCATTACAATTACCGCTACCACTATTATTACAATTACCACTACCGGTACAATTACCGTTACCACTATTATTACAATTACCCCTACCATTACAAATACCATTAAGACTATTACTGCAAATACCACTACTATTAAAATTCCCGATACCATTAAAATTACCATTAACACTATTATTACAATTACCGCTACCATTACCAACACTATTAAATTTACCATTACCATTAGACCAAGCATTGTAATCAAAGGCCGCAAACAAGAAATCAATTTCTCATAGATATGGCAGTACCTTCAGATAAAAATATTGAATTGATTCATTCATTATTCTACGTCTTATTTTGCAGGAAGCCAGAAAATAATTCTAGATGTTTTTTATTTTTATTTTGTATTTTAAGAATTTTCTTTTAGAGATAATAATGATTTAGTGATACAAGACTTACTAATTAACCCATAGATGAGGGAGAGGAAGCGGATTTATACATAAATGGATATAACAAACCCGACTAGAATTGGAACACGGCTCTCTGGTTAAAATGTCCTAGCCATAATTCAATTATACCACCTGAACATCTAAGTTTAAAGCACCTTATATTCCCAAGCTGTTATACTCGCATACTTTTAAAATATGTGTTAAGGACACATACTGAGAAAAAGGCTATTCCAATAAAATTCACATTTTAAAGCGGCAACAACAACAATATCAACCATTTTAGCACATACATATCTACAACAATAATAACAGTAAGATTAATAATAATATCCAAATATCGAGGGTATTTTTTTTAGTTTGGAAGGTCAGAGAGCCACGGCAACTTGGCCGTTACATATAGATATTTTGGGAGAACCTCAATCGACGACCATCTTAGCGAACAATGTTATCACTGTTGATGCTATTTCTTTCAGTGATGCTTACCCTATAAAAGGCCCGGGAGGCACTCGAGGTAGAAGGTTACAGAATAAGCGGCATAGTTTATGTAAATATGTGGAGAGGATAACGGTTAACGCTGGATTGAATAAGTTGAGGTTATATTGATCGGAATACATTCCCTTGAAAGTCGATTCAGCAGATCAGAGGTTCGCGGGAAGTAGCTGCTCGACTGGAACTTACATCTCACCAATGAAATACAAAGGGAATGTGGGTGTGTTACTACCCTGCGCGTAGCATAGCGGGTCTTATACATGTTGGTTAAAACTGATGGAAGTAAGGATTGTAGTTTGGCTGAGCACTTTCCATGGAAATATTTATAGAGCAGCGAGGAAACAATTGTCGAGCGGAAAAATAATTTGTCACAAACAAGAACGCTGAGAAGTGTTTGAATTCTATCGGGTGTGG
Organism: Acanthosepion esculentum; assembly: GCA_964036315.1. Taxonomy (NCBI): domain Eukaryota; kingdom Metazoa; phylum Mollusca; class Cephalopoda; order Sepiida; family Sepiidae; genus Acanthosepion; species Acanthosepion esculentum. The sequence continues at coordinate 85,493,354 of OZ038487.1, forward strand.
AAAGTGAATGGCAGCATCAGTCTATTTTAAGCCTGATCTGGCTCTTGTGAAAGTAGAGGATTGTACGAGGATTCGGGTCCAGAGCGGTACAGGGAACCGATCATTTTCCCAGAATCTTTATCGATGGAGTGTGCGTACGAGCTCTGAGGTCTGGATTATGTTTAACGCCCAATAGTCTCTCAAGATGCGAAGCCTTTCTGAAGGAACATCCATTTACTGTGATTGCTTATAGTTCAGGTTCGCTTCTAACTGGACCCAACCTGAAAGTTAAGTACTGCTTTAATTTGGCAGTGCTGCATGTGCTTCGTGTACACTTGTTAGACAAGTGACCATGATGGGTTAACTAGGTTTCGCGTATTTGTAACGCAGACTCACCTTCTTGGTTTGATATTCTCTCGATGAATAATGATCATAATAAGAAAAATCAGAAGAAAAACAACAAAAAGAACAACGACAAGAAAAAAAACCATCAACAAACGAAATTGAAAAACATTCAACATATATAGCCATGCAATGAGAAATTTCTAAAACGTTGTATTTTAACACAAACATTCTCCTAGTAATCATAGGAACACTGGGGACGGTTAAAAATAATAATTAGACATGAATTTAAAAATAGCAAAACACCAATGATAAAATATTGTGCTCATGATAAACACTTACACCTGGAAGCACACTAAGAGCTCCGTAGTGAATTTAAGATTTCTCTGTTGAATTCATTTTGATAAAACTTTTCGTAGCTGGTTTGCACAATATGGCATCACCATTGTTAGGTTTTCATTACTCTGTATCACGTCCTTTATTTTTTTATTTCAAATTCTTCAGTTTTTGGATGAAGCACGCTAATAGCGTCTCTCTTCCCTAAGAACACTGGGACGTGGAAAAGGGGACAGCAATAAAGAAACGTCTGTCATCATCAAGGAAAGTGCTAAAGCCATTTCTCTTAGTGTCATTGCGGAGAAGTTAGGTCGTCATGTTTACACTATTAGACGATTCCTGAGGGACTTTGTAACAAAAAAAAAGAAACTTTATTTTAGCTCAAGTCTCTGGTAAAATATTTATAAAAACATTCATTCAAACTGCAAATCCGGAAAATCGGAAGCGAGAACAACAAAAATAATAATAATTATAAAATTATAATCATTCAGAATCTCTTTTAACGTTATATGGCCTAAATAAAAAAAGCCATTTAATATCATTAGTCATTTTGGCAATTCTTCACTTCGTCTGATTAATGCCTTTCATCACAACTTATATGCCGAATTAATATGATTTGTGTAGCTCTCATGACTCTTGACAGATAAGTGTGCACAAAATTCAACAGACACTCTTCCACATTCACATGCTATACGAGGGTCATGCGAGGGCACATGTATGAGAAATCTAAGTATTCGTTTTTGCAGACACAGTCACAGGGGAACCCTGCTTGGATGCAAGCCTTAAGCCGAAAGCCATGACGAATTGTGCGGTCTTCTTTGGTGAGTAGAGGCGAGTAGACCGAGATTATAGTTTATATATACTTGAACATGAATGGATTGGTGGAGTCTAGTTTCAGAGAGGAATATTAGGTCAGGTTTGAATTCATGAATATGTAGTTAGTTCAATTTCTGGATAGAACAGCCCTTCTTCCACTTTCATATATTCAGCTGTAAAATCCCAATTCATAAATAATTATATTGGATATGTTATAACATATCTATCAAGAACACTCACGGTACATCTCTCTAACGATAGCTGAATTGGGTCGCATTAAAATACAAATGGAGCCCTAGAAAAAATTTATCTAGAATTTACTCGTTCATAATACAAGTATAATAGTCTCATCCACATGTAAAAAAAAGGTTTAACATAATGGAATAAAATAAAAAAGAAAAAGCTAACATACAACAATACCAATTATGAACACGGCCACAATGGACTGACAGTGTTTGGAAAATAAAACATTTCTATAACTCTAGATACATACATTAAAATATTCATACATTCAGTTAGAAGTCAAAAGTAAAAATAAAATCATTCTAGATAATGGCTCAATGTACAGCCGAAAGAGCTCAGACATACAAAACATTTTAAAAATTTCTACAAAATTTACGTCCAGAAAAGAAGAAAATTATAAAAACAAACGAATAATTAAATAAAAAAAACTTAACCGTAGTACATATTCAGCGGTTTTTAATGAAATTGTTGCGGGGCGGTCAAGTAGATGCTATCAGAAGGCTGCGTGTTCGGATCACGTCGGGGTCACCATTTGTAGTGTGTGTTGAATTTTGTTTTAGCGTGTTCCCAGAATATGGGAAACGCTGGTTGTGTATAGGAGTTCACATATTGGAAATTTTAAGATAAAGTTTTTTGTACCTCGCACGTGGGGCGAGGTACAAAAAACTCGCTCTCTTTTCTCTGCTTACGCGCACGTGTGAGCAACTATGTCGATTTCGGCCGCGGGCCGAAACCTCGCACGTGGAGCGAGGTACAAAAAACTTTCTCTTAAAATTTCCAATATGTGAACTCCTATACACAACCAGCGATTCCCATATTCTGGGAACACGCTAAAACAAAATTCACCCGTACGGACATTTCAATTCAACACACACTACAAAATTTATATAAAAGAGAGATTTCTGCCCAAATAGAGAATAAGCTCTTGAAAATATATTTGAATTGAGCACTGTTGAGAGATATGGTTATTGTATAAACAACAGCAACCTGCGCTAATGAAAAGCTCTTCATTAAAATGAATTGGATTATTTTGACTGATTGGCGTTTGTTTACATTCATAAAAACAATACGGTAGAATTAGCTATTTCTCTCTGCCTAGTGATGATGGCTTAATGTTAGAAAATCTGACTGTCACCAAATCGGTCGGGTTTCTGAACTGGCTTGAGGCATCAGGATGTCTAGTCGCACTGAGGACTGTGATACAACGAAACAGTACTGCCTGCGAATGACATATATATATATATATATATATATATATATATATATATATATATATATATATATATATATATATATATATATATAATTGTGTGTGTGCGTATATATATATATATATATATATATATATATATATATATATATATATACCGAATGTTATAGGTACAGTGTTGCCATGTTTTATTTTTAATTTCGTGCATTCGCGTTGTTTGTTTTTAATTTTGTCTACTGCACAGTATATTAGGATCAGTTGTGCACCGTCTCTGAAAAAAAAAACCACTATGACACAATACACTTTAGCAGAAATTTCGTAACGGCATGCTGTACTGCTTGGCATTCGCACCAGAAGCTTTCAGAGTGTCTGGGTGTCAATCGAATGAGAGTATAGAGGATCCAAAAAGAGTTGGATAAGTCTAATGGGGATTACGAATATATGACAACTCCAAAAGCTCAATCTGATCGTCCTCAGAAAAGAACATCCGAATTTGTTGGTGAGGGATTCAGACTCAACATGGAATAGTACATCAAGTTCTTTGATGAGGTTTTACTGCCTTGGTCAAGAGGGTAGCTGCTGTAAGACACTGCACCATGCCACACACGCAGGAGAACCCAGTCATGGCTATCAGATAATATCTGCGACCACATCACCCATTACATCTGTCCACCTAAATCTCCATACTGCAACTTGCTTTATCGTTTTGGGTATAGTGGAGAGACAAACCAACAAAACTTCTTGAAACACCAAAGATGAACTGAAGGTAAGAATTATGCCACATTCATCAGGTTAAACAAGGAGACCGTCCAGAAGAGATGCAAGAGACACGTAAGACCTATGGAGGCCGTGGTTAAAGCCAATGGCGATTTTATTGAATGAATTTACTCTTTAGTATTTCAAGATATTTTTTGCAATGAGATGACTGTTATTTTCTTATTTGCGTAATTTATACGACAATTTATGCCTCGCAAGTATTGCTGCCGACACTTGAACATAGATCGCCAGTGAGCAAACACAGGCGATCCCATTATTGAATTAAGTAGGCTTCGTGACCATAGATGATATATATATATATATATATATATATATATATATATATATATATACATATATATATATATATATATATATATATATATAGTCAAACCTAATGAGCCAGACACACCTACCAAGGTTTCACTTAGGCAGATCGTCAGGGTCGGCTGGCCAGCCGACCCTGACGATCTGCCTAAGTGAAACCTTGGTAGGTGTGTCTGGCTCATTAGGTTTGACTAGGTTTGCTCTACGCTTGTATTGAGCTCTTTAGTTAGTTGTTTACTCGTATCGGGGTTTTTTCTTTGGGCCTTGAACCTGTATCTGTGCGATTATTTTCGACAGACTTTCATGTTCCTGACTCTTTCTTTTTTTAAAACCTTTTTTTCCTTCGTGATTGATTTGGCTGTTGTTAAATCAAGAGTTCGAAGGTTTTTCGACACGAGTATAGTTACCTATATTTATATATATATATATATATATATATACACCTTTTCCTGCAGATACAAATTCTAATGTAATATTTGTATACAACTATGTTTATCTATTGAAATATATATTTGTATATGTGGATATATGAATTATATTTGTGCATACATGTGTATTATAGTTGGCTGACGATTGCATCTAGCATGAAACAGACTGTCGCCTCTGAGTGTTCACTTTTATATTTACACACGCTCTATCTCTGATATTGAGCACTTTATCCCATAAATATAGCACACATTAAGACTATATTTCTTCACACACACACACACACACATATATATATATATATATATATATATATATATATATATATATATCATCTATGGTCACGTGGCCTACTTAATTCAATAATGCGATCGCCTTTGTTTGCTCAGTGGCGATTTATGTTCAAGTGGCGGCAGCAATACTTTATTCCTATATAACAATATATAAGCCATATTTTGCAATTATATTTAGATTTTATTCCGAAAAAAGTGGGCTGCTTCACTGACATAATAGTACCGTATAAATATCATTATTTAAATTTTACAATGGTCAGTTTTTAATCGGCACCTAACAAGTGTATCGAGCATGGCACTCAGGGTTGCGCTGCCAATAAGAAACGAAATGTATATTTATTATTAGGGTAATATGCATCTCTGTTATTCTAGGTAAAGTGTAGGTACCATAGAGAAAGGATAATCAGATAATTACCATGAAATTATTTTCAGAAAAGCACTGGGAAACGGCGGTCGGAATCTGACTGAAGCGTGGATGCCGGGAAAGGATCGATAACGTAGCATATTCTTCTTTGTATTTTAACAATAATTTCTAAATGCACAAACAGAAGCACCAAATCAGATGTCACAGCAACATTCAATACATGGACGAATGGTAGTTTTATAAAATTAGATTATGGTGATAAAAAAACAGTGAACCAACTTTCTAAGCAGTTGACCTTGTAAATGGATTCAATAAATATCCTATAACGTAAAAACAGTATTTTATCATTAATATCTATATCTATCTATCTATCTATCTATCTTTTTTTTTTAAGCGTATCACCCCAAGCAAGGCTGGTGGCCACTATATCTATCTATCTATCTATCTATCTATCTATCTATCTATCTATCTATCTATCCTATTTATCCAAAGATAACCTCAAATACAAGCTGAAGCGATGCATCATCCACTTTTCATTCTGGGAAAACTGATGCAGCTGGTAAATTGATGCAACTGGCGCCAGTCCTGCCTTTCATATGTACAAAGGTTTTAGTGAGGCTGACATGAACTTCGGGATCACCTACGGGCAAATATTAAAGAAAATTGATAGACTTATCTGACACTGTGGCTTTGTCGCACGCTGTAAAGTAGGACCTCCTGTCCATTGGCGGAAACATGTGGCAATTGACCCTCAACCTCTCGAGAAAAATGACTTAACAAGGTGTTCCATGTATCTGAAAGATTTAAAATCAGCTGCAGACCTTGGAATACACGCGTGGCCATAAATGTTCAGCACGTATCCATTTTACTGTGCCCTCATGTGTCGTCCACGAAGACAGAATCCGCCATATATATATATATATATATATATATATATATATATATATATATATATATATATATATATATATGTGTGTGTGTGTGTGTGTAAATATATATATATGTGTGTGTGTGTGTGTGTAAATATATATATATGTGTGTGTGTGTGTGTGTGTGTCTTGAGCAATAAAATATGTCAAAACTAAAATATGAGCTTCCTCGATTAGTTTCGACCAGCATGGCCATCATCGGTTGAAAAAGTCCTACTACAGGGGTGAATGACTGTATCTGTATATATATATATATATATATATATGTATATATATATATGTATATATATATATATATATATATATATATATATATATATATATATATATATATCCTTATGTGTGTAAATATATATGCATATGTATGTATATATATAATATTTAATGAAACATGCATCAATATATATATATATATATATATATATATATATATATATATATATATATATATATATATATATATATATATAAAGACAAACAACAACCATTGGTGAAACCAACGGACAACTTGCCAAAAGCTAAAAACTTATCCAGATACAGTCTGGAATAAAAAGGATGCAACTTAAAAAAGAAACAAAAATGCTTAAAAGCATCTCTCTCTCTATATATATATATCTACATATACATATACATATACATATATATATATATATATATATATATATATATATATATATATATATATATATATATATATATATATATATATATATATATTATTTCAGATAGTTTGATCACTTGATGTCTTGATGTATAAACATGTGTGTGCGTCTTAGTCCGTGTGTGTGTGTGTATGTGCGTGTAATTACGAAGAATTACACGAGTGTCATCAGGTGTATTTTCATGGGTTTCATGTCTTCGATCCAGCTTTTTATTTACCCACCGGCAACTGACCTTATGATACTTTGGTCATCAACAAACGACTTTCATGTTCGGTGAAACAAATCGATTATAAAGAAACTTCGCTATTTTGAGGTTGAATACACAGTGCTATATAAATGGGATTTTGGGTAATAAAGAACGTGTTTACTTTGATCTGGCGCCAACCTGGCTAGTTCTGCTCCATCCGAAAGCATTGAAATGTCATAAAATTCCTAAAACAAATAAAATGTTTCAAAATTAGTGAAACAAACCAAACGATGGCCAAATGAGTAAATTAATTTATTAATGATTTCCGATACTGAATTTGTGAAACAACTATTTCCTTTTCTCACGAAAATAAAGTTATTAATAAAATCTAATACGATCAAACATAAAATAATTCTTATTTAATTTTTGTAAATCAAAATTGGATGTATGGAACAAACAAATAACATAACAATACATATTTGGTATTTTTTGTTTGCAAATTTATAAGTGTACGCTTTGTAAAGCATTTTGATAATCTAGAGAAACCATCTTTTATTTGGGTTCCTCCGCTTCATACATTGTTGAAAACTTAATGTCATCTCTTATATATGGTACCCGCCTTTATTCGGGACGCAAGATTGTTTTGTTTGTTTTAGTTTTTCCTTCCACTTGTGCTATTAGGCATCGCGGGGAGACACAGTCGTCTTTCAGCGGCAATGCGACGGGTCTGGAGGAGAGATATCTCGCGGGTTCTGAGTCGTTCCAACGTCTTCTTGGTTTGCCTCTCGCTCTCCAGCCAGAGTACCTGAGGGTGTATGCTCGTAGGGCTGGTTGGTTGATAGACATAGAGTGAAGTGTCCGAATCACTTGATCCTCTGTTGTTTGATATCTTGTATGATTGGTATTGCTCCTATCATAACTCTTATTGCCTCATTCCTGATTTTGTCTTGCCTGTTCTTGTTCACTGTGTTTTTCAGGCATTTCATCTCACAAGTGACCAGTTTCTTCTCAAGGGTTTTTGTTAGGAGACTGTCTGGCTTTGGTATGTCAGAGTTGCTAGGAAAATAGCAAAGTCCAACCGCACGAACTCGTCGTGGGAGGTGGAAAAAGGTAACGAGGCACTGGTGAAGCTATGACTGGCTTATCTGGCCGAGAGGGAATAAAAATTGCACAAGGAGACAAAAGGAGATACAGAATGACTGATCAAAGCAAAAAACGACCCGACAAGAAAAACGGACAACGAGCTGGGAATAACGAAAAGCTTGAAACTGGAACTTCTGTGATTTGACAAACAAAGAACCTGGGGTGGTTAAATTCATGATCCAACGCGGAATCTTGGTGCTGGGTATCACTGATACCAGAAGGAAAAGACGCAAGATTAGGGTATTAGAAACAAGAATAGCATGATCGTGTGGTGTGTATACATTTCTCTTGAATAGTTTGTTATTTTAATGCCCTAGGATCTTAAATATCTAAAATGAATACAAAGACATGCGTTTACTATACATACAAACAATTGATTTTGACAGATGCTATATGTCCAAGACTGCTGAGTCCTTTGGAATTGGTACTTCAAATTAATTAATTCTTAACTTTATAACAGTCTATTGAACAAACATTCATAAACCAATCTATATAAATAAATGCGAATGTCAGTGTGTCGAACTTTTTCAACTTTACTTCTAAAAAGCCGTACCCAACATATCATACCATTTTGGAATCCGGCCAACTCTGTGACCAAATAAAAATCATTCCGGGCAATATCTAGACCCGCAATTATGAAAATTTGGATTGCCAATTTTTCAGTTACTCCTATTCTATATTTTCATATATCAAAAATCTATTAAAATAATATTGGATGAAAGACAACATATTTTATTAATAATGAAAATGATAATTTAATTGAAAATATGGTTATATAAAAGATGATAATAACACCTATTCAGAGCACGATATACAACGGAACAAACGATCAGAGCTCATTTTCTAATTCAATCACGAAAACAAATACCTACTACACTACCTAAACTCGTATCCTGATCAGAAAACCAAACCAAATCTCATAGCCTAAATCGAATATACTTTATGTTGTTGAAAAACCCTCTCATGCTCTGGATCTCTTGTCTACTACGTCAATTTATACAATGTTGTATCTTCTCTCGGAGATAAAGGACTTCAGCACAGGGAATTTCAACTTAACTATTTTATTTACGCCGACGTATACATCTCTATCTAGCCAGAGTGGTCGCCCTTTCATCCCACTGGTGAGCAGAGCGGACACGACAGTGAACACATCAACATTGCTTTATTTAGACTCGACTCCGTGAAATACCTATATATATATCTATCATTCCCGCGCTCGTTCAGCCAATTAAAATCGACTTCCTTTTTTTTGTCTTGTATCTGACCTCAAAGGTCAAACACAAGAACTCCTGACACAGATACACTTCTGTAAAAAATAATAGTTTCCTACCTATTATTTAACAATTTCAGATACTATAATTTAGAAACGATGCTAATCTATAAAAGAAACAAACAAATGAAATATATAAATATGTTAAATAGATAATTTTAAATAAATGAATAACTAAATAAATAATATAAGCGAAATGAAATACATTTTAAGATAAGTATTCGCCATACAAATGAAAATTATGTGCTGAGAATTTGAATTCCATTCAATCCATTACATTCACTTACGTGCTAATACCCTTGAGAAAGGTATGACTACTCTTCTTCCCCCAGCTATGGGTAAATAGCAGGACAGACCGGGATCTATAGCTTTGGATAGCAACTGGTCTACGTCAGAAATAAATGACAAACTATTGCGGGAAAAAATCTGCCTCGTCAGTCATGCATCGAAAGACACATGATCGCCTAAGCGTGTATTACGCTTGGCACATAACTGACTGACTGATGTGAGAATGTGTTCTTTCCCTTACTTCACTAAATCACTGAGTGACCTTTATTGAGTGTATGCGAAATGTGTAGAGACATATGTTCGCATGATTCCTTGACAGTCACCATCTAGTACTACTTTCTGCTTTTATTATTCGAAAAACCTGATAAATAATTTGTCTAACGTGAAGTGACGATTTGATTTGTGTATTAGCGTGAACGATTTCACTGATGACTTCTAACAGCAACAACACAAATTGATAGAAGATATAACAAGAAGGAAAATAATAACATAATTATATGTTGATTTTCCTCGATATCAAAAACAAAACGATAGGAAGGAATACTAGAAAGAGTGACAACGGTTACAGAATTGTCTATTTTATTGAAAGAAAATATTTTAAAGGAAAGATTTTAGAAATATGAAATGACAGTAATCCTAATGTTTCGGTCAATGAATAACAATTGGTCCTCTTATGGAAACAAATAATCCGCCATTACTGTTGTCAATAGAGCAGACAGTTTCATTAAAGATTCCAAAAAAGAAAGAAAGAAAAAAATAAAGGAAATGACACTCTAATAGAGAAAGCAGTTACATCAGATAAAAAAATAAAACCGTCAAAAATATGACAATATTAATATGTAACCTTGTAACTGAAACTAAAAGAAAATGTGGTATCTTAAAATTTCCGTGATATCTATAACAATAGATATTAGGGTGGGGTGATAAACGGCCGAGACAAGAACATTAAGAACGTTCCTGCATCCCATGTTTACAAAGGATTTGAAAAATGCACGGTGTTTAATGGATCAAATATTCAGGAGAATATTATCAATGTAAAAATAAATTAAATAGGAACAAATGAAGTATTACTTAAAATTATATTTTCTTAAAATAGACTGCATATATTCTGTACTTTGTCTTACCCAGGTAAGGGATTGCACTAAAGATAAAGCAGCAGCAGCAACAGCAACAAAAACAACAACAACAACAACAATAATAATAATAATAATAATAAGTAGAAATCTTAAAAATATGGCACATAATGACACCAATAATTCCAGTTGTAATTGGAGCCCTTCACTTGATTTGAAAACTTTCCAATAAATTCATTGAAGAGATAGCAGGTACCCTATGCCTAAAAGAAATACAAAAAATTGTACTCACAAGTAGAGCTGACACTTTACGAAGGGCTCTATCTATGTAAAATGCGTGTGATCTAAGGTTGTCTATTTTTTACTTTACAAACATTTTCAATGAAAAATGTCAAGATGCCATTTCTGACCATAGCCCTCTGTTTGGGATGGAAAGAAATATGGCTCCAACAGAAATCAAGGGAAATAATAATAATAATAATAATAATAATAATAATAATAATAATACACAGAGGGTAGTGTGGTGTATCTAAGCAGCTGGTAGGGGCTGAGATAGGAATATGATCACTCTGCCGAATTAATAATGTTCGAATGTCAAGATATTTCAAGGTAGCGCAATTTTACTCATAATGACTGGATACTTAGCCGAAAGAGATAACTTGTATTCAAATCGGTTCTCATTCAGCTCGAATCTCATATATACGAGTCATCGCAAAAGATTCTTGCAAAATGGCCGGTTCCTTTTAACGCTACAGAAAGTAGCTGATTCCTTCTACCATTATTAATTAGAGTAGGATCAGACTAAAAAAATGTTGCATTGCTGTCATATTTGTGTTGCAGTTAAGCAATTCTCATTTTTTAAGTTTTGTCAGAAATCAAAATTTATTAAGCTGGCCTGTAGCGTAGGCCTTATTTTCCACATTACAACTCCTTTGCCACAGACGCAATGTCGAAAGATTATCGCTACTTCCATGGCAAATATACAGACGAGCTACTTTCCTATATTCCTTCAGATATTTATATAGGATAATCAGTGCCACTTACGCAGACGTGAATCATCCTCGTTCGCTTAGTCTTCCATTTTTAAGGAAGACGTTTCACTCAGGCAGCTTCTACCCGATAAACACCACAAACACCCGGGTCGGCCTTCCCCTGATCACTGGAATCATAACATCTCCAAGTTTAAGATGGATGGTTGTCTATCCTAGATATTTTTTATAATCTGCTCTAATCCACCTTCTCCATCATATAACAACCACACTGACTAACCATCGGAGCAGACGCTACGCCTGGTTTTGACGGACAGGCGTACGTTGAAATCCATATAAGCAGAAGCGATCCATTGACAGCATTTGGGAATGAGAAATAAATAACTGGTAGCATGCACTGTGAGAATATCAAGAAGGTAGCCCCGTTTAACATCCTGATGGAGGCAAGATAGGATACCAAAGTTAGCTCCGAGAAACGACGCACATGGCTTAGAAAAGACAAGTAGCTCACACTTTAACTTACCAACAGAGTAAGCTCAACCTTTTTTTTAATTTTTATAGAGTGTAGTTAAGGAGATATCTTAAATTTACACTTTCTTTAAGCGACTATCCTTAAACATTATCTACGCAAAAAATCTGTAGTATAGACTGCCACCCATCGTCAAATATGGTATGTTTTTTGTTCAAATAATTTGTATCATGCTGGAAGTCTCTTATGCAAGATGCACACAAAAATTCGGAATTTATATTCTCGCGAAATCGAGAGGTTTTGAAGAATCATTGTTGAAAACTGCTCCCTCGATTATAACCGACCATCTGCCATGTGTGAATGTGAGATAAAGTCGTTTAACAACTACATAGTGCCATTATAAAAAAGTGGTAAATTCAGAATGAAATTTATTTAGCTATCGTGATTCATGCACAAGCTGTAAAATCAATTGAAATGTATGCTTGAATATTCAAAACAAGGTTGTAGCCGGGGTAACCACGGGGCAGCAGCTTTGCGGATAGTGTCAAGAGAAATTTAATTCCAAGCTTCATTTAAATTCTACTTCAATGAATCAAAATCGACGATGTCACGACGACAGTTTTACAAGTGAGTTAGGAGCATACTCCCGTTAGAGCAATCCATAACATTCAGATCTGTGCTTTTAGAAGGCCACTGAGATGCACCAATTAGAGCTGCTGTGTTTTCTCGAAGAATAAATTTGCCACTTTTTGCTGGTCACCATGTATATTATTTACTCGGCGGTTTCCAAATATAATTGCGTAAATTTTATCTGAAAAGGTGAATGTTTGGAGAAAAGACGTGCCATCTACCTCAACTATCAATCGCTTTCTCCTCTGACTGCAGTCCAAAAAAAATATATTACTACGCTTCCGTTCGTAATTTCTCAATATTTCGAATTTACGCCAGTTTCAACTTACCCCTATATTTCCCATATTTACAAGCCTATGATGCAAGTTACGAATTGGGTATAAAGCGGGTACAAAAATTCAAATATCTTGGAAGCGTTTTAACAGAGGATGGAAAATTCGAATGCGCTTTGAAAGAACGAAACATGCATTCCAAAAGCTAAATAAAGTGATGATAAACAGAAAAGAAATCCGTTAGAAACAAAGAAAAGAGTGTCGAATTGCTATGTGATAGCCAACCTCTTGTATCTGTCTATATTTCTGAGATGAGGTATTATGTACACTATTTACATTATTCGGACTATTGGCCTCATCTTTATTATTATTATTATTAAAGCTAAATAAAGTGATGATAAACGGAAAAGAAATCCGTTAGAAACAAAGAAAAGAGTGTTGAATTGCTATGTGATATCCAACCTCTTGTAGCTGTCTATATTTCTGAGATGAGGTATTATGTACACTATTTACATTATTCGGACTATTGGCCTCATCTTTATTATTATTATTATTAAAGCTAAATAAAGTGATGATAAACGGAAAAGAAATCCGTTAGAAACGAAGAAAAGAGTGTTGAATTGCTATGTGATATCCAACCTCTTGTAGCTGTCTATATTTCTGAGATGAGGTATTATGTACACTATTTACATTATTCGGACTATTGGCCTCATCTTTATTATTATTATTATTAAAGCTAAATAAAGTGATGATAAACGGAAAAGAAATCCGTTAGAAACGAAGAAAAGAGTGTTGAATTGCTATGTGATATCCAACCTCTTGTATCTGTATATATTTCTGAGATGAGGTATTATGTACACTATTTACATTATTCGGACTATTGGCCTCATCTTTATTATTATTATTATTATTATTATTAAAGCTAAATAAAGTGATGATAAACGGAAAAGAAATCCGTTAGAAACAAAGAAAAGAGTGTTGAATTGCTATGTGATATCCAACCTCTTGTAGCTGTCTATATTTCTGAGATGAGGTATTATGTACACTATTTACATTATTCGGACTATTGGCCTCATCTTTATTATTATTATTATTAAAGCTAAATAAAGTGATGATAAACGGAAAAGAAATCCGTTAGAAACGAAGAAAAGAGTGTTGAATTGCTATGTGATATCCAACCTCTTGTATCTGTATATATTTCTGAGATGAGGTATTATGTACACTATTTACATTATTCGGACTATTGGCCTCATCTTTATTATTATTATTATTATTATTATTAAAGCTAAATAAAGTGATGATAAACGGAAAAGAAATCCGTTAGAAACAAAGAAAAGAGTGTTGAATTGCTATGTGATATCCAACCTCTTGTAGCTGTCTATATTTCTGAGATGAGGTATTATGTACACTATTTACATTATTCGGACTATTGGCCTCATCTTTATTATTATTATTATTAAAGCTAAATAAAGTGATGATAAACGGAAAAGAAATCCGTTAGAAACAAAGAAAAGAGTGTTGAATTGCAATGTGATATCCAACCTCTTGTAGCTGTCTATATTTCTGAGATGAGGTATAATGTACATTATTTACATTATTCGGACTATTGGCCCCATCTTTATTATTATTATTATTATTAAAGCTAAATAAAGTGATGATAAACGGAAAAGAAATCCGTTAGAAACGAAGAAAAGAGTGTTGAATTGCTATGTGATATCCAACCTCTTGTATCAGTCTATATTTCTGAGATGAGGTATTATGTACACTATTTACATTATTCGGACTATTGTCCTCATCTTTATTATTATTATTATTAAAGCTAAATAAAGTGATGATAAACGGAAAAGAAATCTGTTAGAAACAAAGAAAAGAGTGTTGAATTGCAATGTGATATCCAACCTCTTGTATCTGTCTATATTACTGAGATGAGGTATTATGTACACTATTTACATTTTTCGGACTATTGTCCTCATCTTTATTGCCATATTTATGACAACGTTTAGGCCGATGTACGCTCCGGCCTTCTTCAGGTGGTTGGAATAACTGATAACTGACGTCCATTAGATATGGCACGTGGAATTAGAACAGTCTACCCCAGCGAGCCATATAAAGGATTCAGTTCGAGCCACCTGAAGAAGGCTGGAGCGTACATCGGCCGAATCGTTGTGATAAATATGGAAACAAAGATGAGGACAATAGTTCGAATAATGTAAACAGTATCCAGCCTCTGATATGTCATTGAAAGTTGAACACTCACCACAAATGAGGATAACATAGAGGCAGCAGAAAGGTGGTTCTGCAGAAAGATACTGAAAATTCCATCGACGGAGCGAGTAAGCAACGAGGAACTCTTAAAGAAAATGGGGACAGTATGTTCACATACTCAGAATAACGAAAAGATGACTAAGATTTGTTGGGCAAATAATGAGGAAGGAGACATTGAAAAAATGTAGCCCTCACGCCAGAGGGCTACTTACCTGAAGAATTTGTGTGAATAGATGACGGAACATGATGGCTGGAGCCTGAGCCAAAGGAGAAAAACTGTTAAGAGACACATGAGATAGGATGTTGTGGTGAGCCATAATCGCCCATATCCTGAATGGTCACGGGGCATAGAAGAATCTATAATTATAAATTATACTTTGGGTTGGGGATAAATTCACTGAAATATGTGGGAAAATGCTCACAATATATCGAAAAAGATGTCAGTTTGAAATGACGCCAAGAGGATATGTAATGATTAAACAGTTTCGTAAGTGAATAAGTTATTTGATGAAAATTTTATACAAGGAAACCACACTATTATTATTATTATTATTATTATTATTATTATTATTATTATTGCTCTACTTTGTTTTAGTATTGTTACATTCTATTACAAAACTTTGGGGCGATACGCACTACGTTATTCTTTTGCAAGATATACGCCATCTTATTTTCTTTGGAGTGCTTTTTCCATTCAGGATGTAGGAGATCAGCGCTCTCCCTAACTTCCTATCCCTTGAAGCGCAAAGCAATATTTATCAAATTGATATCTCCTAGGGTCTGTTCTGCCATCAAGCTCATCATGTAGGTTGCACGATGATCTTTCCATCCATCTTAAGTTCAATATTGCTTGTGTGCATTAAATGCACCAAGTTCCCTTTTTTTTCGCTTTATTAACAGGAAATATCAAATCTCTTTTCTGGTTCTAAGTGAAATTATCCTTTTTGTTTTCATTTCCCTTAAAACGGCGTCGTTACTCATGTTTCATTCATGCTATTCTCAGCAATGATCTTAAGAACCAAACCATTGACTCCTCAAGACAACTCTTGCTCTGTGAAGAAATTATCCATTATTAACTGCCATATAGTGAGATTGCGATAAAATAGCAGCTCAGGACTTCTACGTTTATGTCTCTCAATTTAGTTTAGCATTTGGAAAAAAAATCATTATTACAATGTATCTTACATATCTCTATATCACATTTGGGTCGAGATGTGAATTTATGATTCCCACGAAGTCATATCATTTGAGCAAAGTGTGTATCAGCTACGGACAAAACTATAAAGAAAATATTACTGAACGAATTTTTTTTCTGCAGAGAAGACCAGTGCTACGTTATATTAGCACTTCGATCCTTCATCCGGAATGGAACAACCGAAACTGATGTATTATCAAACTACCAAGGTACATTCAGTAGCTCAAAAACAAAGTGTGTAAAGTTTCATTGCCACAGAGCAAACCTGCATATTCTAAGGTACTCTCAATAAAGCTTCTTGCTTGGCACATCTGTTAGGATTCAAGATCACACCAGACATTATGTGGATCTCGTAAATCCATCGCTAATTTTGTAATGTCAAAGAACACACGTTCCCACTTTTGTGATGCCAACGAATACTCGTTGTCACTTCTGTAATGCTCGTTGTAGTAGAGACTTTGTAATCGCAGATACATCTAGAGTACGCAATAACAATATTGGTGTCAGACGATTTCAAACATCACTTGCACTAATAGTACTTGCTCGATAATACTGGCTCGAAAAGTAAACTGTATCGAGATCAAAACAGAGAAATAGTCTAGTGAAAAGAGAAGAGCTGTCCGTATAGTCATAGAGGATAGACTAGGAATAGCGATCAATTAGACATCACACTGCCTAACATATATGCGTGTCTTCTATGGTTACGCGGTCTACATAATTCAATAATAGGATCGCCTGTGTTTGCTCGGCAGCGACACTTTATAATTATATAACAGCTAAAATCGCTGGAAAAATCGTCGTTTCCCCGTTCCATTCCAGAAAGTACCTGGCCCCTCCTGTGATACTTTGTATTTACAAGAGTCAGACCAGACCAAAAATGGAGTATTGGTTGTAGATTTTAGGGGAGCATGTTCGCTTCGCGGGAAATTGTTTCACAAAGTAACTGTTCTGGAGAAAAAGCTGTCTGAGTGGAAATAATTCCTTACTACAGGGACGCGGAGGGAATGCATATGATTTGCTACCATGACTCCAGCTACACTATGGCTATTTTCATGGTAGATATACAAGCGAAATACAATTCTTGTTTCTTCAATTTCCGACCTTCACAGCCAGTGCATAAAGATCAAAGAACGATATTCCTCGCTTCGACCAACATGCTTTAGCCGCTCAGATATACTTTTAAGCATTGACCTGAGAAAGCGTCTGTGTACTCCTGAGAGCTTAGGTATTTCCGAACGGGTTTGGTGACACACATTACATCGATATGAAAGTCTCTAGTAGATGGCACGGCTTTTTAAGTTAATGTTTTGACTTTGTAACAATTTACGTGTTGTAGGAAACTCAAACTAACAAACATCTTATCCTATTTTCAATTTCCTTATCTCCATGAATCCAATTGTCCAAAAGACTCTATTTACATTATTCGGACTATTGTCCTCATACTTGTCGCCATTTTTTACAATATTTCAGTTGTTGTACGCTCCGGCCTTCTTCCGGTGCTTGGAATGTCGAACTAAACCCTTTATTTCGCTCACTGGGGTAGACTGTTCTAGTTTCACGTGTCATTTTTAATGGATGTCAGTTATCAGTTATACGCTGTTTATTCCCCTCTCAAAGTTCTCCACTGCCTTAAACGGGTATTGAACTCATAGTTTTTGGGTCCTCTCATTGGATCTAACTAACGCCTTTATCCACTGTGCCATGTGTCTCTGAGAACACATGTGGATAAAGGCCAAAATGTTGTAATAAATATGGCGACAAAGATGAGGACAATAGTCCGAATAATGCAAATAGTGTACAAAATACCTCATCTCAGAAATATAGACAGTCCTAAAGAAAATTTAGATAATTCGGTAGATACATAACTCTAAGAAATAGTATAAATATTAATCTATTCTATCTTTGGAGTCTAGACGTTTTACAGTCGACCACCAAAGTATCTTGGAGTTTTCCCACTTGCTGCCATCTTATATATCTAAGTTTATCGATATCTACTTCACGATCCTTGCATCAGAGCTCTTTTGTTTGCGCTTTTTGTTTTCTTTTTAATTTACTTTTATTTTTAAATTTTTGACAGTTGCAGTTTAGACGTTTCTTCCATTACATTAAATCCCGTCGCTGGCATTCGATGTTGCCTGTGTAGGTTGAAAGAAGAAAAAATGATATCGAGTTTGTAGCTTCCAAAATCTTTTGGCTTTCATCACGCTGTGTTATGAATCACCGTGCATGATAACGGTCTCCTCCCATGACTGCTCTGTCTTGTTGACCTGTCAGCATTTCGGCAGCGGGGGAATTTTTTTTTTTACAGGGTCGGAGTTCTAACCTGATGCCTAACTTTAGTTTTGACAAAGTCAAAGATCTACAAATACGATAATAAAAAGACAGAAGTCGTGATAAAGAAAGATGCAAAATTTAATTTTTCATGATTTAACCTCAAACGTCGCATTTTGTATTTAGCGTATTTTTTGCTAGTTTTTCTTTTATTTTCTTTGATTTTAGTCTTACTTGTATTCTTAGTAGTAATATTACATTGATTTCTATTATTATTAGATAAAATATTGTCAATTATTAATTTTCATTGTCTTTCTTTCATATTAATTTCAATTATTTTATTTAAATTATTAGTCTTCTTAATATTATATGGATTTTAATATTTACATTACACCCTTTGCGCAAATTAATTAGGAGAAACGCTTTTGTTTCCTATCTTTCGTCATACGGTCAGTTTTAGAGCCTCTGGAGTAACAGGGTGTAAACGATCTATTTTTTTTCTCAGGTTAGGTCATTTGCAGTGGCGTGCTGTAATATGAATCTATTTCCGTGATGTATGTTGAAATTTGTTCAGCCTTGAAAATTATTGCATCATACGTGAGATTTTCATCACGTCCAGACCCTGTTGTCTTGACTGAGAATTAGTTGTTCTACGGCCATTGTCTGCGATGGCGTTACTTTAAGGAAGTGTACAAAAATTGTAATGCTGCACGAAGCCGATGCCTTACCAGTGAGCAAATCAAAGTACTATTGAGAGGCTCGGAAACTCTCATTATTTAAATCAAATCGAGAATCTGTAGTCAATCTGCAAGGAAACACTACGTGGAATGGACATAAGGAATACTAACATGTATACTGGGTCATTTTTTATTGGAAAAATACGAAAAAAAAAAGAAATAATAACGGAATTATTCGTTTTGTTTCAATTAATTTGTACAAGGGTGTATTTACATTTTTTGTACAGTTATCCCCATCTTTATTGCCATATTCACAACGTTTCGGCCATTTTACGACCCAGCCCCCTTCACGTGATTGGAATTTTGAAACGAACACTTTATTTCGTCCAGCGGGGTATATTGTTCTAGTTCCACGTGCCATGCCTATCCCGGATGCCCTCAAAAACGCATGGCTTAGTGGATAAAGGCGTTGGTTGGATCTAGTGACTAGATCCAAAGAGTTGTGAGTTTGTAGCGGACCGTGCGAGGTGAACGTGTGAGAGATGAGGATGAGATATCTCTGGGTTAAGATTTCCTGCTGGCCGGTCCAGCTACATAGGAATGTTGGACTTTAATGGAGTCCGAAGAAGATAACAAACAAGACCGATATACATGTATGCAAACAAATATATATTAATAACAAATTACAAATGACATGAAGGGTTACAGAATGTTGTATGGAGAAGTTGTAGTGAGTGTGTTGAGTGTCCGTACGAACGCGTATATTGTTTTTAGCGTGTTCCGAGAATATGGGAAACGTTGTATGTGTGAGAGGTCACATATTGGAATAAGTAAAAAAAGAAAGTTTTTTTTACCTCGCCTCACGCGCGAAGTTGCGGCCCAAGGCCTGGATCGAGACAGCTGGCCGCACGTGTGCGTATGCCGTAAAAAGAGGAAGAGCCGAAAGGTCAGCCAGTATTTATACTGTTGAAGGATTAAGGAAATGAGGAGGAGCTAACTGCGACAACTTCATTACCAGGTTAGAGCAGTGGTGAACCAAAAAACTTAAAGAGTTGATACAAAGGGATATAACTGAGACATCTGGAAGAGACATTTTCTTTTTAAGCTTATCACCCCAAGCAAGGCTGGAAGCCACTAGCACGCAAGGGGTTACCGAAGGTTTGGAGGAAGAGCAGATAGGAGTGGTAAAGGAGAGGATGTGGAGAAAGATAATGGATCGATCAAGGCAAGGGGGTTACAAAAGATTTGGAGCGAGAGCGGATAGGAATGAAAGGTGAAAGGATGTGGAGAAGGGAAGTGGATAGATCAAGGCAACTGGAGATGTCGATTGACGTTACACTTAAATAATTGGAGATTGTATTTGTCAGGGAAACAGGAATAAGGAAGGGAGTTCCACAGGCGAGATGTGCGAGACATGAAGCTATTGGAGTAGAAGAGACGTCTACATCTAACAGTTTCAACGGTGAAGGGGTGGGAACGGGATTCCAACCTCGTAGGACGTTTAAATTCATGAGGCCTAGAAACCAGCGAAAGCAGCTCATCGGAGCAATTACCGTGAAAGTATTTGTAAAAAAGACAGAGCGAGGCAACGTCGCGTCTCTGAGAGAGCGACTGCAGACGAGATGACAGATCATGGCCAATTACATTGCATATCCGTCTCTGGATCTTATCAAGAACCCTGAGGCAAATGTTGTGAATATGTCAATGAAAATGTGGATAACAATACGAATAATGTAAATAACGTAAAAAATCATAATATCTCATGTCAGAGAAATAGACACTTATAGAATTTTAATATTAGTTTAAACAAGATAAATGCCTAATCATTATTTATTATTATTTCGTTCATTTGAATTTTTCATGTTTATATTTTTCTTTTATACTCGTGTATAATGAAAAGTATTTATCCATTTTTTTTCGCAAAAAATAGTCTATCACATAATACACAGTTCATTTTTTGAATAGGTCAAACAATCATGCATTTTCAGTGACCAGTTGCAATATACACCGATAATTGTTTTCTGTAAATATTAAAATTAATGTAAAAATTCAGAGATTGCACTATAGATGAATATACGGTAATTAGTTGTATTAGTAGCAGGTACCTCCACTAATACGGTATAAATTTTCAATACCCAAGAGTTAAAATGAATATTTAAAAATGAAAAAGCATTCTTAAATATTTCATTTTAGTTTTAACTGAAAGGTAAATTATTACATATATTATTTCCAGTAAGCAAAATACTCAAGTATATTTCATATAGAAATAATATAGATTGGAATGTCAGTTTTCTGCTCACTTTCACTAAATCGATTACAAGCGGCCACTTTCTAAATTTTCAAGATATTTGTAAACAACATTTAATTATCGGTTTTAAAAATCTTTTCAAAAATAAAATATATATTTGTGATATGTCATTTGACGATAATTATCAAATTTAAAATTAAATGATTTGAAACATATATTACTTACTTATAATATA
This sequence comes from Acanthosepion esculentum, assembly GCA_964036315.1. NCBI lineage: Eukaryota > Metazoa > Mollusca > Cephalopoda > Sepiida > Sepiidae > Acanthosepion > Acanthosepion esculentum. The sequence continues at coordinate 85,515,249 of OZ038487.1, forward strand.
AAAATATAGCATACAAGCATTTCTTAAACATGAGTCCTGTTTTTCTGCCTAGTTAATGGATGTAAATGACGTACTAAGGTGTTCACAGCTAAGTATGGATGAACAGAATTGACATAAATTTACGAAATGAACACATTCTTTGGTTTTTAACTACCTAGTAATTTTTAAAAAGTAACATATTTTCACCAGTTATCTAATATTTTATTGACTTTTCGTTACTATAATGTTATAGCCTTAAGCTTGAAGATGCTTTATGAAAAGATAGCAAAATTTAAAATACTATAAAAAAGAATAAAGGGAAAAATTCAAAGATTACAAACAAAAGTTTTTAAAAATGACTCAAATAGAAAATAAATACATAAAATAAAAATATTTAGTGAAATAGAAATTAAAAATAACTTATTTTAAAGTTTTATAACTTTGAAGGGATGATGTGCATAACCTGTTGAGACGGAAACACATAATGAATAAAGAAGTGCAGACAAGCGAAATTCTCAGTAATGTCAGCACAGCTCTTACAACACGTAACCTTTTAATAATAGTGTCATGTATAGACTACTATACATACAAAAATGGAAACGTTTAAACTAATAAAATATTGGAAATTATTTTTAAAATGTGCGAAACGACTTATATTAAGCTTTTCAATTTTTGATTCATAAATATAATTTCTAAGTAATTACAATATCACCTAAAAGAAAGGGAGTAATGCAGAATGTTAAACGATTTTTAAATTATTATAAATCATTATAATTAAAATTCAAAAAATGAAAACAATTCTTGTAAAAATGCATTATTCATCGATTTTTTTCTTAAGACAAAAGTGTCCTTAATAAATCTTATTTATAAAACAATTAAAAACTACTCTTTTTAAATAATTCCATAGTTTTATTGCATTTTTTAGTTGAATATTCGGTGAAGATTTTCGGGCAAACAGCAGTTGTTTGACAAAGAAATTGGATGATTTACATCTTCAAAGGAGTCCTGCTTTTAACCAATAAAAATATTTTTTGAAAGAAAATTTAATTTCTCGAAATTTCATGAAATTAAGTAACGTGAGGTGAGAGGTAACATATGCAAAAACAAATATTTTTTTACCAAGATTTGCCAAAATCAAAAAATTTCAAAAATAATTCCGTTCACTTGCGAATAAGTCCTGAAAGTTTCGGTAAATTCCGACAATTATGTTTGCAAGAATTTCCAAGTCAATGTAATTATCAAAGCGCAAACACAGTAATCGTAAATATTATGTCAACCGTGACGTAAAAAAAAGATTTTTAACCACAATTTTGAACGTGTTTGAGAGGATTTAAAAAATAATTTAAAAAATAACTTTTTACGATGAAACATTTTTTTTATTAAGTTTGGGGCTTTTTTTCAACGAAAAGTGGAGGTACGTAATTAGTAGTAAGATTTTATGGAATTTTATTATTAGATGAGGAATTGCTAATTCATATTTATATTTGACTCATTTTTACTGTTAGTCCACCAAATACAAGGCACAAGTGCCACTCAAGTCAGAGGAACTATCGTGTACATATTAAAGGCAGATATCGTTTGAGTCGGGAAATGAAGAGACCAAGATTGTATTTTTCAGGGGAGCATGTCCGCTGGAGTCTATCTCATAAAGTAACTGTTCTGGAGAAGAAACATTCTGAGTGGAACTTGCTTCTTACGAAAGGGGCGCGAAGGGAATGGCTTGTCTGAAGATCCGAACTGATGCAACTTCTGGAGAAGATGCTCTTTGAGTGGAAATTCTGCTTATCATGAACGATGTTAGAAAATCTGACAAAGGGGGAAATATTTGTCCTGTGAGATCTTTCGTCCTTTAGGACTTAATTCCTAAAATTATTCTTCTTATATAAAAATGTATATATTTTTACCGATACATTGCCAATGCAAATAGTACATCTTGATAAAAATAACAATTACGATAAATATGTAAATTAGATCAACGTTAAAAAAACGAAAAAACACAAAAAACAACAACAGGAATCAACGTAAATATCTTTTAAGCCCGATGACGTTCTAAAGAACGAAACACGTCACACGAAAGCTTTTTACATTTTGTCATAGACGTGTCTAAAATTGTAAGATATGTAAACATTTGTAGCTGAACCTGTAAAATTTAGATATTAACTGTTCATCTAGAAATACGACTGGATGAAACATATGCAAATCTTCTTAGAAAAACCCAGAACAACTGTTGAAGATATACAACGCTTAACACAATTTACGGAGAAGTGAGACCAATCCGCTCAAACAAAATCGATTGCAGCTTGCCGGTCACTGCCACCGAGTGGACGGGGAGGTTGTCTCATCCTTAATTCTTTGGCATACCTCTGGAGGTTTCTTCTCGCGACTCGTGGCTCGGGACTCAGTGTTGGACATTGAGAATATGGGGACGGCAATGGAGGATCGAGTACAGTGGAAAGCGGTTGTTAATGGAGTTCCGACCAACGACAGGGAGGTCGAAAAATGATGATAATGATGATGAAAACAGCCTTTGCTCAAACACAGTGTTCATCAAATAATAAGGACGCTACGACGAATCTCAAAATTATGATGTTTTTAATTTTAATTTAGATCCTTACTATCATACCGGTCGTAGAATCACGGTCTGATGAGTTGCGATAAAAAGTAACATAAATTTAGATGAAATAAATATTAGATTGAGTATTAAGTAATATCCGTTTTGGGTGACTAACTGTTATGATTAGTATATCTTCAGAACTACTAATCACACGTGGTACTTATGAATACTTTTGGTGAATACTAACACAGTTTACTATTTACATTATTCTGACTATTGTCCGCATCTTTGTTGCCATATTTATCACAACGATTCTGTCGTTGTACGCTCCAGCCTTCTTCAGGCGGTTGGAGTGTCGAACTGAACTCTTTATTTCGTTCACTGGGGTAGACTGTTCTAGTTCCACATGCCATGTCAAATGGATGTCAGTTATCAATTATCTCCTGTTAATTCCTATCTCCAAGTTCTCAACCGCCTTAAACAGGAATTGAGCTCACACGCTTTGGGTCCTGCCACTGGATCAAACTAACGCCTTTATCCACTGTGCCATGTCTCCTTGAGGATTAACAAGACTAAAACAGTTTAGCTTTGGTAATGATAGCGTACAGTGGGATAAAGTGAAATATAGTTTTCTTTTTCTTAACAATTCAAGGCAGCATACAGCACAAATAATACAAGAAACAATTTTGCGTAACTCCTTTGGTCAGTTCCACTGCACACGCCATATTGCACGCCATATTGCACCAATCAATGATTATCTTTATTTGGATCACTGCCAAAGGCTTTGACGAAAGAAATATTATCTCTTTCTCATGAAAACCTAACTCACCAGCTCATCCAAAATATTTTCACATCAGAAAGTTTTCCAAAGAGCAGCCAGATACGAGAGTCGGGTGAAAATTTCATATTCTGACCAAGATAGTCTCATGGAATGCGACCAAATATGGTATATTTTTCAACATTGAGGAATCGGAGAGCCCAGTTAGAATTCAAGTCCAATCCATTACATTCACTTACGTGCTAATACCCTTGGGAAATGTATGAATCATATTATTCTCCCCCCAGCTATGGGTAAATAGCAGGACAGACTAGGTTCTATAGCTTTGTATGGTAACTGGTCTACCGCAGAAAGAAATGGCAACTTACTGCGGAAAAAAATCTGCCTCGGCAGTCATGTATCGAAAGATACATGATCGCCTAAGCGTGGATTACTCATGTAACATAACTGAGTCCCCCAGTGCAGTGCATACACTTCTTCCATCGGAGTTGAAGTGTTAGGATACTATTGGTGAAAAAGCTTTCATCTTGTTTATCAAAACAGTCAGCAATAACTAATATGAAGTCGATTTCACTGCGATACTAGTTTCCAGTCAAGTCTTCATGCTGGGACACAAATGATAGTCCTACGGGGACCAATCAAGTGAATAGGGAAGATGATCAACCATTTCAAATCAACAGTGACGCACGCCAGCCATTGAAACGAAGGACTTTGATGCTGCAGAATTGTGCTAAACAACAAGACCCCTTTCATCATTTTACCTGAGTGTTTAGTCTTGAAAGAATTTCGTAATTTCCCCAGCAAGTTGGTATATTAAGTTCAACTTATATCAGTTGGCTCATCTTAATTGTGCAGAATGTTCTCAAAATCTTTTCGACATATATTTTCTAATATAGCATTGGCTATCTGATTTATAGTAAATCGCCTGTAATTCATTACCACGTGAAGAACACATTCAATCATTTCCTCGGTGATGACAGTGGCAGCACGTCCAGGCATTTGGTCACCTTCAGGACACTTTCTTTCTATCCTAAATTCAACTGCCCATTTTTACACTGTTGGTGGAGTCAGCCTATGAACATTTCAGCACTTCCTGAAACCTGTAAAGAAAACAATACACTTATTAATAAGAAGAGTGGAAATTGATGCATACAAGATTTCACAACTCATGCCGTCAAAGTCAGCCAATGAACATTTCAGCCCATACTGGAACCTGTAAGGAAAACAATGTATTTATTTATAAGAAGAGTGGAAATTAACGCATACAAATTTCACAACTCTAGCATCACGTTGTCATAGTCAGCCTATGAAGATTTCAGGCCACCCTGGAACCTGTAAAGAAAACAATGCACTTATTATTAAGAAGTGTGGAAATCCATGCAAACAAGATTTCACAACTCTAGCATAACGCCGTCGTAGTCAGCCTATGAAGATTTCAGGCCACCCTGGAACCTGTAAAGAAAACAATGCACTTATTATTAAGAAGTGTGGAAATCAATGCATACAAGATTTTACAACTCTTGCCTCTCGACGTCATAGTCAGCCTCTGAACATTTCAGCCCATCCTGGAACCTGTAAAGAAAACAATGCACTTACTAATAAGAAGTGTGGAAATCCATGCAAACAAGATTTCCCAGCTCTTGCCTCACGCCGACATAGCCAGCCAATGAACATTTCAGCCCTTCCTGGAGCCTTTAAAGAAGACAATGCACTCATTAATAAGAAGAGTGGAAATTAATGCATGCAATATTTCACAACTCTAGCATCACGCAGTCATAATCAGCCTATGAACATTTCATCCCATCCTGGAATCTGTAAAGATAACAAGGCAGATATTAATAAGAAGTATGGAAATCAATTCATACAAGATTTTACAACTCTTGCCTCTCGACGTCATAGTCAGCCTCTGAACATTTCAGCCCATCCTGGAACCTGTAAAGAAAACAATGCACTTACTAATAAGAAGAGTGGAAATTAATGCATGCAATTTTTCACAACTCTAGCATCACACGGTCATAGTCAGCCTATGAACATTTCAGCCCATCCTGGAACCTGTAAAGAAGACAATGCAGTTTTTAATAAGAAAAGTGTAAATTCATGCATGAAAAATTCCACAACTCTAGCCTCATGCAGTCATAGTCAGCCTATGAACATTTTAGCCCATCCTGGAACCTGTAAAAAAAAACAATGCAGTTGTTCAGCCGACCATCGTATGGATTAAATAGTAATTGCAGATAATAACGCATATATATTTGAATAAACATTACTTGTATTTTTCTAAGAATAAAATCTATAAACAGAAACAGATTTTGTTTATGATTCAACCTTCATATATACTACTAAAAAATAATAATAGAAATGTATATTTTCCTCCAGCGAGAGAGAAAGAACGAATATAAGCTAACTGAAAAAGGAGAATCACTTTCGAAATATTTATTGCTATGGCGAATGATTAAATTGACAAGTAAGGAAAACAATCCAAAACAAGTTGGTAACCAGTTCAAAAGTGAAAACGAGAAGGAAAGAGATGCCGTGCTGAAACAAAGATGGAAAGAGACAAAGAAAGAATTTAAGAGGAAATGGTAAACAGATTCCAACAGTCCCTAAGATATTTTCTGCCAAGTTTTGACACGTTCAACTGTCTGTGTAACTGAGATGAACTCGGGAAAAAAACACTTGGAAATTGGTACGAAAATACGTTGCTTCCCTTGTGATTTCCAAAGAGACTACAGGACTCGACACGTTCCCCAACACCGACCATACTGACTCGTTACATCAATATATCTTCGTCTTAAATCACATTAATTCTAAAAGCAGCAGCATAGCACGGTGGGAAATTATACGAAGTAGAGGAAAGACTTTGTGTTTTCGTTGAAACCATGAAAGAAAATTTATTTTCTGTATTGTCAGAATACCCTCGGCGGTATCCACTAAGTTCAACCGTCTATTTGACATGGCCTTATGTTGTCTACTAATTTTGAAAACGAGTTATTATTTAAAAAGGTATTTGTTTATTTGTCTGAATGGTTTAAATGTATTCCAACATAAATGCCTCCTAAAATCGGTTTTGTCTCGTGACTGAGGAGTTTATGAAATGGCGCCAAATGACTATGACATTTTTCTTTCTTGTTCTTTCTTTCATTTTTTTCATTTCTTTTCTTTTACTTTCTTTTCTGTATCATTCTTTTCTTTTTTTTCTTTAATTTATCTTCTTTCTTTCTTTTCCTTTCTTTCTTCTAATTTTTTTTCATATTTAGTGTACATTAATTGAAATAAAATCCTCTTTAATCGGCATTATATTCTCTGGCATTTCCCAAACGACACCAGCATCCTAGTTAGTGAAATCACAAAGGTTTTTCGTATGTGTAACTCATATCATATCGATTTGGGGGCTGTTTCAACTACTTCAGCGATAATTGGTAAGAAATCGATCTTCATGTTTCAGTGTTTCTCTCGAGCAAAATCTAGGTATTTTTTTTTAATTTCTGGAAGCATTTTCTTTTTCGCTGTTTCCCTAAAAAATGTAAAATCATCGAAGGGAGTTCTAATTCTGGCTTCCACTATGCGTTTGTCGGAGTTAGATCCTCATCAGTTCTTTAATCCTTCAACAGGGGTCTCTCTCCCCTGGCTATAAATACTGGCTGACCCTTCGCCTCGCTCTCTTTTTTTTACGACTTGGGCCTTGGGCCGCCACCTCGCGCGGAGGTGAGGTAAAATCTCTCTTTTTCCACTTAGGCCAATATGTGACCTCTCACATACAGCATTTCCCAAATTCTAGGAACGCGCTAAGATCAATACACGTACGTACGTACGAACACTCACAACACACACACATTATTTCTCCCACACAAGCACTATGTAACTGTCCATGTCTTTGAGTAACTTGTTATTAATATATATTTGTTTGCACATATATATATCGGTCTTGTTTGTTTTCTTTGTCTTCTTTGGACTTAATTAAAGTCCAACATTCCCATGTAGCTGGACCGGCTAGCAGGAAAATTTAACCTTCTGATATCTCTTCATATCTTCACCCCATGGCCCGCTACACGTTCACGTCGCAAATTAATGTCCATCATTTCTACGACCTTTCCAGTTATGGAATGAACTGGGCTATGTAGTTTTCGTTATTAGACAGGGTAGAAGAATTGCAACTTGGTATTAAAAACTGTGGGAAAGGCAACGGGAATTCTCACGAAAATGTTTCTCCAGGGGTCAAAGCAATTCAGAGAAGGCAGTAAAACCAATGAGATGCAAGGGGGTTACTGGGAGTAAGAGAGTTAAAAACAGGAACCGTTCCAGGTAGTGAGAACAGAGGAAGAGTAATTAGGAGTAAGAGCAATCAGGAGGAATCTTTGCAGATCAAAACTGCCTGAAAAGGAGTTCCACAAGCGAGAAGTGCGAGAAATGAAATTTAGGCTTGCATCTTCCCTGTTCAGCTAAACTATTGCTGTATCATCGCCAGTCTGCGCTTAAATTTGAAAAGTATAGGCACCATAAAGACAAGCTTATCCAAACACTTACTATGAAAATATGTATAGAAAAATGCAAAGAGAAGAAACCTTACGGCGGTGGGAAAGTGACTGAAGCCGTTTCGAGGCCAATAATATTGCCTTAGATTTTATCAAGGAGCTCAAAATAGATAGTAGGAGCACTGGATTATATATGGAACCAGTTTTCTGGGCATGGATGAATGGTAGAATTATAGATATGCAAGACAGACTCTGGAGAGGAAAACCGTCACGTCCGACACAGTGTCCAAACCTACAGCCAATCTGCTTGCAATGTTCTTAGTTATAATATGTTTTTGTATCTTACTGTATTCACCTATGATGCCATATACTGCTTCAGCTTTTACTATAAAAAAATTGGAGTTTGATGTTATTTTCCGGGTGAAGTATATAGTTTGATGAAATTCGTTCGAGTATGGAGATGCAAGTGATGCAATGCTTATCGGCACGAAAAGTAAAATCAACGAGCCGGGTTCAAATTCCGATCGATACTGTTTCATCTACCTTGCAGTGGTGATGTACTTGGTTGTGGAGCAGGAGATAAACCTGATTCAATCCTTTCTCCAGCTATCTGTTAAACAGCAGGACAGCTTGGTGTTTTGGTATTTACCAGAGACTCCACTGGGTTTAGTTTGCGACACAAGTTAGGTTGTTTAACATGGACAACCCGAGCGCCAACACTCGGGCCATTGGTCAAAGTTTAACAAGCCCCCGCTTACACGGGATCGAGCACAAAAGTTGTTCTAGCAGAAGATATCTGGTCAAGTATCTGATCCCTAGAAGAGATACTACAATTTCTTCGTAGTCTCTGGACCTCGGAACGGACAACTTGCTGTCTCTTGCCTTGAAGTGACAACTAGTCTAGGAAATAGAATACTCTGAATTCAAAACCAACCTGAAGAAGGTACGCTCCGTCAGGCTACCCTGCCCTAGACAGAACACAGCTGCTATTGTTTCAGGACATATGTTGCCCTTACGGGCGCATACGGGTTACTGGAATCATGACGTGACGTAATTTGTTCTGATCCGTTTGTTATGTAAAGTAATGATAAGAAATGTTGTTTTTGAATTAAGATGTCCTCTGAGTAAACCTTTCTATAATTTTATGTAGGCGGTTCTTTTCTATCTCTCTTTTTAAATTCCCCGTCGGGAATTTTCTTTCTCCATTTTGCTTTCGTTACTTCGTTCTTTACTTATATCGAGTTAGTTTTCTATTTATCTCTGAGTGGTCTGTTCCTATATTTTCACCAAACTGCTGTATTTATTGTTCAAATCAAATTCCAGCCATTTAGACAAAGGATTCGCTGTTGTTTAGTTTCATCTTTTCTTGTTTTCTTATAGTCAGTTGGTGTCGTCCCCGGAGTGCAGAGCCTTATGCAAGGCCATTAACTTTCTCGTCCGTCAATAAATCGATTTGAGTTCCTTTGTTGTTCATCCTTGGTAGATTTCTGTGTACCTCATCACTGACATTGGCCACATGTCCATCCGTTTTTATCAGATTTCTGCTGTTTAGGTTGGACTCCGAAGAGAAAGAAAATACTAAAGTTTCTTACTTTTCATGCAGTTTAATTTTTGGAGAAGGAAACAGACAGTTTAGAATCTCGGACAAACGAGATTTTAGGCAAACAGGAAGCCATATCAATCATCGTGACGATATGACACTAATAATGCCATTACTGAAGCTTGAAATTTGAAACGTGGACACCAATGCCCGGGGAAATTGAGACAATCTCCTGTTAGGTGACAAACCAGTCTATATTTACATTTACCGTTTTCTAAACGTCTATCGCACATACTGTCTGTTGATATAGTTAGCTGTTGCTATTATTATTATTATTATTATTATTATTATTATTATTATTGTCTTCATTTTTTTCCTTGGTTTGCTAATTTGATTCATTCAATTACCATTTTAAAAACATCGAGTGGATGTAAAGGAAAGTTTTATTGGAATGCTATCGGGCATACAGAAAGATATTTTTTCTGAATATGTCTTTTGCATAGTTTTCTTGGCTTTTCTTCATGTGTCTATCAATATTATTCTTTATAATTTCTACTGATAGTACAATTATTATTATTATTATTGTTGTTATTATTATTATTAGTAGTAGTAGTAGTATATAGCTGGCCACTCGTATTCGAGGATACCTGTCTGAGCAGACCTTAGTTCTAGCTTCTGGGAAAGAGCGTGTTATCTACCGTGATCAACAATTTGAACAAGGCCAGCACGATCAAGCCCTCGTCCACGATGACTTGTGACTTCGTGCTAGCACAGCTATCATTGGAACCCAAAGGTTTCGTCTACCCAATTTCACTCATGAGTCTTGGGTCAAACCGTTGTATGGTTTTCAGGCACTTTTTAAAGGTGTCGCACGTCGCCCCTCCAATCCGATAACATCAGGAAGTCTCCATCCTGACTAATCGACCATGGTGGGATTCGAAACCATGCTCAGAATTCGAACGTTCTAACCACTCAGCCACGTGCCCATATTATTATCATTATTGTTAAAAAATATGACTAACGACACTTCCAATATTTTAAACAGTCCAGAGAAGAGCGTGATTTGAGAAAAATATTCTTAATTCGGGCTCTTCTTTTAACTATTATCATTATTATTATTATTTGCGTATGTTACGTTTCTTGTATTTTACCCTGTAGATCCGGTTCCAAACTATGGTCCTTAGGATCCATAGGAGAATTGTCATTTAACTAATAGCAATGTTCTTATTGTTCCTTGTAGGACGATCTCCTGGCAACTCGTATGTTGCTGTTACCTGGGACACTGTCCATTCCTTTTCTTAAGGCCTCAGAGCTCTGATTACTATTGGTATAGTCTTCATTCCACACATTCTGTTTATCTCGATCTCCAGGTTCTTTTTTTTTGGAAAATTTCTCGATAATTTACATGGAGGTGTTTCTCTCAAATGTAACTGCTATGTCAATACGCATATACTTCATGAATTTCTTGTCTTTTATGATAATATCAGGTCTGTTGGCATTTATTTTCCTGTCAGTTTGACACAGAGTATAGTTACGTTATTTTGCGTAACTTTGTCTGGTTGGTGCTCATACTATCAATCAGTGGTTTTGATTTTGGAGTTCTTGCATATTATCCAGTGCACATATGTCGCTATCTTGTTATGTCTTTGGGTGTATTCATGTTTTTCTAGTTTCGGACACCCTGAGATAATATGGTCCACAGTTTCATCATATTTTCAACCGATCCTGCATTTCGGATAAGTTCCATAATTGATTATGTGAAAATGATAGGGTCTGGTTGCTAGGCTTTGGTCCTGAGCTGTAATAATTAGGCCTTCTGTCCCAGCTTTCACCCCGGTGCTCCGTAGCCACTGATGTGTATTCTGTTAGTCCACATCTGCTTCTTGCGTTCTTTCTAGGCTTTTGCCAGGCAACAACTTGTCCTTCGAGTTTTTTGTAATTTTTTTTTTATTATTATTATTATTATTATTATTATTATTATTATTATTATTATTATTATTATTATTTCCTTTGATTTGTGTTTTATACACATTTCTTTTCGGATACCAACAAGAGATCTAAGATTAGAAAAATTGAATTTAAAAAAAAAATACTTTTTAAAAAGTTAAATTTTGCAGTGATCATTTTCGAGTAAACGCTAACCAAACAAACAAACAAAAAAATATAACAAAAAAAAAACAACCTAAGATCATACACATTTTACATCGATAAATCTCTTCGTAATGTGTGAGCTGTACTCGTGAGTAAAATCTTTTGTATTTCTTTAAGACATAAGCTACCGGAAATCCCTTCAATGAATTTTCCAACCAACTGATTATATCATTGTATTCCCGTGTGAGGCCTTGGTTGGTTCTAGGTAGTTTTTATCCCCAAAATGGCAATTTGGTCTATTCCAGGTACTTTCCAGTTTTTGGTTTTGTAGATGGCAGCGGTTGTTTTAGTAATATTAATATCCGTCCATTTTTGGCACACTGTATGGGTGAATGTTGTTCCTAATCTTATAGACCTATCTAGCTCTTTCCCTGTGCGTTTTGTAGTTTTCCCATATCTACACGAGGACTCCTCGACTTCCTGGATATTAGGTGGGTCATTTACCTCTATTTTATTTTTTCGCAGTTCCCGATATATTTTCTTGGCATTTTCTTTAATGATCTAGTTTTGCCAGAAGAATTTTTTTCTTTTTTTATAACGCCCGATTCTCTGTGCCTTCGCTTGAATTTTTTGTTTTAACTTCTTTAACTTTTGGTACGTCAGACTTATTCATTATGTCAATGCGTCGTTTCAGTTGTCTCATTTTTCTGTCTTTTATTTTTGAGCACTTGTCTGCTTCACTCAGAAGTGACAATTTCCTCGTAGTTTATTTTTTATTTTTCTATCCAGACTGCCATTTTTCATTTTCGTTTACGTTGTGTTATTATTTGTTCATCTATTGCTTTCTGCGATCGTTGCCGCGTATATAAGTTTATTATTTCCTGTCAGGTTCATCGTTCATTTCATTTCTTCCCTTATTTTTCTAATTGTTTAGTTAGCGAGGTTGATGGTTTCCTTCACTTGACGGTTCTTTCTTACTTTTGAAATTGTCGGTCTTTCCTCGAAAAGTATTTATTTTACATTCTCGCATTTATATCGGATGTTTTTGTTTTTAACATCATCATTATTATTATTATTATTAGAGGAATGGTGATTATTATTATTATTATTATTATTATTAACAAGCAAATTCATTGTCGTTACCGTTGAATTGTGCGTTTTTGTATGAATGAATCATGTAATGTAAATTGAACTGCACCACATACTTGATATTAAAATAACTGATCCGATGTGCAAATTTCTTATAATAACGGTGACATTCCTCTATTTATTGAACAATTTAGTTCATGCCATATTGACTGTAAAAAAAATACCACTACAAAAGAATTCTCATATTCCTATATTAGTACAAAAACTGCACAATTCAAAATATTTTTAAAAATTCAACCTCAGGGTTGCAACCGCACGCTCCAAAGAAATTTTCACAGTTAACAATAACACATTTCCAAAAAGACATATTTCGGAGTGCATCTTAACTTTCATTGTCCTGTTATTACCTGTATGTAAAAAAGACATTTCTATACCTAAGGATGATTATATGAACAATCGAAAGTTTGTAATAAAAAAGGACCTTATACAACTGGAATTTATAAACAGGGATCATAACATTCATCAACGGGTTCGAGGTTATTGTATTTTATTAAAATTGTTTGCGAGAGTGATTCTTGCCATGTATATCATTAACTTCACTATCTGTTTTTTGTATGAATGATTCATGTAAAGTGAACTGCACCACATATTTGATATATATATATATATATATATATATATATTCTGTTTTAATATTTTTCTTTTCATATGATAAATTATATAAAAAATGTCCGATTGTTTCTTTTTAATTACACAACACACACACACACATACACACAAACACACACACACATATATGCTATTATTATGTTATTATATATGAATATATGTTTATATATTATAAAAATGCTATTATCTATATATATATATATATAGATAGATAGATAGATAGATAGATAGATATAGATAGATAGATATATGTATATATATAGAACCCATTTAAAATTTGTAGAAAAAATAAATTGATTTAAGTAGTATAACTAAGATCACAATTCTATGCAAAAGTAAACCTTCAGTTCTGTGGAAAGATCACTCGAATGTCAAATTCAAATTATCACATTAGCATTTATTGACCAATCAGCGAGTTTGATTCAAACGCAGCTCAAAAGCTTTTAAAATGTAGGCCACCATTTTTATGTCATATACCCACAAAAATTAAAGCTGACATCCTTGAAAATGATGAAAAATACCCCAACTAAATATGAATATAAAAATTTAGGAAATATATTTATCAACCAATAAAAAATTCCCAATTTAATAAAGCTGTCTTTTAGTTTTCTGTGATCTGATTTTTTTTACTATAAATAGCGTAACTTAGATTAATAAACTTGTCTTCAGTATACTACGACCGGAATGTGAATAATACTGATTTCTCAATGTTCCTCTCTTATTGGTGTGGTAAAGTTCATTTTTTGAAATATTATTTGATTTAACAGTATTTTCAGAAACCAGTTTGTATGGTTTATTTTACCAAAACGCCAAGCGAAAGATAAGCAGAAACACTACATATTTCGGAGTTAGTTGTCATTAGCTGTATTTACGTTGATATTTAGATTTATTATTTACCTTCCTAATGGCCCAATACGCTTCGCACACATATCATAACGTAGATTTTGGGTTTTCCCGTAAAAATCACATACATACGTTCCACCGTACTAACAGAATTTATTTTTCTTTTGTGGTTTAAATAAGAAACAAATAATTTCTGTATGAACTTGCGTAGAACTTTATAACTTATATCTTTCAGCATAAAATAAAATAGAAATTATTTTTACACTCAATAATAAAATCATTTAAATTTTTTTGTTTACTTTTCCCCATGCTATCTATCTATCTATCTTTATATATATATATAAATATATATATATATATATATATAGGGTGGGACTGGCGGTGATCGTGGTGGTTGGTTGACAGCTGTGCCGGGCGGAGAGGTTGGCTGTTGCCGCATATTCTGATGTGGGGGGGGTGCTAAATGAGAGAACTGAGTTTATGTTAGAGTGCAGTCATTTAAGTAAATATTTTTAGGTACCTACCTACCCGGATGAGCGAAATAAAATATTTTTCCCTCCCTTTTTATCATTTACAATTTTTCCCCTCCTTTCTCTCTCGCCTACCCCCTTCCTCATACTTTTACTCTTTCACTTCTGGTGTTGTGTAATATTGGAGATTGGGGTTGCCAAGTTGTTTGGAATTTTACCCTTTTCTCACATATATATATATATATATATATATATATATATATATATATATATATATATATATATATATGTATGTGTGTGTGTGTGTGTGTGTGTGTGTGTGTGTGTGTGTGTGTTTGTTTGATTTTTGCGGACATATTATAAGTTGAGTTTTTATTGCTATGGTTATTCCAGTCTGAGATATTTTTGTGAAAATAATTTTAAAACATTGACTTTTTTTCAATTAGTTTATAATATAAAATCAGATTCTTTCTTCGACTTTAAGTTTTTTATATATTTTCAACCGATTTGAAGGCCAACAAAATCATATATGTTTTGTTTTATATTTGAACAGAATCGTAATGTAAAACTAACACGGTTTTACTGACACAAACTCGGAATCAATAAAAAAAAAAGTTTTTATTGGTAAATATATTATTAAGTCATTGTCTTTGTTGTTTTCACCAAAAAATATCGGATGGTATGTGTTTTGCTTTCTTCGTTTGAAAAAGCAAACGCAATAGCAATAAAATCATAAAAAATAAATATTTTATCAGATGTTACCCAAGCAACTATAAAAAGTTTCTGTTAATTTTAAAAAAATATTTAATATAGTGTTGTAAATTCACCACTATCTTTTGTGTACAGTTCGTTGAGAACACGTTTGCCAAGAGTCGACACGGGGAATTCTTTGAAATACGCAATGAAGCCACTAAGACGCATTCTGTTAGTGGGATTTAGACAGGGTTAGATGACTTTAGTGAGGTAATAAAACAATAAAAAATAGGTTTCGGGAAGACAGAAAATGGCGATTGACTTAGATCTTTGAAAAACGTAGATGAGAGTGAAGCAAGAATCTGGAAAATAAGTGCGAGATAAAAACTATTTGAATAGAACATATGGCTATATCAAGCTATTTCTGCAGTATAAAATTTAAAACTATTTGCCAATCTACTCGTTCTCGTTATGTGCCTTGTCCCCTCAGGACATGACTCTACACAACTATCCTTTCCTTTGCAACTCTAAATAGATGCTGTCTATTCGTTATTTCGAAACTCTCTTCCGCCAACCATTTTCTCAAGATCGTCAATTATGTTATGCATTGTGTTCCTCTGTCTATCTTGCCCTCTAACTGTCCCGTGGGTATCTGATTTTCCACATCCTTTTTCATCATTATGTCCCCAAAGATTTCAACAGACCCTTTATGAATTTAAATATAAGTGTCTTTTCGTTTCCATTTTTTCTAAAGCCTCACCGTTGCTCACATGTTCGGTCATAGTATCCTCAGCGTCTTTCTGTTGACACACATTTCTGTTGTTTCAAGTCTTTGAGGAAATTGTCCAGCATTGAGTTCCATATTGAAGAACATAAATTACGTAACTGTTCAGTACTATTTCTTTCTACGAGCGAATTATTTTGTTATCTCTTAATACTCTGTTTATTTTTTGGAATGCATTTTCCGAGCTCTGGTCGAACAATTCTCAGATATTTGAATTTTTATGCAAAGTTTATTTTGGTATCTGCGATTTGTAATTTGCATTTTAGACTCAAACTGTTTGCTAATAACCATGCATTCTGTATTCTTGCAGTTCATGTTTAGTCCTTTCCTCCTGCTTTCCTTCAATACCTTCTGATGGAGAAAGGGCTGAAGATCTCTCACCGAGTCAACGACCAGGTAACTTGTGATGGTGTCTCAATAAATCACCGTGGAGAAGGGAAGGAAAAACCACTCCACTCTGAACCTCAAGATATATCATGGCATTTATCAAACAAAACATAACATCTAATAGCGTGAAGGGGGTTAAGTCTACTGGAAGTAACGCGTTGCTCGTTAAGTAGTACTAATCTAGTAGTGAGCATAAATTCCTGCCGTTGAGGTACCAATAAAGAGAGCTCAATGGAATGATATATTTATAAACGGGAGACACATCAGGGCTGTGGGAAATTGACTGAAGCCTACATGTCAGTTCAGGACTCTGCATTTGGTAATTGTTATGACAATTAATAACCTTAGATGATGTTTTGCTGGAATTTAATTGTGAAACTAATATTTCCTATGTATTATTTTATTAGAAGTTAGACATTTTTTAATAATATAACTATAAACAAAATGAATAAGTAAATATACTACCCCATATTCACTTTTCCATCTCATGAGACACAAATGACATAGCGTGTATAATCTCCGTCGTTTCTTTTCAGAAGTAATTATCACACTCTACATATAATTAACTAGGCCAAGAGCTTAGAATTTGCAAGATTTGTTTGCAGACAGGACTGTTGAACTTTCAGTACAACATTAAAAAAGAAAACTTGACTATATAGATAGAGACGAGATAGTCAGTTTAGAAATGACGGAAACGAGCATTTGTCATCATGTTTTAGTCAACATGGGCACTCATGTGTCTCCAATCTAATCAGCGGTTTTTGGACAGCAACCCTAGATTAAGACAAAGCAGCAACACTTGATGGGAGCCAAAGAACAGAATTGTGATATTTCCAGTGCATTGTGATAAGGGGAGAGCTGGCAGACTCAAAAGATTCTCAGCCAATATTAAGAAAAGAAAAAAATTCGCATTGTGGAATAGCCAACGAGAAAGAACTTTCCCAAGAATATATGGCAATTCAAGATTATTCCGTAAAATATTGATTCAGTATTAAAGATATTGTAGAGTGTCATGATCATTTACGTCCTAAAGGGACAGGGCATTATAAAAAAATCATAGTTAGCATACTAATTCTATAAAGTTGTTACCTACCTTGAATCATTTTCGCCGAACTATAAACGGATCGATCAATCTCGCTGTTTGGATCTGTTCATATCTCTCTGCGTGTCAATCAATCTTTATATCTCAGTCGATCTATATCTCTCTATAATTCTTGCGAGCTGGATTTATGTAAACTTTGAACGGCTGCAACCATGTCTGAAACATTGTCTGCAACGAATTGAGAAAAGTTGAAAATAAAAAAAAACTATGTCAATCCAAACATATTAATGAATATAGTCAAAGAAAAAGTAGCAAACAAAAAAACTGTGTCTTGGTTCATTCCTGTCCCAGCTCCATGACACTTTTGAGGCTGACGTGTGTATTTTTTAAAAAGAATTAATTGTGATCGACGAGACAACTAAATGTAAAGTTCCATCGCGATGCCATTAATACCTGCTGAGTAAGTGATTTCAATATATTAGCCAAAAAACACTGAGTTGATCATTAATAATAATGATAATAATAATTCAGACAGTAAGAATATTGAAAATAATGACGTGAAAGCTTGATAGGACTTGATCCCTCCCTCTCTTTTTGTCTCTCTCTATCTTTCTGTCATTTCCTTTTAGGACATAGTCGATGATGGTCCTCTATAACTTCCTGTTTTTTAACGGTGCTTTCTATTTTGTGAACACGTCTGTGGTACACGTACCCGCATCCATTTGCTGAAACTCGTGAAGTAGGTTACTAGTTTCATTCTCTTGTTCTTCTTGTCTTTGATGTGTCCTGTGAATGTTAAAATCTCTAAGTCTTCTTCGCTTGTTTCTATTCTTCATTTTTCTTCATTTTTG
>OZ038487.1:85540990-85573490 GCA_964036315.1 Acanthosepion esculentum
TCTCCCGTCTCTCGTCTCATTTTTCTGTTAAAACGTTAAACCTCAGTTTGCGCAGATGTAGATTGTAATGCATGTTCTTGGGCTTCTTCTTCTATTTCTTGGTCTATCGCGTCAGGATGTGTATGATCATGGCTCTGCAGTCTCTTAAATTTTTAACCATGTTCGTTAATGTGTTATTGGTCGTTTCACTCTGCCCAACTTGCCTTTGATATGTCCCTTGCCTCTCCCGTCACTCTTACCTAATTATCGTTACCAGAAGTTTCAACTGTCCACTGATCTTCTTTTATGTGCCGAGTCCCCTCATGACGTAAGACATAATTACTCTCCACAATTTCCTGTCCCTTTTATCTCTCAATAACTTTTGTCTTTATTTTATTTCTCTAAAACCCTATTCCGCTGTATATATATATACCGTACATATGAACATGTCCCAATCCTCATAAATACCTTGTAAGTGGGGGTAATATACTGTCTAAGTAGTCCATCACTATCAGTGGTTTACCTACTTCATGCCGCTGGCGAGTATTGTATTTTCTTGATGTTATATAGATTACCATTTAATTTCCAACTACCATTTTGGTTTTCCTCATTCATTAACCCTTTCTAGGTTACAACAGCCGCCATCCATTTACTAAAGTTTAGTAAGTATGTCAGGCGCTGTTTTAAACTGTCCCTCTTACCTTCAATCTGTCCTCTGAGTATCAGATTTTCCACACCGTCCTTTCTCATCGTCTGCCTTAGAAACCCCAACTGTCTCTTCAGTCAGTTGTGCGCCATGCGTGATTCACGCGTAGGCGAACATGTATCTTTCCATTTTTTCCGCAATAGGTTATCATTTCTTTATGCGGTAGACCAATTGCCATCCAAGGCTATAGAACCAGATCTGTCCTGCTATTTACCAATAGCTGTGGGAGAGGAAGAGGATTAATATCTTTCCCAAGGGTATTAGCACGTAACTGAATGTAATGGATTCGAGTGGAATTTGAACTCGTCTCTCCGATTCGTCAATCCGAGCCGCTGATACTCCACCGTGCCTCCTCAACTGACTCTTCAGTCATTTGTGTGCCATGCGTGATACACGCGTAGTCGATCATGTATCTTTCGATACACGACTGCCGAGGCAGATGTTTTCCCGCAGTAGGTTGTCATTTCTTTCTGCAATAGACCAGTTGCCATCCAAGTCTATAGAACCCGGTCTGTCTTGCTATTTACCCATAGCTGGGGGAGAAGAATATGATTCATAACTTTCCCAAGGGTAATAGCAAATAAGTGAATGTAATGTGTTCGACTAGAATTCGAACTCGGCTCTCCGATTCCTCAGCCATCCATTACTCCACCGTGCCTCCTTACGCTTGACTCTTACTGATCTTAAATATAAGTTTTCTTTTTGTTTCAATTTTTTATTAAAATGCGTCCTTTGCTCCATGCTATTCTCAGCATGCTTCTGTAAATAATCTGATACTAAATACGATTGTACTTTTTTTCCCCATTTTATTTAAGTTTCTCACATGCTTCGTCTACGGCATTGTCAATATCCTTTTGTAGAAGCACATCTCAAATCTGCTCTTCTTGTGAGGAAATTGTCCCACATTCTCTGCCATACTGGAGGATTGATATTACAGAGCTGTTCAGCACTCTTATGAAATATTTCTGTTCCTTACACGTACAGAAACACTCCTTCTACTGGTGTTTAACTGACCCCCGCTTTTCTGATTCGTGCGTTTCGCGAATGTCGTAATAACATTAGACAGCCGAGTAAATTGGCAGTAATTAACCGATATTGCGACCGGATTTTCTCTGAATTATGTTGTCGTAAGTGGCTGATGAGAGAAATGGAAGGAGGACACTATTAGAGATTGTTGGATTACAGAGATCCACATTGGGTTCGGAAATATAATATTCTGCACCTCTGTAATCATAATAAGATAATTATACAAATAATAACACGATTCCCTCGTTAACTTTGGATTAATCTTTGATCATTGTCCACCATCTTTTCCTCATTTGCAATGCATTTCTACAGTAAATGCTTATGCATTTTACATACAATAAACCTACATCTCCAGTAACGTATGCCATAATTGGGTAATGAATAAAAAACGTCATCGTCAGTAGCTAGTACTGACGATGACATTTTTTTTTATTCATTACCAATTTACAGGATGGATTTGTAGCTGGTGTAGCTGATATCGAGATAGAAATTGTAACTCCATCCATTACATAATCCAAACATCAAACTTTACAGCATCGGGTATTACGAAGCAGTCACCCATCTAGATGCTGGCAAGACTCGACGTTGCTAGTTTCGGAAAACAGGCGAGAACTTGTGTTTCAACGTGATATGGCCGACAGACGAGGATATGGAGGGTATATAGCGATTGCGGCATTACTTGAAGATGTTAAGATTGTAGTATTCAGGGAACATCTAGAATGTTCCGCAAAGTAGCAATTCTATATGCGAGGGAAGAAGTCTTAATGGAACTTTCTCTTGACACAAACAATACAGAGGAAATGTGGGTGATTCAACTCCGTGAGTCTCCAAGCTATAAATATTTGAAAGGGCGTAAAGAAAGAATGGATTTCATGTGAACATATTTCATAGAAGTGCCAACAGGATAGCGATAGGTTTATGATGTTACGTCTGGTGAATTCTCTCAAGTCTGTGTAAAATATTCTGAATTCTTCCAAGGATGAAAAGTAAGAACTTGGGTAGTTCCATTCCAGACACGTCAACAATACACCACTTTTATAAACTCTGATTTTGTAATTTCTTTACGGTGAGGTTCTCCCTATAAAAGTACGGGCGCTATTCGAGGTAGAGGGTTACAAAGTCTATATGAATATGTTGGGAAGGTAACTTTTATCCCTAGATTGAAACAGATTAAGACTGTAATGAGCGTGAAAACATCTTGGAAATTGGTTCCACAGAACATTGGTCCACGGCAACAAGCTTTCCAATATGGCTAGAACAATGTGCGTAGCATGGCGTGTCTTAACCTTGAAGGTTAGAACAAGTGAAACTAAAGAATATACTTTATCGGGGCTCTTTCCATGAAAGTAGCGATAGAGCAGTGAAAAACTGTCGACATCTCGTCTGTGGGAGAACAGTTGTAGTGTGGAAAATAATTTGTCACTCAGAAATACGCTGAGACGCTTTCGGATTCTATCAAGACTGGAAAGTAATGACTGGGCAGCTCTTGTCAGTATATGACAGCATTACTCCATTTTAGGCCGGCTCTGACCCTTGTAACGGTAGAGGATAGCACGAGAAGTCTGGTAAACATCCTCCCTGGGGGGAACATCCATTCATCATGTCTGGGAGTTCAGAGTTCAATTGGTGAGCAAGTAATGTAACTAATTCGATTTTCGAGGCATGACTGTAACCAGTCAGTCCATCCCACCACTGAGGTGTTAGAGTAAAATTGGATCAGAGATTAGCTGACTATCTCTGGTCATCTCGAGTCTTAGAGTTGCACGCATATACCGTTGTATCATCAGCATAGATATTCACAAATGATCGGTATATACGTTTAGGAACATCATTTATGTAAAGTAAAAAGTGACACCAGGGGCATCTCTAGGCGTCAGCTGCGTTGATTGCTAGAGCCCCGAATGACTAGGCGTTAACAACTAATTTCAAGGACCTATGAAATAATTTATTACTGAGAAGACTCCTCCAGTGATTCCAATGCTTGAGCAGCGATCCTTTGTGCCACACTTCGGTAGTTTTTCGAGGGCGGACCACTTTTCCAGCATCTGGAACAATATTTTTTTCTTATTAGACTTCCAAAAGAGATCTGGAATGAAATTCAGCATCATTGAGATTGCAACCTTTTATTATGCTAGGATCAAGGTCAGTGTCCTATCAGTGATGATAAAAATTGTCCGAGAAAACAATTTGCGATGTATTTCTGTAGTAAAAGGCTTTTCCGTTCAATCCTTTCATAAATACGGCTATGTTATACAGTCCGACATATTCAATCTGCCACTTGCTGGTCGGGTAACCCCATGGACCGTTTTTTTAAAAAAATCAATCGCCATTAGTTCGTTCAGCGTCTATAAGGCCAGCGCCTCACGTTGTTTACAACATTCCGCCTTGGTAATACGCTTTTGCACATTCCTTAGATAGAGCTGCATATAAATAATATATATTATTTTGGAGTTTTAGGCATTGATAAGGCGTTTGTTTTTGTTTAGAAGCTATAATGATTGTTTTATTTCCTGTTTTAAATTTGTTCTACCTTTCATAACGCGGTAATATATATGCGGAAACAGTAGCAAACTTTTTTCGAGATGATTTCCGACATTTTTTTTTTGTGGTCCGGCAGTGGCTTCTCCCAAGGGTGCCGGATTAAAGAGGTCAGACTGTATTATACATGTCAGTGACTTATTCCCCAACTTTTAGCATAATTTTTCTTAATTGAGAAAGATATTTCTCCTTAATTTTTAAAATCAGTAGCCCTCCATACAAGTCAGTAAAACCGCTAAGCCACAAGGGTTTTTCAGTGAATGGAAGAATTAGGAACATTATTAATGACCTGGAAGAGGACAGTCGATAGCAACTGACATTGCATTTAAATTTTTGCATATTAAAGTTAGCTGGAAAGTATGGAACCGGAAGGGAGTTCCACAAGCAAGAAGTGCTAGAAAATAAACTGCTAGCGTAGAATTTACGGTTATATTAAGCCAGCTGAACTGAGGAGATCTCGACATCAGTCTAGTACTGTGCTTAGATTAAAAAAAGTCTAGGTATAACAGTGAAACGCTCATTCGAACAATTACCATGAAAGCATTTATAGAAAAGGCAGAGGTAGCCATGCTTACGTCTACGGGAGAGTGACGAAAGCTGAGCTGCCAGATCAGGACAAATAATATTGCTGATTTTTTGGGATCTTATCAAGGATCTCAAGGTAAATAGCAGAGGCACCGGACCATATGCGGCAGAAATATTCTAAGCATGGGCGTGTTTATGACGTCGAAAAATAACTTTTCCTCGGTGCATTTTTATTTAAAATCTTTTTATTGTTAAATATAAATTATAGCTTATTTAAAAATAAATATCTGTCTATTTTTCTGAGATTAAGTATTATGTACACTATTTACATTATTCGGACTATCGTCCTCATCTTTGTTGCCAATATGGCAATAAAAATAAATATATTTTCATTCTTTTGTCTTTGAATCGGAATAATAAAACACCATGTCGCAAGTTTATCGATTCTTTATTTCCATGAGGAATGACTAGATGAGCTCCGCAAATTAGTTCTACCAGTTTATAAATTTATAGGCAGAATTTGGCATGCTACATCCGCGGAGTCGAATCACCCACAACTACCCCGTATTGTTATGTAAGAAGTGCGTTACAATCATTTTGCTTTCCCCCGAGAATTGATACTCTACTGAACGTACTTCCGCATGGATGCTTCCCAGAATATTAAATATTGTTGGTCTTCACCTGGCATCTCGGTTTAAGTCACTTTCACTTCGCCGTAACGTCCTAGAAAACCAAATAGTTTACCTTTTTTGTTAAGAGTTAACAGTTATCCATCCACTTTATCTCATAATACTCACTTCCTATACCTCCTGTTGTTTTCACATTACCCACCATATTATGTAATTGCAGTATTATTGGTCCTCAGCTGACATCTTGTTGTCAGTCACATTCCCACCGCCGCTACATAGCTCCCCTTTGACCTTTTTAATAAATATTTTCATGGTAACTGTTCTGATGAGCTTTCCTCTTTGGTACCTAGACATTAGGAATTTAAGCGCTGTAGAAGACTGGCAGCATATTACCCATCGTTTCACAGTTGGAGTGGCTATATGTAACCGTACGTTTTATTACTAACCGTTTCTTCTCTCACACTTCTTGCTTTTGAATCTCCCTTCCGGCTTCTTGCTTTCCAGTTCAAAAATGGAAATGCAATGATAATCGTTGTCTTCTGTCTTCTTGATACATGTTCTTTCATTGTTCTCTGTCCTTAACAACGTTTCCTTGTTTCCTATTCTCGCACTCAGTAACCCCCTTGTTTTGTTTTTTTTTGTTTTTTTAAAGCTTTTCACCCCAGGCAAGATTGGAAGCCACTAGCACGCAAGGGGTTACAGATGATTTGGAGCGAGAGCAAATAGGAGTGTTAGAGGAAAGGATGTGGAGAAGGGCAGAGGATAGATCAAGGCAACTGGAGATGTCGATTGACGTTACATTTGAATAGTTGGAGATCATAGTCATCAGGGAAACAGGAATGAAGAAGGGAATTCCATAGGCGTGAGGTGCGAGATATGAAGCTATTGGAGTAGAAGAGACGTCTACATTTAACAGTTTTCAACAGTGAAAGGGTGGGAACGGGATGCCAGCCTCGTAGGACGCTTGAATTCATGGAGCCTGGGAACCAGCGATAGCAGCTCATAGGAGCAATTACCATGTAAGTATTTATAAAAGAGACAGAGAGAGGCGACGGTGCGTCTATGTGTGTGAGAGAGAGAGAGAGAGACTGCCAACGTGAAGCCAGATCTGGGCCAAAGTGGCATTATTGCTTTATTTGAGGTGAGATGTATAACACAATTCTCTACTACGAACTTTTTATTTGGTGAAACTTATATAAAAATTGAATTTCCGCGTAATTAAAAAAAAAAAAATCTATTGACAATAAAAATACTTTTGTATATGTCTGTGTCTGTTAGTGCATGTGTATTTCACAGCCCTTTTGTCACTTTATCGATGATGACAGGAACCAAAAACAACTGGTAATACTTTCCAAAATAGCATAACGTTATTAATAAATGGATGTACAAATGAAGCAATAGCTGAAGAGTTTCTGTAAATAAAAACAAAAATAACATTCATCATAATTTCCCATTCATTAATTAATTGCTTGAAGAACGCAGGTATTCAGCAGTAATTATATTTCTCTCTTAATATATTATTCATTTTTAATGAAAGTGCGATAATGAATTAATTAAAAGATACTTAAAGTTATCTCAATTTGCAAAGCAGTTTGCGAGGTGTAATCATACATATCACGTGATCTGATTACAAAACCCAAATACAATATACACGAAACAAACACTCATACCGACGTATCTAGGCGAGATTGCGTTGAAATATTTGTTCTGACTCCGTTAATTTATATATCAGTTTCACCCCATCCAAGGACGTTAAGCCACTAAGACACAAGGTGTTACAGTGTGTAGCAGAATTAGGAACAATAACATTAATGATGAGCGGCAGGAGAAAATCGTTATCAGGGGAGGAGAAGATAGCGACTGCTACTGCGTTGAATTCTTTTGCAGATGAAAGATGGTTGGAAAGCATGAACCTGGAAAGGGAGTTCCAGAAGCGCGGGAAGAAACTGTTAGTATATAATTTAGGGCTACATCTAGCCAGGTCAAC
Organism: Acanthosepion esculentum; assembly: GCA_964036315.1. NCBI lineage: Eukaryota > Metazoa > Mollusca > Cephalopoda > Sepiida > Sepiidae > Acanthosepion > Acanthosepion esculentum. The sequence goes on from OZ038487.1 coordinate 85,548,381, forward strand.
TCAGGAGATTTCAATACACACACACACACACACACACACACACACACACACACACACACACACACACATATATATATATATATATATATATATATATATATATATATATATATATATATATATATGAAAGTGAACATAGAAGTCAACACTTAGAGGCGACACTCTGTTTCATGTTAGATGCAATCGTCGGGCCACGAGCATCTAACATGAAACAGACTGTCGCATCTAAGTGTTGACTTCTATGTTCACTTTTATATTTACACACGCTCTATCTCTGATATTGAGCACTTTATTCCATAAATATAGCACACGTTAAGACTATATCTCTTCATATATATATATATATATATATATATGTGTGTGTGTGTGTGTATGTGTATATATATATATATGTGTGTGTGTGTGTATATATATATATTGACCACTAATTTTATCAATATATAAATATATATATATATATATATATATATATATACGCGAACGCACACACATCACACACGCGCATACACACACATATATATGAGTGTGTGTATGTATGTATGTGTACGTGTGTGTATATATATATATATATATACATATATATATATATATATATATATATATATATATATATATATATATATATATATATATATATATATATATATATATATATATATTAATAAATATGAAGGTATGTGTGTATGTCAGTGTTCCTCTACATATATTGGAAGAAAAACTGCTTCATTAGATTTGAAAAATAGATTGTAGACGTAAAAGGTAGTGGCATGTGCTATGTTTGTTTTACTTTTGTGAGGGGCAAAGGGGGCAGAACTCCCCTGAAAATAAATGGTGCCCATTGACTCAAAAAACTAATGGTTGGAGTTTTATGAAATTTGGAACATAGATTTCCGACATGAGTGTCGGTTTAATATTCTATGTATAGGTATATATTATTTTGATCAAAGGAGATCCTCGAGGAGTGGGGAACAAACCCCCACAATTTTTTTTCACGTTCGCTTTAAATCAAATTTTAACTTAGGTAAATCATCAGAGATGAAGCCTGCTCTCAAAATATCAGCCAATTTCCATAATATGAAGGCAACTTAACGAGGGCCACATCCTCGCACCTCCTATATAAAAAATTACGGAAGCCCATAATTTGTGTATTTGAACATCTATTATCACATGGTTTTTACCATTAGGTTTTAGTCACCTTGATACATTTTGAAACCACCTCCCAAAGTACTTATATAATGTCCGATGTTGTGGATTGTGGGGGGGGGGTAGTATCCTAAAAATCTAAACAACACAACCATTGTATATATTCTTATGAAATATTAGTTGTATCACATTTCATGATAGACTATGTATATCTAAATTATTAAAAATCAGGTGTGCAGAAATCTCCGCCTCAAAAAATTGTTTCCATGGAAATTTAAAACATACTATCTTCTTGCATTCATTTCAGTTTTGCATCCAAACATTTGATTGAGACTGCAAATATAACCTACACCATAGATACTATATCAATCTTATATAATGATTCAACTAATATGGATCCTAGTGTATTTCTTTCATAAATGTTGTCTCTTTTGGACTAAGGGGGCCACATTTAAATCTATACAATAAGCACAATTTCATTCATATGCAACTTCACAATTTATTTGAATTCATGTCAAGTCGTTTATCCTATGATATCCAAACAGATCTATATATTTCAGATGTCTGTTTTGCCAGCTGACTATTGCAAAGAATAATTAGGCTACACCTTTACTACAATGCCCTAAAGTTCCGTTTTGAACCACCTAATCAATCGCAGCGGAGGAAAAGAGAAAGACCAGAAGAAACTGAAGATCAGCTGCGCCGAAAGAGGGAAGATACAGAAAGATATGCAGCTTCACGCGCGTCACAAATTCAAAAAACAAGAGGATCTTAGACGAAGATTAAATGCTCATATGACTGCAGCAGCAAGACAGTTTGAAACTCAAAAACAAGCTGGTAGAAGACAGATTAGATGCTAAACGGACTGCATCAGCAAGACAATCTGAAATTCAACATGAATTTGTAATGAGACGTATCATGAATACACAGCTGACTGCAGCTGCCGGACAATCTGAATCTCCAGAAGTAAGAGGGAGGAGACTCAGAATGAATATTCGACGGAATGCAGAAACCAGGCAACTGGATATATTAGACTGAAAATAAACATTACTATAATTGTATATTTTTTTTATTATTATTGATGTGTATTGTAATATTTAAATAAATATTGTAACATGCATATGTTTATAGCTTTCTGTAATCTTTTATTTAGTTAGAGATGTGATGATTGCTTCTGTTATAGGCCAAAATACACAAACCAGAAGGTTATATGCAACCATGACGATATTGGCTTGTAGGTAGCACCTCTTTGTTCTACATAAAAACTGGCAATAATTTCTATTGTGCTACCTGGATGGATATAGCTGTATCACCTACATGAATGTTAACAGCCACTTATTATATGTTCAATACTCTCTAATCAATATCTTTCAAAAACATAGTACAATTTTGGCAGCTCATTCCAAACCCAATCTATGACGGGTATTTCTTTTAGTGTATATATATATATATATATATATATATATATATATATATATATATATATATATATATATATATATATATATATATATAGTAAGGTAATAAAAAGTTTGGTAATCCGTGTGGATAATTCCGAAGAAGATGTAATCAAGAAAGCTCAATGTAACGCCAGAGCAAATATTAATTAAATAATTAAGAAAGCGACAACCTTAAGGTTTTATGACTATAATTTTTTTCAGCCGAAAATATATTTTTAATTGTTCATCAGGTCACGTATCTAGTCTGGAGAAATAAATTATAGTCATGGAACCTTAAGGTTGTCTCGTTCTTAATTATTTAATTTATATATATATATATATATATATATATATATATATATATATATATATATATATATATATATATATATATATATATATATATGTATATGTTTGTGTAGTTGGGCAGCAAATTCTCTTTTAGACATGTTTGATTGAATAAATTACAAACATTTTGTCGGCTAATGTTTAACAAAATCAATTCATACTCACGAATAACTTTCCGTGTATTGATGTTAAAGTATGAAAGAAATGTACTATACCTATTTAAATTTTATTAATGAGAGTCTCCTTAATATTTTTAGTTCATTGTAGAAAATCTTTTTTGAGGAGGAGTTAATAATGACTTCCCAAAATACATTGTAGATGAATAAATAAGATGAAATATAAAAATAAAACCTCAACATATGTCAAATAGAAAATAGTACTTCCCCAATGGACACTAATTATATCAAACTGTTATATTGTAACCAGATGCATGCTAACTTCAAATTGGATTAAAACTCATAAAGAATCTCATTTATACTACTATGTCTTCCATGGATTCTAAGAAAAATTATAGTTAATCATATATTAAAATACATACAGCAAATTTAATTATTTGCAATAACTCCTCCCCAATAACGGAGGTATTACGCAAAACCAACATTATATACCAATTTAAATCTCCCTTGGGAGAATGTATCTCCGAGAAAAAAACAAATATATATGTTGGGTATACAACAAATACAGGAACAAGAAAGCTTACATTACAAATGTCTGACTATTCGTTCATTGCGAGATATCTACAACAACATTCCTCTCCGCATTCACAATATAAAAATTACTAATCGAAACACAACTATCCCACACCATGAAAACAACAAATTTTGATTACAGATACTAGAAGCAATTTATATTAAAAAATTAAAGCCAGCACTGAACAGAATCAAATATGAATACTGCAGTAATGTTCTGAAATGCCTGTAAAGGAACAGTTTTTTCACGCTTTAATGCGCGCGTGACCATGACATTATAACATAGAGGGAAAAAATCCATAATAGATAATTTTGTCACGTTCTAATGAACGCTCAGCACATTGTCAACCGTTTTGGCTTTAAAAACATAAAGAAAAATTACGGTAATGGAAAACAACGGACAAATTTGTATAAAATACTTATATTAATGAACAACATATAGTTTTTTATTACTTGCACCCCTGAAGATAATCTTGGAAAAAAATCGAAAGTATTTGAGAAAGGAAAATAGAAGAAATTTAAACATGTATTGCACATTTCTCTCATCCTTTAACATCAATACACGGAAGGTTATTCGTGAGTATGAACGGATTTTGCTAATAATTAGCAGACATAATACCTGCAATTTATTCAATCAAACACATATATATATATATATATATATATATATATATATATATATATATATATATATATATATATATATATTATACAGCAAAAAAATTACCTCATGTGGATACAGATCATTTCAAACTACCACTGCTATGTGTCAGCTATCCTCCGCCCAAGAGTGTCTGGAAAAACAAAGTCAAGAACAGAGTGTCTTGGTCGGAGGATAGGTGACACAGAGTGGTGCTAGTTTGAAATAGACTATATCTACATGAGATAATTTGGGATTTGTTTGCTCTATAAAATATACGCTCTGTTATAATAAATACATTGAGCTCCCTGTGGATCAGTTTAATATCTAATATTGCTAGGATTCACCTGGATAATATACCATCGGATCTATTACCTGTAATATATGCATGTTTACACACACACACACACACACACACACACACACACACACACACACACACACACACACACACACACACACACACACATATATATATATATATATATATATATATATATATATATGCGCAGTGGTGTGAAACACATATTCGTACACATACAAATTTTTAATTTATTGTATTTTCGACTAATCAATAAACATACTTTTCATATATTTAATATATTCATAATAAATGCATAATAAATAAATATCCATAGAAAACTGGAAAGATTTTGATTTAATAGAAATAAATACAATGTATCCATGTTAATGGTTGAAAAAAGTAATCGTACAATGCAAATATCAGATTTTAAAACATTTTAATTGCTTTAATACTCGAGATTATTCAAGTGAAAGATTTTAGAATTTTCCAATAATGTTATAAGTAGTTATTCTTAGCCTAAAAATACAAACACACCGTTCTGTAATTGATATTCGTTCAAGAAGTTTATCATCATGGCAAGAGGTAAAGAATTGACGAATTCGCAAAAAGAACTGATTGTTAAGCTCTGAAAAGAAGCTAAAAGTTAGAGGAAAATCTCAGACAACCTGAATACTTCAAAATGTTGGTTGCTGTAGAAGTAAATAATGGCTAATCTACAAAGTATTAAATAAAGATTATGTATTGTTTTTTTGTATCGTACGAATATTCTTTCACCCATTAAAATGAATAAAAATGTCTTGATTCTTTTTTTTTCTATGCATATTTAGTCATTATGCATCTGTGTAGTTACTTATATGAAAAGTGTGTTTATACATTAGTTGAAAATACAATAAATTAAAAATTTGTATGTGTACGAATATTTGTTTCCCCGACCTAGTCTGTATATATATATTTATATAATTTATCCTCTGAAAAGAAAAGCTTTATTAGATCGCACGAGAAATTATATAAAAAACTAAATAAAAACACATTGTCAGTCGTTTTTAATGAAATGTGCATATATATATATGTATATACATGAAGAAATATAGTCTTAAAGTGTCCTATATTTATGGGATAAAGTGCTCAATATCAGAGATAGAGCGTATGTAAATATAAAAGTGATCATAGAAGTCAACACTTAGAGGCGACAGTCTGTTTTATGCTAGATGCAATCGTCAGGCCAGCGGTGAACGGTGACTTGACGATTGCATCTAGCATGAAACAGACTGTCGCCTCTAAGTGTTGACTTCTATGTTCACTTTTATACATATATATATATATATATATATATATATATATATATATATATATATATTATCGATTTCACCCCATGCACGGCAGGAAAGCCATAAATGCACAAGGGCTTACTCAGTGTGGAAGAATTAGGACCAGAAACATTAATAATGTTTAATAAATAATTAAAGCATTAATAATGAGAAAAGATTAATCAGGAAGACAGTAGATAGCAATTGACATTGCATTGAAATTTCTGCAGATTAAAGTTACCTGGAAAGCATGGAGCCGGAAGGGAATTCCTCAAGTGAGAAGTGCGAGAAAAGAATCTGTTAGCATAAAATCCTTTTAATGTTTCGTTTAAACGGCACGTTATATTTTCCCTGATGTAAGGAGGAATTTGCTCTCACGAAATGCTTCACCCAGCTCCTGGTTATAATTCTTTATGTAAAACGTAAATATCTACGGCCGCATCACGTTTACACACCGGCCACTGTGCGATCACCGATGTTAAGCAACGTCTAGACTGGTGAGTACCTTGATGGGTAACTGCTTGGGAATACCAGTTGCTGTAAGATTGGATATGCGGGTGGTGTGATGGACAATGTGTCGATTTGTTAATCGGAGAGCCGAGTTCCAATTCGCTTTTGGTTCGTTATATTCAATTACACGCAATTGTCTTTGGGAAATATATGAGTCCATCTCTTGTCCCCCAGTTATGGGTTAATTATTAAGACTTATAATACGAAAGCTTTATTATATCTCCCTACCAAAAAATTCTTAAAATCTAAAATATTTTCCGGCTTTAAATAAAGTCTAATGGGTTGATAAGTCGTAATAAAAGAATTAATCAGTCAAACTAAGTTAGCATCTCGGTGGAGTTTTCCAAAAGGATATTTCTGGATGATACGATTGCCAACTGTAAACATATTCCACAAATTACTGACAGGCGTAATGGCGTACGATCTGCGCTGATTCGCCTTGAAATTTACCGATGCCATTCCGTACACACTCTATTCGTGTTTTGTCACCTTCTTAGAAACACAAGAATTCTTCACTGTTCGCCCCATTTTCCTACTTCGCTAAAACACATACTTCCTCGATATCCAAAATGACGTAAAACGAAGACACAATTTCAATTAATTCATATGAAACGATATTTTGAGTTTTCCCAAAATCCCCACCAAGATTTTTTTCTTTTTCTACATAATGTGATGCAGTTGGAGGTTCGCCATTTATTGTTGCTCATGTGGGAGAATTCTTCTTTCTTTTTAGATTCTTTTCTTTCTGCTTTTCTTTTCTTTTTTTCCTTCCTTTTTTATTTTCGTTGTTTCTTTTCCATATTTATGACTGTCTTCTCTATTTCTTTTTTTATTCTTTTTCTTTCCTTTTCGTTTATCCTTTTTAATTGTTCTTCTTTCTTTTACGATTCTTTTCTTTCTGCCTTTCTTTTCTTTTTTTCTTTCCTTTTTAATTCATTCCTTTTCATTATTCTCCCTTTTTTTTCGTTTCTGTATCTTTTCTTCTTTCTTCTTCTTAGCCAATCCACTTTTATACTAATTCCACCTTTTATATCTATGATATTCTGGTTTATTTTTTATTTAAGATATTGGGGATTCTTTGCGGATAATATGGATTCTTTTATTTTCTCCATTTCATTTTTATTTCTTTTAAAAATCTACTTATAATTTTCTTCACGATTCCACACATCAAATTCTCTTATTAGAGATACACCTTCTATTCGTCCGTCAACCATTCCTTCTGTTTTTCCTTATCGTTTCCCCGTCGTTCATTCTCATAAACTCCTGTCCGAATCATTGTTAATCCTATTCTCCTCCAGGGACCTACTATTCATCCTCCCACGCTACCCTGATCTTCACCCAAACTTATTATTCATTGGGCCTAAAGGAACCAGCGTCATATGTAGTGTTTACACTGCCAAACTTTGCATCAGCTACGATGTCAGCGTTGCCACAAACACAGCTTGATCTCAACCTCAGGTCTGGCAGGTATCATTGAGGATTTAGACTTAAGAATCATTTGATCCGCGGTTTAACCTCCAAATGCATTTCTTACGCATGCGCCAACCGAGAAACCCATACGGAAAAATAGAGTAAATCACCTAGAAGGAGAATGGGATGGAAAGGAATCGACAAAATATTGTCGATCCTTTTCGCAATTTGTCGGACAAGTTAAATGTAATTAGTCGAATAAAAGAAAAGTCAAATAATGGAAGAAACAAAGAAAGAAGAAAAGAGAGGAGAAATTAGAAACGAAAAGAAAAAGGTGATGTAAGGAAGGAAGGAAGGGTTAAAGGAATGAAAAGAAAGAGCATGCAGAAAAACAGGGGTTAATTTAAGCGATAGGAAGAAACGGAGTAAAACGGAAGTAGATGATTCGATCGAAAATGGAAGAAAGCCAAAGGAGTAATGAGAAAAAAATGGAGAAAACGTAAATAAATAACACACATGTCAAAAATTAAGTTTGGGATGGCCCCGAAAAGACCTGAGAATTTTAACAGCGTAGCCAAATGGAACGTAATATATACTTTTTCCTCAATCGACAGTGAGTCATCAGTTATGTTCCTTGCGTGATACACGCTTAGGCGATCATGTATCTTTCGATACATGACTGACGAGGCAGATTGTTTCCCGCAGTAGGTTGCCATTTCTTTCTGCGGTAGACCAGTTTACCAATAGCTTGGAAAAGAGGAGGATCCATACCTTTACCAAGAGTATTAGCGCGTGATAAATCAAATGGATCCAACTGGAATCAGAACTCGGCTCTCCGATTACACAATCCGAGCCGCTATCCATTACTCCACCCGACAGTGAGTACGCTGTTTAATTCAGCGTGTAGACCAGAGATTGAATGATAGTTTCAAAGTAAACAATGGAAAGTTCAGGATAGAGGAGTTATTTCATGGTTGTATTCCACGAATGTGTACATGGCAACTGACTCCCACCACAAAACATATATACTATTTAAGGATAAATGTGGCTCTTTTTAAAAAAATATCTTGGTTCAAACCAGAATATATGTTGGGATATTATTATTATACATAAATAAAAATAAAATATAAAATAATAATAATAATAATGATAATGATGATGAAAATATAAATAAAATAAAATTAAACAATAATATGTAAACCTTGTTAAAATACATTAAATAAGAAATAAAAATAATAAAATTACCCCCAACATGCAACACAAACTGTTCCTGCTGGAAATACGGATATCCCGACAAAAGAATTTAGATTCAATCACTTCGCCAAGAACCCTGAAGCAAGCAACACATGCGTAACTGTTCTCTGTGATATTCTCCCTTTTATAACATGTACCTTAACACGAGCGTAAAAATACACAAACCTATACACACAAATACCTAAATAAAACTGTATGAAATTAACTTAAAATTTATCCTGCGTTTTCCTGTGACCGTGTACGTTTATTTTCATGTTTTCCATCGTAAAATACTACTATGGTGTGAGTGAATGCACCACATATCGTAGAAATCAAATTCTGATGTTTGGTCATTCGTTTGTTCAGAATTTTGTAAGTTAGTTATACCGAGATTTCTTTTTTTTTTTTACCCATTTCCCCATAGCAAGGCGGTAATGCCACTAGTACGCAGGGGGTTACAGGGAGTGAAAGTGAAAGAGGAGTGAGAAGAAAGAGGAGTGAGAATAGGATAAAAGATGAACGGGGTTAAGCAAGACAGAAGATGGCGATTGATGTTGCATTTAACTTTTTAAATATTTTAGTTATCAGGAAAGTAATGAAAGAGAAGTGTGTTCCACTGGTGGGAAATACGGGAAATAAGCCGTAGGGAAGTGGCGGGAAAATGGTGGGAGCTAGTTGCCAATATAATAGCACGCTTAAGATGTTTTTATAATGATATATATATATATATATATATATATATATATATATATATATATATATATATATTTATATATGATTATATATATATATATATATATATATATATATATATATATATATATATATATACGTATGTATATATATATATATATATTTCTAAAAAGAAAGAAAAGTCAGATTTATAATCCAAAATTCTTTTACATTGGTTTTTAAAAACAGTGTTCAATACACATTCGAGCATAATATTTTAATGAGTTTTTTTTTAATATATATTCATCGCGACACAGAAATTACCATGATTCGAAACCGAAACCTAAATCTTAAATTAAACTTAAAATTTGAAGTTCAGTTCCATTTTCAAGCGATGTAGAATAACTACTTGAAAATGGATCTAAACTTCAAATTTTAAGTTTAATTCAAGATTTAGGTTTGGGTTTCGAATCATGGTAATTTCTGTGTTGCAATGAATACATATTTTAAAAACCGAATTATAACATACATATATATATATATATATATATATATATGTGTGTGTGTGTGTGTGTGTATGTGTGTGTGTATGTGTGTGGGTGTGTGTGTGTACCCCAAATTGTACTCATTATTTAAATGTTGATAAATACAGTGGTTTTTGAATTGCAAACACGATTAATGGTTAAAATTAAGAAATATTTATGTTGACTTACGTAGAAGTCTTAATTAAATATTAAATTAAATTAAATTCACGGATCGTTTTCGTTCTTAAAACCAACAGCATGATTAACTTCACATACCATTTAATTATAGTAGTGAAGGGTTGTGCAGGAGTAAACATATATTATATGTAATTGCTTACTTATCAATCTATTTATATGCCATTATTATTTCGAATTATTGTTCGTATTTTGTCTGATGTAGTGTTATTATAGAAACAAAGTTTCTGCAAAGTATATTTGGGCCATCATCAGGCGTCTATTGTTTGGTGGATATGGTATATGTGTTGATTATCGTGATATTTCATTTCATCCTTGCTATTTATTGTCGGGGGTGGTGACATAGTGGATATAGTTTGCAATAAACGCCTTACTGTCATCTTGTGATCGTGACTTTAATCAGTGAAACATGTAATGAAACGCTAGTTCTAGAGAACCGAGTAAGAAATGGTACCATAGAGACAAGAAATATATATATATATATATATATATATATATATATATATATATATACGATTGCGTGAAACAGCCTGTCGCCTCTGAATGATAACTTCAATGTTCACTTTTATATTTATATTTCCATTCACTCTATATCTATTGAGCACATTATCCCATAAATATAGCACACCTTAAAACTATATATCTTCATATATATATATATATATATATATATATATATATATATATATATATATATATATATATATATATAACAACCAAGGTGAGAAAATTTGTTAGAAATAATAAAAGGATACTGGTAAGTAAACATCGTAGAAAGGAAATAATAATAATCTATCACGGCCTTTTCATTCACTCTATCTCTCTCTCTCTCTCTCTCTCTCTCTCTCTCTCTATCTATCTATCTATCTTTCTCTTTCTATATCTATCTATCTATCTTTAAAATTTATAAGATAAGCATGTTATAACATCACTACGAACATTTTTGATTGTAAAACTTAAAACGTTTTTATTTTGCAATCAACACCATCACTTGACAAGACACCAGAAGTATTGAAACAAAATGGCTATTTTTGTGGTCACCTTATAACATAATTATGCTATAATTATTAAATAAATATTATGCACTCTACTTTGTATTGAGCACTCTTTTAAAAATAGTGGTTTTGGTAATTGAGATATTATTCCCTTTTTACCAAACTTGTATTCGGATATCTACCTATCTATCTATCTATCTATCTATCTATCTATCTATCTATCTATCTATCTACCTACCTATCAAATGTTATACCTATCTACCTTATGAAAGAAAATATGATTCTCTGTCCGTTACACACTGTGTGTGACCTTGCATATTGTGTATATAATTTATGAGCTTATGTCAAGTTTGTGAATAAATGACTTACACGTTATAGAAAATTTAATTCACACCCAAGCACGTACACACACTCATACAGACAAACATTGAGTTTGAAATAAAACATGTGGAATTTGGTTAGACACCCAGCGTGGTTTTAAACTTGTCACAGGGAATTTGGCACATGTTGTAGAGTCAAAGTACATCTTGATGATTAGGTTACACTGGGATCCATAACTATGTTTACAGCCAGTGCAGTGATGGCTCGGTATCGACAGAAATCAGTGGTTAGACCATATAATTCCCTTGATGGAATCAACAGCCACATGTCTGTGAACAAGGTGAACCTTTAATTTGGGGACATCGGCTTTGGTTTGACTTAGCCAAAACAACTCTACATATGAATAAATAACTCTCCGGCTTTCAAACGCAGATATTAATCTGGAACTGTTCCGTCCTGGGTATACAGATAAACTACGTCTGCGTCCTGGGTAAGATGATAAACTACATCCAACTGCAAGGAATCTGATCAGGAGGTTCTGAGGATCGTGGAATCACCTCTTAATTGCTGGTTGTTCCCAGGTCCATCCTGACCCGGGGTGGTAGCATCTATTAGGGTCCCAGGGGTGGTAGCATCTATTAGGGTCCCAGTTATGGGCAAATAGTTAACCCCCAAACTGGAGCCAAAACACTATGAATGTGTAAAAATATATTTTAAGGCCAGAAATTCTTTGTAAAAAAAGTTCTTACCAGCTATAATTTTTTGCAAAAAAAAAATATTACCAGAAATAGAGTTTTGAAGGAAAAAAAATTTACCAGCAATACATTTGAAAAACAAAATTAACAGCAATAAAAATTTTGTCGGTATTACATAACCCATTGAGGTTGATATGCTGTAAACCAAAACAAAACAAAGAATGGATTTTTGAAGAAAGATTATTACCACCAAAACTTTTTTAAACAAAAAATTAAGAGCAATACATTTTTGAAAATAAATATTACCAGCAATAAAAATCTTGCCAGCATTAAATAACTCACTTAGGTTGATATACCATAAAACAAAACAAACCAAACCAAACTGTAACTGGTCACCTGCTCAGTTGTGGGGTCAACTTACGACCTCCACGTTCATCGGGCAGATGATAAAGATGACGATATCAATTAATTTATATCTATCCTCTTCCTATACAAGTCTGTTCATATTCATTTATATATATGTACTGGTACATAGGACTCTACAGCATAGAGATACCAGCCAAAAATCTCAATTTAATGATGGGGAAATTAATTTAGGATATTTTTGTTAATTAAAGGTGAGGAAAAGTGAATTCATGTATAAATTTATGACACAAGTGAAATGAGACAAAAAATCAAACAAAGAATTTCTCAGAGAAAAACCCGTTAATTTGTTTAATCAAATAAAAATCAGTTAAATAAAATGTTATTGAACTTTGTTGAAATTAATCATTAAAAAATAAAATTATTTTCTTTAAAGCTTTACCTTTTTAATTTTCTAGGAATATCATAATAACTATTCTAGAAATATTGAAATGTGTATACATGCCCACAGGCAAACCCTCCTGGATATGACGATAAACAGCATCCAGCAGCAAGGGCTCTTGTCTAGAGGTTTTGAGGATCATGGAATCACCTTTTAATTGCTGTTGCTCCCACGTCCACCTTGACCAGTTATGGACAAAAAGTGAACCTTCAAACCGGACTCAATCACATTAAAATATAAAAATAAATTTAAAAAAAAACATTACCAGCATAATATTTTCATAGTAAAATAGTAAAAAATAAATAAAGAAAGAAAGAATACCAGCAATGCATTTTTTGGTAGGGGGGAGGAGATGACAAAAACTAATAAGAAAATAAAATTTCGGCATTAAATGACACATAAGTAGTTGATATACAGTTAAACAAACAAACCAAACCAAACGATCACCTGAATTAACCAGCGTCACTACCTAGATGGGTGATTGCATTAGAATACCAAGTGCATTAAGCCTGGATGTGTGGGTAGGGTAATGGATAATGGTTCCGAATTTTTAACCGGAGGGCCGAGATCCAGTTGAAGTAAAAAAAAATTAAAATTACCAGCAACACATTTTTGGCAAACAATTACCAAAGCTCACAAGAAAATATAATTCGGCATTATGTGATTGACACGGTTGATATGCCGTTATCAAACCGAAAAAGAACAAAAACAAAATCACAGGCAAACGTACATACGCATGCAATTTCAATTACATTGAAATGGAAAGATTGATGGAGCTAATTTTCTTTCCTATCCTTTAAGAAACCCTGTGTAACAGAAAAATAGTGAAGTCCGAAATCTGTTGCCCTAGAAGCCTTTTTATGACTCTTTTAAAATTTAAACTGAATATTTTTACTAATAAATAATATCTATCTGTCTATCTATCTATCTATCTATCTATCTATCTATCTATCTATCTATCTATCTGTGTCTACATAATGTCTCTCTCAGTCTATTCATATCTATCTATCTATCTATCTATCTATCTATCTATCTATCTATCTGTGTCTACATAATGTCTCTCTCAGTCTATTCATATCTATCTATCTATCTATCTATCTATCTATCTATCTATCTATCTATCTATCTATCTGTGTCTACATAATGTCTCTCTCAGTCTATTCATATCTATCTATCTATCTATCTATCTATCTATCTATATATCTATCTATCTATCTATCTATCTATCTGAGTCGGTTCCTTGTCTGTCTGTCTATGTAAGTCATCCCTTATCTATCTATCTATCTATCTATCTATCTATCTATCTATCTATCTATCTATCTGTGTGAATATATATCTATAAATGTGAATATCCATTCCAATGTCATTTGACTGTCTATCTATCTATCTATCTATCTATCAATCTATCCATCTATATATATATATATTGGATTGAACCTTGCAAGAACGAGTCCAGCTTACCTCGTTACGAATTCCAGGAAATAGCGCAAATCAAAACCGGATGTAGCAAAATACAAGACTATATAGGAGGGAAGGGGGGAAAGTCCTTATTTCATTGGCTGATGTTGACTGACGTATGTCAATAAGAACGGTCGGAGTCCTAGCCATATTTTATTTATCTTTTTTGCAATGTCGAAGTGCGTAGCAAAACGCTATCAAGGAGGCGGCCTGAATCTTGTGGAATTAGGTCGGGGTTGCTGTTGGAGCCGATATGATGCAAAACCCGAAATCGGCTATGAAGACAGTGTATCACTGAAGACCTTCCTTGTTGCATCTGAAATGTATTACTCTTCATATATATATATATATATATATATATATATATATATATATATATATATATATATATATATATATATATTTATCTATCTATCTATCCATCTATCTATCTATTTGTGTGAATATATATCTATGAATGTGAATATCCATTTCAATATGTCATTTGACTGTCTATCTATTTATCTATCTTTTATGAGAACATGACAAAGAACTGTGCATACTCTATTCCTTGCAGTTGTGGCAAGGAATATGAAGTTTAAATTAGCTTTCTCTTAAGTAAGAACAATAAAAATGCGTTAATGAGAAGAGAGACAATGAAACCAGATATGGCTGATCATGTATAGAGGGGGAAGTGTAATCATCAACTCTTTTTCAATGAAGTGAACATACTGGCTAGAAAGGAACACTATGTAGAGATAGGCCACTGAAAGAGTCTTCATATATGCTAAGCTATACGTACATCCTTGGAATACCGAGCATAGAAATAAGTACAATGTCGGAGCGGTTAATAAAAAAAGAAAGATAAATGACAGCGGATCTTCAACAGCCACAGCCACAGCAGTTGTAACAAAAAGTGAAGCTTCTGTCTGGACATGTGCAGTGGAATGTAAACAATCTAACCCGTAGATGAAATAAAGTTTTCAGTTGGAAATGCTCGGTAGAGTACGGTGATGTAAATACCGACGCAGGCTTCAGGATTATTGGAGTGCACAACATTTTGCTTATGTCTGTCTCATTCTATTCATTATCTATCTATCTATCTATTCATTATCTATCTATCTATCTATCTATCTCAGTCGGTTTGTTATCTGTCTGTCTATTTAAGTCAACCTTTATCTATCTATCTATCTATCTATCTATCTATCTATCTATCTATCTATCTAAGTCATCCGTTATCTATCTATCTATCTATCTATCTATCTATCTATCTATCTATCTATCTATCTATCTATCTCAGTCGGTTTGTTATCTGTCTGTCTATTTAAGTCAACCTTTATCTATCTATCTATCTATCTATCTATCTATCTATCTATCTATCTATCTATCTATCTATCTCAGTCGGTTCTTTGTCTGTCTGTCTATCTAAGTCATCCGTTATCTATCTATCTATCTATCTATCTATCTATCTATCTATCTATCTATCTATCTCAGTCGGTTTGTTATCTGTCTGTCTATTTAAGTCAACCTTTATCTATCTATCTATCTATCTATCTATCTATCTATCTATCTATCTATCTATCTATCTCAGTCGGTTCTTTGTCTGTCTGTCTATCTAAGTCATCCGTTATCTATCTATCTATCTATCTATCTATCTATCTATCTATCTATCTATCTATCTATCTATCTATCTATCTATCTATCTATCTATCTCAGTCGGTTCCTTGTCTGTCTGTCTATCTAAGTCATCCCTTATTTATCTATCTATCTATCTATCTATCTATCTATCTATCTATCTCAGTCGGTTCTTTGTCTGTCTGTCTATCTAAGTCATCCGTTATCTATCTATCTATCTATCTATCTATCTATCTATCTATCTATCTATCTATCTATCTCAGTCGGTTCCTTATCTGTCTGTCTATCTAAGTCATCCCTTATCTATCTATCTATCTATCTATCTATCTATCTATCTATCTATCTATCTATCTATCTATCTATCTATCTATCTCAGTCTGTTCCTTGTCTGTCTGTCTAAGTCATCCCTTATCTATCTATCTATCTCTAAAAAATATAAGCTATGCATGTTATAACATCACTACGAAAATTTTAGATTGCAAAAAAAAGTTTTTATTTTGCAATCAACACCATCACATGACAAGACACCAGAAGTATTGAAACAAAATGGCTATTTTTGTAGTCCGCTTATAACATGCTTATTCTATAATTATTAAATAAATATTATGCACTCTACTTTGTATTGAGGACTCTTTTAAAAATAGTGGTTTTGGTAATTGAGATATTATTCCCTTTTTACCAAACTTGTATTCGGATATCTATCTATCTATCTATCTATCTATCTATCTATCTATCTATCTATATATCTATCTATCTATTAATCGATCGATATATCTATATATCTCATTGAGTTCATATCTATCTGATTCTGTTCATTCTCTCTCTCTCTACCTATCTATCTATCTATCGCATTTTTTCATATCTATCTGATTCTGTTCATCTATCTATCTATATATCTATCTATCTATAGTCCATATCTATATGATTCTATTCATTATCTATCTATCTATCTATCTATCTATCTATCTACTATTGTCCATATCTATATGATTCTGTTCATTATCTATCTATCTATCTATCTATCTATCTATCTATCTATCTATCTATCTATCTATCTATCTATTCATTCATGTGATATATAGTTAATTTGCTTCTATATACACCGTGCATTTGCTGAGCGTGATTTTATACTGTCACAACACTCAATAGGTAGATTATTTCCCTATCACGAGAGAAAATGTTAATATATAACGGCAGTAACTTTCCTTTTTGGCGCCAGAAAGATTTATGTGAAAACGATAGTTAACATTAATGTGTCATTTTACATAATCACAAAATGATACATAGCAAATACGACTAAATAAATTAGCGTTGTTTTGTTTTGTAAATGGTTTCCCCATCTGGTTCTGCAAATTTAAATTTCACTTACATATTAAATAAGGAAAATATTTCACCAAGCAAATGTGTAGAATTCGTGAGAAGGGCCATTACCTTCTGAGCTTACGGCAACTCGTATATAGCGAAGCTCCCCTCAAGTTAAACATCATATCCGCATGCAAACTCTGCGTGTAAATACTCATAATTATACACATCATTTTATTCAATCTTCTTAATTATATCTTCCTAATTATCATGTAAATATATCTCCAGGAATTGCCTGATATCTGTCATTCTTTATTGCACAAAATCCAGATACGGCGAAGAATGTAGTATCGTTGCTATATCTGGGAAGGGGCTTCTCAATACTGCCTGTCCAACCTGGATAGAATTCAAAATCGTTTACATGGTTTTATGGAGGGACATTTATTTTACACTGTTCTTTCAATACATTACTTTCCATATATATATATATATATATATATATATATATATATATATATATATATATATATATATATATATATATATATATATATATATATAGAGCTAACCGGTTCGAACCACGCTCAACAGAGGAAAATCGAGGTTAATAAAATAAATTATTTAAAAAAAATAATAGACAAAGTGTGTGGGGTGGAGAGAAAAAAATTAGATGGTAATTAGTAGGAGGCCTAATACAAAATACTTCTTTTTACATAGAGAATACTTTTTTCTCCGCCCCAATACACTTTGTCTATTTTTCTTTTTTGTAAATAATTTACTTTATTAACCTCAATTTAACGCTGTTGAGCGAGGTTCGAAACCGGTTAGCTACCCCTTTTTTCATTTTTACTTTTATTCTCATCATGAGTGGTAATAATAAAATGAATTTTTGACTGTTTATCGCAGTGATAAAGTTTTGTACCAATAAACATATATATATATATATATATATATATATATATATATATATATATATATATATATATATATATATATATATATATATATATATATATATAACCAAGTTTAGGATTGGTATATACGGAATGAAATCCAATAGCCAACAATCAATATTCTTTAAAGAGTGCTCAATACAGAGTAGAGCAGATATAATTATTTATATGAATATTACAACATAAATATGTTATAAAATCACGACAAAAGTAGCCATTTTGTTTCAACACTTCTTGTGTCTTGTCAAGTGATAATATAGAATATAGAATAAATGGTTTTAAAAGTTTCAAATTAATCAACGATCCTTAGCTAAGAGTAAACGCTGTTACGTAAGCCAGAGTGGCCAATCAAAAAACAAGTATAGGATGATTCGAAAAATTTTACAACTAAGCAAGGCTATCTAGATATTAAAAGATTTATAAAATTTGAAATTAAAATTAAAAGTAAAAAATTAAAATTACCTATTTAGAAATCTAAATCAGATCTCTATTAAGTTTTAAATTGTTGAATTACTAAGGAGAAAAAAAAAAAAAATAAAATAAAATAAAATAAAAATTTGCCTATGTGTGGTTTGCTTTTTTGTATGTGTGTGTATATATCTAGATGCGTCCGAGCGTTTGGCATGCTCTTGTTCGAGTGATTTCACGTGAGAGGCGACTAACATGCTGAAATGTAACGAAAAATGTATACATCTATGTCTGGGACTCTAAATACAACTTTCAACTTAATTTCAATGAAAATATAAATTAAATAGCATATATATCTTTTATTTTTATTTTTAGATTTATTTATTTTTTTATTTTTATTTTTATTTTTATTTTTTTATTTTTTTTTTTCTCCTTAGTAATTCAACAATTTAAAACTTAATAGAGATCTGATTTAGATTTCTAAATAGGTAATTTTAATTTTTTACTTTTAATTTTAATTTCAAATTTTATAAATCTTTTAATATCTAGATAGCCTTGCTTAGTTGTCAAATTTTTCGAATCATCCTATACTTGTTTTTTGATTGGCCACTCTGGCTTACGTAACAGCGTTTACTCTTAGCTAAGGATCGTTGATTAATTTGAAACTTTTAAAACCATTTATTCTATATTCTATATTATCACTTGACAAGACACAAGAAGTGTTGAAACAAAATGGCTACTTTTGTCGTGATTTTATAACATATTTATGTTGTAATATTCAAATAAATAATTATATATATATATATATATGTATGTATGTATGTATGTATGTATCCGAATGCAAAAGAACGAAGAATTATAATTATTCGCTCATAATATTAATTTAAAACTGGGCTCAATAAAAAACTAGAATTTCTTATTTTCAATCCTTTCTCTTTATATAAATGATTTTTTACCTTTTATGGCAAATGTTTCAAAGACGGAGAGTGAAGCAGTGTTTTATTAATCGTAATTCTGAATAAAATCATTTTGTAGCATTATTGTTTGCCACCAGAAGAAACATTGATTTAACGTTGAAACAAAATGTACAATTTTGTAGCTGATATTTGCATGTTCTAATGTAACAGTGAATAATACCCACACACGCGCGAGCGCACACACTCACACACACACGCACACACACACACACACACACACACACACACACACACACACACATATATATATATATATATGTATATATTTTTATATGTTTCTCCACGAGATCACTAAAAAAAGAACATAGCATGATGAAAAAGACGCCAAACTTGACGAAAACAAAATTTTATCGTCTAAATGTTTATGTTATTATTAAGAGGAAAGATCAAAGTATTTTGGGGGTATTTTTTATATTTTTTAATCGTTCCTAACACGTCCGAAAATTTCGTTAAAAATCTTGTTTTTTTTTTAGTCAGCAAAATTGACAGATGGCAACAATTTTCTTCCATTTTATAAAATCTATGAAAATCTCAGTTTCAAATTCTTTTAAATATCAATTATCATTTTTTCAAAACTTATTTTAAGAAAATCTGAAATTATAATGTTTATTTAAAATATTTTGAACCAAGCTTAACTTAGCTTCTGCGTCAAAAAGATGTAATTTGAAAATAAAAGAAAGCAGGGCATAAACTTTCGCGTCACTTGACAGGTGATGAAAGACATATTGACAGATTCCGTCAGGATAATTTGTTCTACGGAAGGAGAAAAGTGAAATATTTTACATTTAAGTGAACAAATTACTTACCTCGTTATTTTTAAGGAAAACTTTCAGCGCTCTAATTTTTTTTGTTTTTTGTACTTAGCTTTCACCTTTACGTTTATGATGCTTTATGAAAAATATATTATAAACAAATTAAAATGAGACTGTTACGAATAAGATTAAATTTCATAAGAAAGATATCTAATTAATTTATAGGTACCTTTCTCATGAAATTTTATCAGAAGTGTACATAAAATGCTATAATTTTATGTACATTTATTACATTTTAATGTGTTATTTGTATTTCCATTCATTTTATTATTAATTTTGATATTTCATTTATCGAAAAATGCCATAACTGAGATTAATATATAAATAAGATCATATAAAATTCATAAGATGATACTGATACTTTTAGGTACCATTCTCAGTTGAAATTGAAAAATCAAATAAACTTCTCCACACGTGTTTCGCAAAAGTAAAAACCTTAACAGCGAAGAACAATGCTTAACTTAAATAACGCAACTTAATTGTATTCTGGTGGGTCTTCCGTACTTTATAATTAGAGCCCGATTATAAACACAACATTACATTTCTTAATTACTGCGGATCTTCTGATTAGTCAAAACGATACAATTTACAAAGCACTAAACAAAGATCTATCTCATAAGGACACTTACAAATCCTGGTGCGGCTTCTAACTAATTTTATAATATTTTAACAACTTAAATGTAAAAATCTATTATAATTTAAAAATAACAAATAAATGATACAATGGTAAAATTCACAGCTGATTTTTAGGTAGGGGGGATCCAATTAAAAACAAAAAAAAATTATTTGCATTGCTCAAAGACTTTTACTTTTAACTATTGTAATCACTAAACCTGACGCGATCGAATTCCTAGCGTTTTCATAAAATTAGTTATGGGGGCGGATAATAAATATATAATTTTTTTTGCCATGACTTTAATAAAAGAAAACATATTTATAATTATTTCTATCATCTGTGGATACTTTCTGAAAGTTTCATTAACAACCGACAATTAGTTTATTTTTACAAGATTTTCCAATTTAATGTGTGTCATACAAAAAAAAACCTGCTAAAAATTGTATTCGTGATTTTACTAGTTCCGGTGATACAAACAGAAACAAGGATTTTTACATGAAAATTGACATTGTTCTAAAAAGAAGGGAAACTTTAAAAAAAATAATTAAAATAAACTTTGATCGTTCCACTTAATAATAACATAAATATTTAGAAGATAAAATTTTGTTTTCGTCAAGTTTGGCGTCTTTTTCATCATGCTATGCTCTTTTTTTAGCGATCTCATGGAGGTACCTATATACACATATATAATTCCATGTTAGATTTTTTTTTTTTAAGCTTATCACTCCAAGCAAGGCTGGAAGCCACTAGCACGCAAGGGGTTACAGAAGGTTTGGGGGAAGAGCAGATAGGAGTGGTAAAGGAGAGGATTTGGAGAAAAATAGTGGATCGATCAAGGCAAGGGGGTTACAGAAGATTTGGAGCGAGAGCAGATAGGAATGAAAGGTGAAAGGATGTGGAGAAGGGAAGTGGATAGATCAAGGCAACTGGAGATGTCGATTGACGTTACACTTAAATAGTTGGAGATTGTAATTGTCAGGGAAACAGGAATAAGGAAGAGGGTTCCACAGGCGAGATGTGCGAGACATGAAGCTATCGTACTTGATTATTTTATTACGTATGCATATATAATTTCACCTTTGTAAGTATAAACCTTGGTTTAAAGTGCATACTATATAACGCCTTAACATATAATTAAGTTAACTTCGTGTATTCCATGAGACATTATTAATTTAATAATGTATTTTAATAAGCATAATTTTTTCTATTACCAATAATGACGTTTTTTTTATGCAATAAGGGAATAATCCCAAATGATATATAGTGTGTTTACGTAAATTAAATTTTTCTTTTAATTTTTTAAAATATGTTTCTAATTTTTTCGTCGTTTGAACTTAAGACTTTGATCGATATAAATTATAAATAATTAATTTAAATATTATAAACAACAATAAAATGAACAAGGCTAAACACACAATTTTAAATCAGCACCACGAGAACGCGAATTTTATAATGCTTAACGGACAGGGATTATTTTGTACCTGAAGAAGCGTATCCAAATGAAACTCTGAGTCGAGCCATCGACGAAAAGTATTACGTATATTCATTAATATGTATATATGTGTGTGTGTGTTTGTGTGTGTGCGTGTTTGTGTACGTATATATGTAGAGAAAGAGAGAGGGTGAGAGAGGGAGAGAGAGAGGGAAGGAGAGATAGATATATGAATACATATAGATAGATATGAATAGGCATAGGTAGTTGGATTGATATGAATAGACGTACATAAATAGATAGATGAATCGATAGATAGATAAATAAAGATATATATATATATATATATATATATATATATATATATATATATATATATATATATATATATATGAATAAATATAGGTAGATATAAAGAGGCATAGATGTTTCGATAGATATAAATTGACATAGATAGACAGAGAGATAAACAAAAATGATAATGATACATATATCAATATACTAATGTAGATAGATCAGTATATATATATATACATATATATATACATATATATATATATATATATATATATATATATATATATATATATGAATGGACATGAATACACATAGATATGGATAAAAATACATAGATGTATCGACAGATATAGACATAGATAGATAATGATACATATATCAATATACTAAGATATATAAACAAAAAGATAATGATAGATATATCAAAATAAATAGATAGATAGATAGATAGATAGATAGATAGATAAAAAAAGATACATACATCTATACTAACGTAGATAGATAGATATGAATAAACATAGGTAGTTAGATATCAATAGCCATAGATTTATCGATACATTTAAATAGATATAGATTGACAGATAAATAGGTAAACAAAACTGATAACGATACATAAATAAATATACTAAGATACTAGGATAGATAGATAGATAGATAGATAGATAGATAGATAATGTATTTACCTGTAATTTATACGTACAGCGAAATGGAAGATCTTTTGCTCTATGTTAGACATGTTTCAGCCTGAATAACGTTTACTGGGTCCATGGTCCAGAAGGCAGACGATAACATGAATAAAACAATTGACTAATAAACATATATACAGTGACGTTAATTACAGTGGCGAAAAATGAAGACCAAGAAAACCTAATAATATCAACTAATTATTTAAATAAGAAAGCGTCGCTTATAATTGTCCTACAACCACCTTCAGTATGTAATTATATACAGGCTAATTGCAATTAACAATTACTACAATAGATAAAGTAGTAAGATGAGTTCAATTATGGTGATCTGGTTGTTCAATGAAGGCCTCGGTTGTACTTTTCAAAATATTCTGACGAGATCACGTAAACATTTTGCTCACTTAACGTTTATTCCATTCTTCTGATTTTAACGATAATTTAAATTGCAAGATTTGGAAGCAGGAGAAACTGGAACTAACATATATTCTTTGCTATCACAAATCCCGCTATGTACAAGGCTTACGGTAAGGTTAATCGTAATAGTCTCCTAATGTGAAAACATGGGCATCTGGCCGCGTGATTAAAACGTTCGCTTTCTGACTATGAGACACAGGATTGAATCTCACAACTTCTGGGTGTTATCGGTGTGGAGCTAGCGGGTTGAGTGGAAATGGCAAGACGGAACCCTTTGGAAGCTGTCGATGATTGTGCTAGCACGAAGTCACAAGTCATCGTGACCGAGGGCTTTAGCGTACTGGTCTTGTTCAGAATGGTGATCAGGCTAGATAACGAGCTCTCTCACAGAAACTGTAACTAATGTCCGCTCAGCATAGTTGCATTATAGACAACAAGTGGGCCATGTTATATATATATATATTAAAAAATATATTTTTCCTCAGCGGTAGCAAAGTTCTAAACTTCATGCACGATGCAATTGTCAGGTGCTGAATGAAAAATGACTTTGGGAAAATTTGAGTATTTATATTTAAACATTTATGATAGTGGAGTAGTTATATAATAATAATAATAATAATAATATATATATATATATATATATATATATATATATATATATATATATATATATATATATATATATATATATATATATATATATATATATATACATTTTTTGCTTAAATGTGATTTTAATGTATAATCATATTTGAGGAGAGCCTCTGTTTTTTTTATTTACTAAAAACTATATTTATTTACATTTAATGGCCTTGAAATAACGTTTCAAGCAATAAATTGGAAAAAAAAATTAAATATTAAAAATTATATATATATATATATGGCCGATAACAATAGCATCATATATAGGT
>OZ038487.1:85578490-85600990 GCA_964036315.1 Acanthosepion esculentum
GATTAACTGAAAATACCTTTTGTATTAAAATGCATTCATTTGATTCGGTTTGACTTGTTTTCAAATATATTATACTGTTTTCAGAACCCACTTCATATATACATATATATATATATATATATATATATATATATATATATATATATATATAATAATAATAATAATAATGATAAAGACTTAAACACGAATATTCCATGGTCATAATTTATTCCATTGGAATCGTGAAAACGATCCAATTCATCAGACCTACAAATTCAAAAAGAAAACAGAAAAAACAACACCGGGAAAAAAAAATAGTGAGAGTCTATGTATGAGAGTGTGGGACGAATGCTAGAGCAAATGATATCTATAGAGAGGGGTAACAGACGAGAGAAGAACAGGAAGGTCTAAAGATGAAGGGGCATTAAGATTTAACAGTGAGAAGTTTTAAAGAGTGGGGGGTGAAAGACGGTTTAAATGAGAAAAAATGCACATATATATATATTGAATTTTTCATCATAAGCAAGAAGATAATATTGTCACAAAGACACCAGAGGAAACTGGCTGTGAAAGAATACTTTAGAAGGAAGGTGAAACGCAATTCTAAACAGGAAACAAGGAATAACTATCTACTCAAGTACAAAAACAGGGGAGGAGTATGAACAGGGATAGTAAAGATAGTAAAGATCGTGAAGACTATCTAATCCTATTTCGGAAAAAGAATAAGAAAAAAATATCAATTAAAATTTCAAAGTTTAGGCGAAGACATTAAAAGAATAGAACTGAAGTAGACTTTAGAAGGAATAGGAAACCCAGTCTGAAGCTGGAAACAAGGGATAAACCTCAATTGTTAAAAACGACAGGGGAGGAGTGTGAACAGGACGATAGTGGAATACACACACATATATATATATATACACACACCCCTGTCTCTCTCTATATATATAATATAAAAGGCTCTAACACTAATATTCCATCCTTATTGGATCATATATATACATGATAGAAATTGTTAGGAGGATTGGATAATTATAATTAAGTAATTCATTGAGCCTGAAAGAAACCTCAACAGAATGCAGAATGCACTGGACGGCCGTTTCGTGCTATACTTGGGACTCATCAGCAGTGGGCATACACTACCGAGAATTGAAACCCGGACAGTGAGGTCATCAAGCAAACGACATACCAACTGTTCAACGGGCCGCGGTGACGAAGATGTAGCAATTCAGACTCAATATAGCGCCCATCTATTCCGTAGTTGAACTCAACTGAAATTCTCTGTAACCATAGGAATGTACCCCCGGGAGCCACAACTACTATCACTAAGCCTCTCAAATTGAAGCGAATTAGAATTCAGAATCCTGAGACTTTAATTAGTCACTTTTTGCGTCATTGACGGTTTAAAAAATGTGTATTTTTCAAAATGTTGATAAAAGAGTGGGTTTTTCTGGATTCCCCGATGAAGGTTTATTCCCTACGTTTTTTGATATATTTCTATGCATTTTCTCAAATTACATTATGCTGATATTACTGTCTTTTTACCTTCTAAAATGTTAACTATCAAATGTCCATCCATGAAAATATCGTTTTAACTTTTCATGCCAACTAGCTTGGTTTCGCTTTGACGGACTATTTTCAGCTCTGGATCTCCTTTGTTAGATTGAATTTTCTCTTAACACCTTAGCGCTCACACCACATTTCCCTTGTTGCTCTAATTTCCCAACACTATATCTTAATTACTGTTGGTACAAGCGACTTTGTTTTAACATTATTTCATATATAAGACAAGGATAGCATAGGTAGTATTTATTATCCATCACTCACCAATGAGTCGATCGGCACCTGAATCCGTTTTACAACCCAGCGTGCCACACAAACAACACGAATGCATGGTACAGCTCTAGCTGTGTATGTAAAAATTAGGAAATGACCCCAAAATCATGAACAGAAATTCTAAAAGGAAACCGAAATATGGGACAAAAAAATTTAAATATATTGAAATTATTTTTGAAAAACAATTGGTTTAGGTGTACCATGATCTCATCTGCAATCAATCATAACATCTTGCTCGCAATAATCTACATAGAAAATAAATTGAAAACGACAACTGGTGATCGTGTGGGACTTGCGGACATAGCAACACGACCCTTCAGTGGATTGTGTGGGTGCCAACGTTTTAACGAAAGTAGGAATGAAGTCAAGTTTTACTGCAGTTACAATTTGCGTTAGAAGGATTTCATGATTTTTATGCCAATTCTTTAGAATTTCAACTGAACTAAAAAATTGAAATTTAATTATATAATTAAATTAAAAGCACTAGTTATATTTCATCTTCAAGCGAATTTTGGAACTCCAAAATTCGCTTGAAGATGAAACAGAACTAATGCTTTTAATTTTATTATAAAATTAAATTTGAAGTTTTAGCTTCGGTTTTTGAAACATGGTAATTCTTGTGTAGCGAAGAAACAATATTTTAAATCAGTTAATTTATAATATATATATATATTAAAGGAAATGAATCCGTTGGTATATAATCCTAAGTGGATCCTAGTAATATACAATATTAAAATTGATCAATCAAAAAAGCTCAATGTATTTATTATTAAAGAGCAAATGACTTGTACAACTAAAATTACCTCACATAGGGAAGAGGCTTTTTGGAACAGACGAAAAATTCGTCCGTTTTATTCAACCCCGGTATAGACTAAATTCCTGTTGGAATGCTATACATACATATATACTTACATACATATATTCACAAGCACTTAGAATCAGATGGAGATGTTGCAACAATGAAGAGCTAAATAAACACACTCAATAAATATGGCACAAACTTTCGACCTTCTAAAGTCATCATCAGGATAGTTAGAAACAATGATGAGTTTTGACTATGTGTGATGTGTTGATATATATATATATATATATATATATATATATATATATGAGGGTGAGGTGTATTAAGTTATAATTGATTTTATTTATTGATGGTTGTTTTTGTTGTTTTTGTGTGTATTATTTTATTTTGCTAGTATTTTTCTATTGCTTGTGAGTAGCTGTCTAATGTTACCATGACGTTTGTGTTGCTGATTAATGTGTTTTCTGGTAGTATTATACTCCGAGAAGTGACAAGTGAATCTCCGTGAGTGTATGATTGTAGTATGTCCTATGTAAGACATTTTGAGCATTTTATTTACAGAGAAGTATTCTCCGACTGAGCAAGTATATTCAAGCACAACTTCGGTCTCATATTGGAGGTTGGAAGTTTGACATATATTTTAGTTAATAACAGATTAGTTTGTTTTGCAATTTTGCAGTAAATAATCCTGATGTATTTATTTTACGATCGGTTTTATATACTTATACGTGATTTTATGTAATTGAGTTTGATAATATATGTAGTTAGTGTTATTGTCAAATTATTTTTATGACTGGTTTTTATTATAAAAATTGATGTTGCATAAATGGGTTTTAATTGCTTGTCGACTATATAATTAGAGTACCTATTACTGTTGTGTGTTTGTTTTACATTATTTCATTCTTTAAGGAAAAATACTGTAGGTGAGAAAAAGAGATTAACGGATTAGGTGATTCATGACAGGAATTTTATATTATTCATGGCATTGTAATTTAGAAGGCAAAATATAGAACTAGAAATGGGATTTCTTTTTATTGATATTTAATGAACTTTAAACAGAAGTTTAAAAAAGAATTTGAAAGTCTATAATATCAGTAACGGATTTGGATTGGATCTAATCAATATATGTGTCTTAAATGTGTGAAGGGTATTCATTTTATTAAGTATTTTCTTTTCTTAGTTGGTTATATAAACGTTTGGAAATAAAGGACTGCAAGGGCGATCCAGAGCGACGCGCGTCAGTCTGGCCGTATAATACAAAGGTGCCGCCTAAATACACATAAACATGCACGCACGCACACGCACGCACGCACACGCACATACACACACATACACAGGCACACACACACGCGCGCGCGATCGCGCGCACACACACATACATAGATATATATATATATATGGGGGCGTGAGTGTGTGATGTCAGAAGTTAATTTATTTGAACTTATCTATCCCTCTCTCTCTTCCCCAATCTATATATATGCGTGTGTGTATGTGTATATATGTACATCATACACACACACACAAACACATATATATATATATATATATATATATATATATATATATATATATATATATATATATATATATATATATATATATATGTATGTGTGTGTGTGTGTGTGGATGTATATATCTAATTATGCCTATATTTATATGTGCATATATGATCATATATATGCAATGAAAATAGCTATCGTACCTCAAGATATCTATATCTATCTATCTATCTATCTATCTATCTATATATATATATATATATATATATATATATATATATATATATATATATATATATATATAGATAGATAGATATCTTGAGGTACGATTACTTTTTTCATTTCATATATATATATATATAGTTAACTTGAGATAATATATATATATATATATATATATATAGAGAGAGAGAGAGAGAGAGAGAGAGAAAGAATGTATGATAGCTATAAATATATATGCACATTTATATATATATATATATATATATATATATATATATATATATATATCGTGTACGATAGCTATAAATACATATATATATACATTTATATATATATATATATATATATATATATATATATATATGTGTGTGTGTGTTTGTTTGTGTGTGTGTGTGTGTATGTGTGTGTATGTGTATGTTTGTAGCTGTTTGTGTATGTGTGTCTTACTAACATACTGCAAATCATTATTCCATTTGAATCATGGTGTTGGCGTCCCGAGTGCTTAGAGCTGCATTAAAAACTGATCCTTTGGAGCATTAAATGAAGAATGAAATGGTTTGACATTTTTACGGTGTGCGTCTAATAAAAGTCTGTAAATTAACGGCATTTTTCCTCCCGTCTTTCTTTCGTATTCTCATTTAGCCCATCACCGTCGGGAAAGGAGGATGATCATAGTTTAAAACCAAATAGAAAAAAAAAATATGAAAGGAAAATGTAGAAATAGCAAAAGGTTTTGCCAATGTGTGTTCTCTTTTCACCACTCCAATCACCAGTAAAAAGAAAGAGTGCAAAATTGAAACGCTTCTACGATGTCAAATCTAAAGAAACAATTGAAGATAACGTCTTGCAAGATATGAAAACTTAGATCTGTAAAGTTTGCTGCAAAATAGCAACGAAATGTACATCGAAAAATATATTCTGATCAAGTAGAAATATGTGGTTCTACAGAAGGATGATGAGAATACCATGAAGCTAACACGTGAGCAGGAACACAATTTTAGAGGAAATAGTAAGAAAAGAACACTTATACTTAAGGTCAGATGGAAACTTCTAAGTCATATATTGAGGAAAGAGCGTTTTTAAAAGATTGATAATGAAGTTAAGACGGGTAGATGAAAACAACGTATAACCTACCCGTCAGCAACATACTCGTAGAAAATACGAAAACAATAGCCTCATTTACACGTGAAATAGTATAAAAATAATGCAAGCATTTTGAAGTAATACTCTATCATATTGTGACTTTTAGAGAATTATATTTACCTTTGGCTTCCTCATTTTGACCTCTCACGTCAGATACAGGAAGACAAAGGGATGTCGTTTTTGATTGGTTAAAACTAGCGCGGGAGTTAATTTTTACACGTCATACACAGCAGAAGTGATTATTTCGTGTCTCAGGGGACCTGCTCCCCTATGGGGTTATAGAGCGTCCCAACTAGCTAGTTAAAAATGTACCCATCGACGGGTTTAATAAAACAGATAAGTTTTAAAATCCCTCTTGCAGAAGTTCTCTTTTATCTCCGAATAAAACAATTGGTGATCATCGGCCGAGAAAAAAGAAAGAAACATTATTATTCTGGAATCGACCCCGGAACCATGACCTCCCCAGAAAACGGGGAGTATACAACAGTATTAATAATAATTTTTGGTGAGAATCGAAGTCACTATTCAGTCGTAATTGATCTAGCAGGACAAGCTTGTTGACCATTACACCCCGTCAATGTGCCGCATTTTCATGTGTTATGGGTTTATTAAGATGCCCTGTCCTCAATTTCCAGTGTTCACAGAGTTCAAAAGCGTCTCCGATTCCTTATGGATGACGAATTATTTTCCACCCTCCAGCCTCTCACAAGCAGGTTGGGGTGAGACCCTCATTGCCCTATCGCTACTTCCATGGAAAGTACTCAAACGAACTACATTACTTGGTTCTACCAGGTGTGTAGCCTATACCATATATGAGTACAATTTGTATTTCTTTCAGGCAGTTGCAAGCAGGAATCATTTCACTGACTCTATCGGGACATTTTCCATTCATTCAGAGGGCTTCAAATACAACTGGAAGTACTGATATCCTTATGTGCTTCATTTTTTTTTATATTTCCCTCTCAAGATTATTATTATTTTTTATTTCCTTTGATATCTGGCGTTTACACATTTCTTTCCGGGTCCCGCCCAGGGACCTAAGGTTAGAAATGGTATCATGACACTTTCCACTGACACAAAAAAATGACATAGATAAAGCCCTTCGTAAAGTGTTGGCTGTACTCGTGAGAACAATTTTTTCTATTTCTTTAAGGCATCGGCTTCCAGGAATCCCTTCAATTAGTCTACTGGAATCTTGTCCAACCAATCCGAGGGATCCAACTACAACAGGGATAGTTGATGTTCACATGTGCCACATTTTTGAGATTTTGATTTCAAGGTCCTTGTATTTTGACAGCTTTTTGAAGATCTTCAAAGATACATTGCAGGGTTTGCCATATGAATAAGGAGGCAATTAATTTCTTCATCCTAATATTTTCGTTATCTACTTTCTCTCCTTCCTGTATTTTTCGTCTTCATATTTCGGTTTGCGTAATAAAATAAAATAAAAAATTACTCAGATTCTTCTGTCTACAGACAAACGCGTCGACGGCGTTCCTCGTCTGGAAAATTCAGGACCAGTCGGGACAAAAGATAAGAAGAGAAAAAAAAAAACCAAACAAATAAGAAAATCGTAAAATGAAATGTGGATTTCTAGTTTTAATGCTGCTGATCTTGTGGGAAATTTGCTTGTTATTGAGCAGAACTTCCACATTTTATATTGTTCTTTCTTTTTTCGTATTTGACAATTTATTCTAAATTCTTCACCAACGTCTGTTTCGAAACAATTTCACATCGAAATTATATCAGTAATTTCATATTTCTTTCAGTTGCGTCTTCCTTTCTGGAAACTTCTGCTTCTGATGATCAGTCTTTGGCAGACTGAGCGTTTTCGACGATCATTTACCCTCTGATTCTACATCCTCCTCCTCCTCCTCCTCCTCCTCCTCATCATCATCATCATCATCATTATCATCATCATCATCATCATCATCATCATTTACTACTATTCTGTTGTCTTGCCGTCAAAATGATATTCATTGTGCTAATTCAGCATAGTTAAAACAAAGAAGAAAACGGAATAAAATGTTAGACACTACTTTTTCTTTATTATTATTATTATTATTATTATTATTATTATTATTATTATTATTATTATTATTATTATTATTATTTCCTTTGATATCTGGCATTTACACATTTCTTTCCGGGTCCCGCCCAGGGACCTAAGGTTATAAATGGCATCATGACACTTTCCACTGCAAAAAAAAAATAAAAAAATAATTACATAGATAAAGCCCTTCGTAATGTGTGGGCTGTACTTGTCAGAACAATTTTTTGTATCTCTTTGAGGCATGGACTTCCAGGGATCCCTTCAATCAGCCTACTGGAATCTTTTCCAACCAGTCCAAGGGCTCCAACTACAACATGAATTGTTGATGTTCCCATGTGCCTCATTTATTATTATTATTATTATTATTATTATTATTATTATTATTATTATTATTATTATTATTTCCTTGAATTTCTGTGGTATACACATTTCGCCCCCGGTACCAACCAAAGACCCAAGGCTAGAAATGGCGTCATGACATTTTCTCCCGATCATTGGCACGCACATTTTACATAGATAAATCTCTTCGTAATGTGTAAGCGGTACTTTTGAATAAAACGTTTTGTATTTCTTTAAGGCGTGGCCTACCATGAATCTATTTAATACGGCTATCGGAATCTTTTCTAATCAATCCGAGGGCTCTGACTACAACAGGAATTATGGATGTAAGCATGGGCTATATTTGTGAGATTTCCACTTCAATATACTTTTATTTTGATATTTTTGCAAGATCTTCAAAGATACACTACATTCTGCAAGGACTGCCATGTCAATAAGAAAGCACATTCTGTTCTTGTGATCTTTGACGCCTGGGTGTATTGTAAATTTCCATAAAATTGTTACAGGTCTCATCTCTGTAACCGGGGCTTGGTGATGTTTATACCAGTTTACTTTCCGTAAAAGTTGCATATATTTCAGTGCACATATCGGTCCACTGTACCATGCTGAGTTTTATATTCAGTGGGTGCTATTATTATTATTATTATTATTATTTTCTTTGATATCTGGCGTTTACACATTTCTTTCCGGGCCTCGCCCAGGGACCTAAGCTTAGAAATGGCATCATGACACTTTCCACTGCAAAAAAAAAATTACATAGATAAAGCCCTTCGTAATGTGTGTGCTGTACTTGTCAGATCAATTTTTTGTATCTCTTTGAGGCATGGACTTCCAGGGATCCCTTCAATTAGTCTACTGGAATCTTTTCCAACCAGTCCAAGGGCTCCAACTACAACAGGGATTGTTGATGTTCCCATGTGCCACATTTTTGAGATTCCTATTTCAAGGTCCTTGTATTTTGACAGCTTTTCGAATATCTTCAAAGATACATTGCAGTCTGCAGGGACTGGCATATCAATAAGGAGGCACTTTTTTTGTTTGTGGTCTTTAATAACAATGTCTGGGCGGCTGGCTTTGATTGTTCTGTCAGTGTGTATTGTGTAGTCCCATAGAATTGTAACAGGTTCTATCTCCGTAACCGGGTCTGGGTGGTGTTCGTACCAGTTTCTTTCAGTTTCCTCACCATAGGAGTTGCAAATTTCCCAGTGCAGATATTGGCCCACTCTGTCATGCCGGGTTTTATATTCAGTGGGTGCCAATATCGTGCAACCTGATATAAGATGATCAATGGTTTCTGGATATTTATCACAGAATTTGCATTTTGGGCTCACACAGTATTTTAGTATATGTGCTTGATAATTCCTAGTTAAAAGCATTGGTCCTGTGCAGCAATCATTATTATTATTATTATTATTATTATTATTATTATTATTATTATTATTATTATTATTATTATTATTATTAAGGCGATGCTTCAACTGAAAATAGATAAGCTTATTAACGTAAAAACAAAAAAGAAATATGGCCTCCGGTATTAAGAGAAGGAGAGCAACATTATAAAGCTCATGATGGTAATGAAAGGAGATGACTGTCGATACACCATGCCGAATATAGAGACAGGGTTATTGTAGGACGTCATCGACAATAGGGATCATACGGTTTCATGAAGTCACGCCTGTCAATGGTATACAGCAGAAGAAAACAGGAGGAGATCATACAGTTGACAGAGCAATTCCATAGGCTGTTCAAAAGTGCCGCGAATAAAGAGGGAATTCAGAGAAAGAGAGAGAGAGAGAGAGAGAGAGAGAGAGAGGAGAATGAATAAAAGACATTTCTACGATGGTATTTATCTGACAGCCACGCTTTTCGCAAAAGGGAACATTCAACAATGATACTAGCGGGCTCTTAAAAAAGAAAAACAAAACAACAAAAAAATGAAAATTCGGTCATCACGATAAAAAGAACGCTGTTCAAAATCAAAGATCAAAGGTAATGAAAGAGACAAAAGAAAACGCCTGCAGGGCGAGCAGAGAAAAGATCGTCGCTTTCCCCTCCATTGATCGGAAACAAAAAGTAAACTAAATATATAAATAAATAAAAATGAGATATGCATTTAGAGTTACATTCAAAATAAATAAAATTAATAAAATGAAAAAAAGCAAAGAAGCTTATATTTATTCACAAAGCTATTCGATTGTATATCAAGCTAACCACTTACTGGAGATATCTCTCATCTCTATCGTTGAAACACTGGTTTACGTACGATCACCGAAGTTAAGCAACGTCGAGACTGGTCCGTAACTAGTTTAGTGACCAATTGGGAATAAAAGATGCCGTAAGATCGGAAGTGCGGAAGATATAATGAAATAAAACATACAGATTGATATGTCGACAAAAAACAGTCTTTTCTCTATTATGCATTTATATAACCAATGTCATTATGTTTTGATCAGGAACACAGTTCCTTAAGGAACATTTGAACTCGTAGATAATGTTCGTTCTTTGTAATTTTGACTTAGCTGGTGTGTTATTTTTGAGGATAAGGTTAGCTGTTTTAAATTTTTTATGATAGATAATTAATTTGATTTTTTTATTCGGGTCAATAAATAATTACATCGGTTACACAACTACATGCTTATCTAGACGTCTTACATTACACCTATCTGATCACAGCTCTATTAGAACCCATTTAAATACACAGACAAATTTACCAGACTCCATTAGAAACATACTAGTAGAAAACACAAATATATTAACTGCATCCACCTGTAAAAAGAGATTAAAAATAATGGAAGCTTTAATAATAAAAAAGAAAACGCCAACTCTTAACAATATTAACTACGAACAAAGCCACAATGTGCTAATCGTATTCGGAAATTAAAAACATTCCTACTACACACTAAGACACACACATAATGCACACACTCAATTAAGCTGAAAAATCGAATCATCCTTGAGAATGGCTAAAGATATAGCCGAATACGGTCGTAAATATAAATCATTTGATCAATTTTTACACACCCTTTAACCAGAAAACAAAGGTCTCGTTCAAACACAAGACACATTAAATAAAAAGCTTAACCGTAGTACCTTGTCTGTTGTTTTTAATGAAACATGCATATGTATGTATATATATATATATATATATATATATATATATATATATATATATATATATATATATGTGTGTGTGTGTGTGCGTGTGTGTGTGTATAATGTTTTAGTATAAGTTTTGTTGACATATGTCACTATTGTAAACATGACCATGTTTATAATGCTATTGACTTCATCACACATTCTTTTGCATATAAAAAACAGAATTATCTTTAAAACTAAGATGCCAATTTTAATCTAGTCTGGCACATGGACACAAGATGTTTATCATTTTTGATCCTACTAAGCCTTCATGTTGTAAAACGATTACCCATATGAAAAAGAAATGTATTTTCTTTCCTTTTTTTTTAAATATTATAAATATTTATATAAATATATCCTTCAGTACGAGATACAACTTAAGATGCGATCTACCAAATGGAGATACCAAAATCAAGCAAGCCGGAAAAAAATTTATCTGGGAAGTGTTTTAACAGAGAATAAAAAAACCGAAATACGAAGGGGCATTCGAAAAGTGAAAGACACCTTCCAAAATAATCTCGTTAGCAACAAGACAAAAACTGTGTATTGAACTGTTAGGTAATACCGGTCGACCTGAATGCGGACAGGCTGCTTAACGTGAAAAAGAGACTTGATGCTGAGAATAGATGCTGAGAATACTATTGACTGAATATGTGAGAAACGACGAAGTTTTAGAGATAAATAGGAACAAAAAAGATACTTATAATTAGAATCGGAAAAAAAGAAAATAGGAAATTCTAAGGAATAGAATGAGGTAAGTGGGTTTGGAGAATTTGATACTCACAGGACATATTGAAGACACGCTGGACAGAGGAAAGCATCGAATATCCTACCTAATGAGATTATGTAAATTGATGGTGGAACAAGGTTTAGGAGGGATATCGAAAATACAAACCATACTAAAAGCAACAAAGGATAGGAAGTAGTGGAGAGTTATAATCACCACGTGAGGAACGAACTCAGCATACAGAAGAAGAGAAGAAGCTTAAACAGTAGTTCTTTATATTTACATGAAAAAATAATTTCCTTGAAATTCCTTTATTCTGGATATCAATATAGTTGACGACATATCGAGTAAATGTCTCGTCAGCTTGGTCTAGAGGAAAACATTACGTTTAATACCTTCATTACGATATTAAAATAGCATTAACTCAGTGTCGTCTGGACGGCAAGAGCAAAAAGAACCAAGAAAAAGAGAATTTCTGGTGATAAACCTAGGCAGACGTTAGCAGGTACTGAATTTCATTGTTTACACTGGAACAAGTGTTTTCCATTTGTCTTTAGCATTTGAAATAGATACTAGATATTGTTATGCCTTGTTTAATTCCATAGTCCAAATATTCAGTGACTAAATTTACAGAAACAGTTGCATATTATATTTTACAATAAATACGGAAAAACATCCTGTTCGTTGAAACTCTCTATGTAGATAATATGTTCTCCTAAATGACAGTATTATAAGTAAATATGGAATTGCTTTGTAAATTTTATATTTAATATATCCTTAAATATATAAATTAAAAGGCCGTAGAAACGTAACAGATGATCCACCGTATTTGTCGAGTTGTAACTGAAAGAATATAGTGAACCTATTATATATATATATATATATATATATATATATATATATATATATGTGTGTGTGTGTGTGTGTGTGTGTGTGTGTGTGTGTATGTGTGTGTATGAATGTATATAGTTATATATAAATGTGTGTGTTTCCTGTATAAACATATGTTAATTTAAATATTTCTTAGAATGCTGAGTAAGAATCAATGTGAGACTTTCTTTAATAGAATATTTATTCTTGTAGAATTTCTACGGGACCATGAGAAGTGCCCATGACATAAAAACGACCAATTCCTATACTTCCTGTAGATTGTTCTGTTGACGTTAAAATCTTACACATTCACAACGTGTGTGTGTATATATATATATACATATACATATATATATACATATACATATATATATATATATATATATATATATATGTGTGTGTGTGTGTGTGTGTGTGTGTGTGTGTGTGTGTGTGTGTGTGTGTGTGTGTGTTGGTGCGGCTGTGTATGTGGGTGAAAATTAGGATATTAAATACATAAGACTATCTAGATTTGTTGAACTAACTTTTTTATCTAATGGCGCCGTTTCATCGACGAAATATCTAAAAATAATGGCTTCCCCAATTGTTTTTAAGCATTGAAAAATTTTCAGGTACAATTAATGAAATATACGAAACGGGGAATACATCGGAAGACTGTAAGAAATTCATTTACATAGTGTAACCAAACGCAAATTAATGTGTGCTCTATCGGACAATCAGCCTAATGAATCAGATCTTGAAACTTGATGAATACAGTGCGCAGCATAATTAAACAGGAAATAGAACAAGAGCTGTACAGTTTCGCTAAAGATACTGGGACAAGGAATACTCAGAATCATACAAAAATGAGCAACACAAGTACAAAAGGATGTTTAACTATTAGTATCTGTCTTTATTACTGAGAAGCGGTATTAATAGGAGTTAACTGACATCCATTAGACATGGCACGCGGAACTAGAACAGTCTACCCCAATGAGCGAAATAAAGGGTTCAGTTCGACGTTCCAACCACCTGAAGAAGGCCGGAGCGTACAACGGCCGAAACGTTGTGATAAACATGGCGAAAAAATGAGGACAATAATCCGAATAATGTAAATAGCGGCTGTTTACCTGCATTTATAGATTATGCAGAGACTTTTGATATGGTCCGACAAAAAGAATCATTTTATTGTTAGGCTTTATGTGGAAAAGTTATTAGAATCACCCAGAATTTATACCGAGCGCAAACCACCGACACAAGGATAGAAATGATTGTAAATATACAAATATAGAAACGGGGGGAAGAGATTGCTATCTTCTCATCGCACTTATTAAACATTTACAATGAGGTGACCCAGATCCTGAGATAATTAGAAGCCCTACCAGGACCCTACATTAAACTATAAGATGACTATCGTTTAATGCGGGTAGTAAAGAAGGCGAGAAGAAAGGACGCAACATCAATTGTAAGAAGTCATAATGTATCGTTGCCACAAAATGAATGGTCCAAGATATGAATTACGAATCAAGTAGGTACGAGAAGATACATATAGTTACAGCCGGGTCTCATCATTTTATTATTAAGCGTATGTTCTATTCTAAATTGTGTTCTCTAATAGTGTTTCTCAGTTATGGAACTTTCTTCCAGCTTCTTGCTTTCATCTCTCGCACTTGTTGACAGTGGAACTCTCTTCCGGTTTCCTGCATTGCCGTCGACTAAAAACTGTAGAAGTTTAAATACATCATTAATCGCCAACTTCCGTTTCCCTAAATCTCGTTCTTTTATATAGATTTCTCCTCGGCATCTTTTTTTACGGCTTTCTGGCGATCCAGATCCTGTGATAAAACTGGTTTAACTTAACTTTTGGGTGCCGATTTCGGATATCAAGTCCCCTTTCACTCTTCTCCTCTAGATATACTTGTATACATATACGTAAAATACATACATGTTAATGCATTCAATTCTGAAAATGTGTTCAGTTTAGGATAGTGTTATTTTTTTTTAATTTTAAATTTTAGGAATTGTAACTTTTAAATTGATATAATGGCCGAGTTTGACGGCATTCTCACCTTCTTGGGAGAAATTGATTTAAAAAGGTCTTTCGATTTTCCAGGATGCTAAATGTCAATTTAGCTGTTAAAAAAAAGTCAGAGATGTATACCTAAACACGGGTAACCACAAAATATAACATTTATAGTAACACTTAGATATATAGCTGTATAATTTGGTTAGTTTCACATGTTGCTCAGTTGGATCCCATACCACATATATTCCGCTTTATATCATAAAACGTTAGTTTTAGTGAATATCCGTATTCGAATAAAAGCTCAGTTTTCTTTAAAAGCTATTTTATTTTTATTTTTCGGACTGAACATTCGCAAAAACTAATTAAATAAAATTCGCCCTCCGGTAGGATTTGAACCTGCGCCTCCTTTTGCAATAGAAAACCTGTTTAATCCGACGTGCTTTCACCACTCGCCTGAGTCCATCCTTCAAATCTACAAATCAACCATTCGCCCTTGCACGGAATACTGCTGCCATATATGGTCTGGTGCCCCCGCTGTTCGCCTTAAGGTCCTCGATAAGATCCAGATAAGCAATACGGTTGGTCCTGATTCGGCATCTCGTCGCACTCTCACAGACGTGGCGTCACCTCCCTCTGTCTTTTCTACAAATACTTTCACGGTAACTACGCCGACGAGCCACCATCTCTAGTTCAAAGACTGCATAAATTTAAGCGTGCTACTAGGTTGCCAACACGGTTCCACCCTTTCACTGTCGAAACGTTTAAATGTGACCGTCTCTTCTACTCCAATATCTTCATGTCTCGCACCATCTGTATGTGGAATTCCCTTCCTATTATTTGTTTCCCTGATAGCTATAATCTCCAAGTATTCAAATGTAATGTCAATCGACATCTCCAGATACCCTGAACTATCCACTACCCTTCTTTTCATCCTTTCCGCCTTCAAATCTCTTTACTCTCGCTCCCACCCTGTAACCCCCTGCGTACTAGTCACACCCGCCTTGCTTGGGGTGAAATGCTTAAAAAAATAATTTTAGTCGTTCAGATTCACATTGTACTCGTTCAAAAGGTGCTTCAAAGGACAGTCGAACCTTGCTTAAGAGTGAAGGTTCTTTATAGCCGAGTTCTCCACGCACGCAGAATTAAACGGTGGGTAACTTGTGCATAAGGCAACGTAGGTTCGAACCTTTCTGGAGGTTGCACGTTCACGTAATTTCAGGTAGGTAAAAGAAATCCTGTGTAAATAAACAGAGCGTATGCTCAAGTACGGCTTTGCATTAGAAATAACGTTTAAGGCGATAAAATATAACGGAAAATGCATTAAAATCCATTATTTCTTAACAAAAAATCGGTTTGAAAGTCTTTTTAACAGAGAACGGAAAGGGGCCTACTGAAATCCGAATGCGCATTGGGACATCAAAAGCGGCCTTCCAAAAGCTAAGCAAAGTATCAAGAAAGAAGAAAATTTCGTTAGAAACAAAGAACAGTATACTGAATTGTTATGTCCTTTCAGTCCTCCTTTTTATGGCA
Organism: Acanthosepion esculentum; assembly: GCA_964036315.1. Classification (NCBI taxonomy): domain Eukaryota; kingdom Metazoa; phylum Mollusca; class Cephalopoda; order Sepiida; family Sepiidae; genus Acanthosepion; species Acanthosepion esculentum. The sequence continues at coordinate 85,594,628 of OZ038487.1, forward strand.
ATGAAAGCTGGAAAATCTCCTCACAGGTTTAATAGAAAAGCTGAAGTAACAGAAATGTGCTTCTAGAGAAGAGTACTGAGAATACCATGGACCGAACATGCGAGCAACGATGAAGATTTAGAGGAAATGGAAACAAAAAGGTCATTTAGGATTTACATGAGAAAGAGGCAGGCGAAATGTCTAGCGAACTTCATGAGGAAAGAAGACTTAGAAAATTTGATACTCACAGGACAAATTTATGGCAACAGGGGTAGAGAAAAACAACATTAAGCCTACCAAGTGAGCTGGAATAAATGGATGTCGTAACAAGTGTTAGGAGATATAACATAAAAACCAAAAAATTAAGAGCAACAATGAGTCGGAAATCGTGAAGAGCAATAATCTTCAACGTTTTGAAGGGAGATGGAAAATAGAACAAGAATATACCAATAGATAAATATATATCTATGCCGATATTTACACAGAATCATACGTCTTGTGTGTTCCTTTTCATAACTCTATGCCTGTGAGAGGCGTCGACTCTTTTAACGCACAATTAATTTATGAGCAGCATTCTTCTCGGAATAAAAGAAAATAAAAATGGCAGAAAAATAACGCAGTTTTAGTTTTATTACGCGGCGTAATTTCTCATTGCATTTTAAGTGACATAGAATGAAATATATATTAAAAAAAAAAAGATTCCAAGAGAGAAACTTAATCGGAGAACAAGACAAATAATTGTCTTATCAAAAGCTAGTAAATATTTGAGGCCGGGCTCGATTAAAATTTCAGCATTTAAATAAAGTCTTTCAGGGAAGGATGCTCGGTTAGTTTAATTGTCAGTGGCTCGAGAAAAGAAAATCAGCGGAGTCGAATTGGAATTCACTTTCGCATAAACACACTTGGGGAATGTAACAATCATTCCCTTTCTTTAGCGCCGGTTAAGTCCGAAGGAGGTGGAACGGATAACGGCTAGGATTAAGAATTCGGAGAGCCGAGTTCGAATTCCAGTGGAATCCATTAAATTCACTTATGTGCCAATACCCTTGGGAAAGGTATGAATCCTCTTCTTTTCCCTCACGCAGCCATTTGTAAATAGCAGGACATACTGGATTCTATAGCTTTGGATAGCAACTGGTCTACCACAGAAAGAAATGGCAACCTACTGCGGAAAAAAAAACTTTGCTTCGTCACTCATGCATCGAAAGCTACATGATCGCCTAAGCGTGTATCAGGCATGGCACAGAAACTGAAGGCCGAAAGAGTGGCGCGGAATTTCTAGCCTTGGTTGGTAATCAGTTTAGGTGAACTCTGAATTCAAACATGAAAATAGTCGTTTGAAGTATTCGGATCTACTAATTTTTTTTATCATTTCACCCCAAGTAAGGCGAAAATGCCACTAGTACGCAGTGATTGTAGGGAATGAAAATGAAAGTGTAGACAGAGAATAGGCGGATTGAGAAAAAAGATAAAAGATGAACGGGATTAAAGTAGATACAAGATGGCTATGGACGTTGTATTTAAAATTTTGATAATCATTTCACCCCAGGTAAGGAGAGAATGCCACTTGCACGCATGAGGTTACAGGGAGTAAAAACCAAAGAGAAGACTGAGTATAGGGAGGATTGAGGAAAGGACAAAAGATGAACGGGATTAATGAAGACAGAAAATAGTGATTGACATTGCATTTAAATTTTAGAAGATTTTATTTATCATGTAGACCAATAAGCGGAAGTGAGTGCCACAGGTGTTACGTGCGAGAAAAGGAGCTGTTTAAATAAAAGTGGCGATATCATTTTTTTAATCGGTATCACCCAAAGCGAGGCAGTACAGCCACTAACGAGCAAGGGCTAACAGAGTGTGGAAGAAAACATTTATGGTATTAAAACCTATTTTTGGACTTACATATTGTTTTGACCCCAGTTTAAGGGACAACTATTTACCCATAGTTGAGAATCTAACAGGTGCTACGACCTCTGGTCAGGGTGGACCTGGGAACACCAGCAAATAAGAGTCGGTTCCACGCACCTCACAACATTCTGACTGGAGTCCTTGCTGTTGGATGTAGTTTATCGTCTTACCCAGGAATGGAATTTTCTCAGCTGTTCATTAAACGTGAGCATATGATTACAAAACGGAAGTACCCAACCATGTAAGTTGCTGATCATCAATCAAAAAATCTTTCTTTTTATGTGATATGTCCTTTCAGGATGTAGGCGATCATGGCTCTCCACCTCCCTCTTTCCCATGCAGCTCTCAAAAAAGTTCGTTCCCTCTGCTGCCTCTCCCAGATCACGTTCTGTCATCCACTTGCTTAAGCCCGTCAGGTAGGTCACGCGTTGTTTTCCCTTGTCTCTCTCTCCCTCTATTCAACCTGTGAGTAACAGATTCTCCAGGCCCTCCTTCCTTATTATGTGTCCCAGAAACTTCAGCTGCCTCTTCCCGATATTAAGTATAAACCTCCTCCTTGTTTGCAACCTATCTAAGACCTCATCGTTGCTCACATGCTCGGTCTATGATATCCTTAGCATCCTTCTCTAGAACCACATCTCTGTCGCCTCGAGTCTCTTCTTCATCCTTGAGGAAGTAGGGTACCAATTTCGGCATTTTCCTCAAATTGAAGATTTGTGCCAGATATATTCTTATAATAATTTTATAAACGTAGCTTAGTTGTGGCACACGGATGAAAGTGTGGGCACCCAGTGAGGATCTGACTCACTACACAGCAATAACTGACATGGTAAAAAAAAGGTTCGCCAACGGTTAGACCACGTCGAAGATATCTTCCTGTGGATGCATGGAATACTCTTCAACTTTGCTTCCAATCTCTGTGTGTTAGTTTCTACGTGATATTATATAACTTTATTCCTCCATTGTTGTGAGGCAATTCGCTAACACGAAGTCCTTCATCTCAGAGAAGCAGATCACCCGAAATGGAGTCAACGATGCATGGGCTGTAGTGAAACTGATTCAAGCCCAAAAGCACTTTTGATATTGCGCGTAGATTCGGTTGGCACAAAGACAGAGTTTAAATGCATGGAGCATAATGGCACGAAAAACGCATTTATTCGTCTTCACTTGTGTATCTTACAAAAAGGAAGCACATATAAGAGCAATCAAAAAAGTATAATAGCAATCGATGGAGAAGCTAGAGCTATAAAATCCTATATAGATGTACAACTAAACACAAAACAGCGATGCGAAATTCAAACAAAAGTCGCAAAAAAAAATAAATGATCGCATTAATGGAACGCATTATTTTGTTTCAGCATTTATTTAGATTGTAATGTTGCAATATTTCATCGGTAACAACCATGTTCCTTTTTAAAAAAATTACCCATAAATATCAAAGCGGGCGTTTGTTCTCTGATTTTGAACGCTAACTCTGTTTGGTCGTAAAACAAAATTGTTGCTTTCTAACTTCATTCCATTTTGCTTGCTTTTCCGTGCAAATTTACCAAAGCAGAAAACAAAGCTTTAAGACTATTTAATGTAGATTTTATCTGGATCGAATAGGTAGAATTAAAAATATTTCAATTGAAAATGCTCGTTCAGCGTCGGTCGTTACCTTCGCTCTTTCTCTTCTTTCTCTCCCTCTCTCTCTCTCTCTCTCTCTCTCTCTCTCTCTCTCTATATATATATATATATATATATATATATGTATGTATGTATATATATATATATATATATATATATATATATATATATATATATATATATATATATATATATATATATATATATATATATATATTACAAAGAGTCAATCATACCTTGAATTAATCGGCAAGTTGAATACGATTATTGACGAAATCACTTCACTAATTGACAAATATAAGCATTCCACGACTGATAATCCTCCGAATGATGAGATCCTCATAAATAAATACAATGGATGTGGTGTATTTTTATTTTTTATTTCAGCTAGTATACTTTAAATGCATCTTGCATCATCATCAGGCTTTATTATATCCAAAACCTCGGAGACAATTTTTGTGTTAATCCGATGTGATTCCGATGGATATAATAAAGCCTGATGATATATATATATATATATATATATATATATATATATATATATATATATATATATATATATATATATATATATATATATATATATATTCTAACCACTAGGCCACGTGCCCATTTTCGCTTTCTGATCATGAGACACGGGTTCGAATATCACCACGGTTTATTTGTAAAGAACGAGATTTCCTAATATTATTGATCTGGAGGGGGACGATCCCAGCTTTCAGCACCATAGGAAAGTGTCTGAAAACGAGAGGAAAGGTTAACCCAAGATTTTTGAGTGAAATTGGGTAGACGGAACAATTGGCACCGTCGATAGCTGCGCAAGCACGAAGCCACAGGTCATTGCGGCTTAGGGTGTGAGCGTGCTGATCTTGTTCAACTTGGTGATCACGCTAGAGAACACGCTGCCTGCGAGAAACTGTAACTACGGTCTGCTCAGCATAGTTGCAGTATAAACCACAGTTTGCCTCTGTGGGTCTTCAGCAAACACACAAATGTGCCTGAGCGAGCGTCTGCAATTGGGATTGGCTATCATCCCTAGTAGACAGGTATCCTCCAATAGGAGTGGCCAGCTATTATATATATATATATATATATATATATATATATATATATATATATATATATATATATATTCGAATGTTTCTTTATTACTCCAGCATATTTGTATCACTTTAAACATTATTTTTTAGCAAATAATTGTATTTGATTAGGGAGTCAGTTTATCTGTTAAACAGTATATATATATTTATTTTCACCTACCTGTATGAATAATCAAAAATTTCTATTAAAGAAACATTTGATTGGTGTAAATCTTGAATTAATAGGATTTCTCGAATATATATATATATATATATATATATTTGTGTATGTGGTTTCATTACTTCAACAATTATTTTTATTGGATGCATATATCTGAGTAATCGCTCCGTTTTTAAACAGTGTTTATTTCGTCTACATGCCTTCACACACGAGTAAAATTAGTAAAGAAAATATATCTATGTTGTATCGCATATTTTCTTTAGTAACGCTCGAATTGATAAAAATAGCATTTTATGAAATAAAAAAAATGTCAGATTATAAAATAAAATCTAATAATTATTTAGAAATATATATATTCGAAAATTATAACATAAAAATGTTATAAAATCATTACAAAAATAGCAATTTTGTTTCAACACTTCTAGTGTAACCCAAACATTAAGACATTATTTATTATAACCAAGGTTCGTTGTCAACTTTTTGGAATACTCATATAATATCGAGGAGTGTTTGGTCGATTGGAACCTTCTAAAACTCTTTATTCTACATTCCACACATTACTTGAGAAGACACCAGAAATGTCGAAATAAAATGGTGATTTTTGTATTGATTTTATAACATATTTATGTTAAAATTTTCGAATAAATTATATTTGCTCTACACTGTATTGAGCACTCTTTAAAGAATAGTATTTTTTGATTACTGGAATTTATTCCGTATATACTAATCCTATACATATATATATATTCTTTGTATTTCGGCAAATATAAAAATATTTTGTATCGATTAATTTAACTTTTCCGAATTATGAATAATCCTTCTCAGACTATTATAACTTAAGTGTCACATCTTCTAAATATATATAAAAATGCACACATCACACGACGCGTACATCTAAACACTGTTTGACTACTTCACAACACACACTAGTTCTACGAAACTTATCAACTGTTCTACTACCTTGAAGATGTCTTAAGAAAATCAAAAGCTCGGACTATATTTCGTATAAGTTTCTTCCGAAATGAACCTCGGATAATTACTGAAATTTCTTCATTGTTTGAGAAAAATTATTCGTTCATCAAAATTAAGCCACACAAAATGTCTGTTTTATATCGCGCGCACACACACACACACACACACACACACACACATATATATATATATATATATATATATATATATATATATATATATATATTATAGCTTGCCATTCGTATTCGAGGATACCCGTCTACTAGGGTGGCTAGCCAATCCCTAATTCAAGAGACTCGCTCAGGCACATTTGTGTTTATTCAACTCCCACACAGCCCACCTCTAATTTATACTGCAACTATGCTGAGCAGACCTTAGTTACATTTTCTTAGAGAGAGCGTGTTATCTAGCGTGATCATCAATCTGAACAAGTCCAGCACACTCAAACCCTCGGTCACGATGACTTGTGACTTCGTACTAACACAGCTATTGTCGGTCCCACATGTGTTCCGCCTACCCAATTCACAAGGCTTGGGTCAATCTGTTGTATGGTTTTTTGGCACTTTCCAAAGATGCCACACGATGGGATCGTCCTCCTCCAGACCGATAACATCA
>OZ038487.1:85605990-85615990 GCA_964036315.1 Acanthosepion esculentum
ATATATAGAGAGAGAGAGAGAGAGAGAGAGAGAGAGAGAGAGAGAGAGAGAGAGTGAGAGTGAAAGAATGATTTACGAACATAGCATAGATGTAGCACAAAGCCGAAGGTTTATGCACGCAGTGAGGATCGAATTCACTAAATCATATCTGATCTAGCGAGACAACCAGGACGTCGAATAGATATTTCGTTGTGGTGCAACGAATATCACTCACTGGGTGCCCTATACATTCAGCCTTGTCCTACACCGAAGCTACGCTTACTATCTTTCTCTCTCTCTCTCTTTCTCTCTCACCTTATATATATATATATATATATATATATATATATATATATATATATATATATATATATATATATATATTCTAACCACTAGGCCACGACCCCCTAAGATATCCCCAGCGCGAGATGGGTATGCAACACCGTTATTTAAATTAGGCTTTTTGAAGTGAACTGCCCCAAACTCTATCCGCCAATTAAATGAAGCTAGATGAAAACATAGCAAAGTAAACCTATCTTGATAACAATTTTCAGATGATATTGTTAAATTAAATAGGTGGAAATCTGGTTGGGGGAAGGTGTTTCACCATCTTATGACAGGCATTCTCAGGTGGGAACGAGTGACAAATCCTTTATGTAAGGAAATGCGTTGAGATAATTTAGGAAGGGATAAAAAATAAAATTATCAGTTGTTACGGACAGATTCATTTCTATGAACTACTAAACCTTTCTCCATTATTCCTCTGAGAAACAACTCTCTTCCTTCCCTCAGCATGTCTGATGCTCACCTCCAGAAAATGGATTCGTTGCCCCTTCTCGGCTGATATGAAGTGCAAAGTCTATACTGAATCAATTGTTAGGTCAGCTGCTAAGGAATTGGGTCACTGTGTCATGTGAGACAAAGTTTCTCTCCAGAATCTAGCATACATATCTATAAGTCTACCATTCATCCATGCTTAGAATATTGCTAAATCTATAAATATTTTCATGGTAATTGTTCGGATGAGCTCTTCGCTATGGTACCTAGAGTTTTTGAATTTAAGCGCAGTACTGGCGTCGAGATCTCATAAATCTACTGTCGAGCTGGTTAGATGAAACCGTAAATTCTATGATAACTGTTTCTTTTCCTACACTTTTTGCTTATGGAACTCGCTTCCGCAACAAAATTCCCACCAAACTTTAATCTGCAAAAATTTAAATGTAATGTCTATCGCTATCTTTCCTCTTTTCTCTTACCGCTCATTATTAATTTATTCTGTTCCTAATTCTCCCACACTCAGTATCCCTTTGTAACTTAGTTGCTTTACTGTCTTGCTTTGGGTTAAACCGATTAGAAATATTATTTCTTGATGTTTCTCTTAGATTTAGATTTATATTATTACACGTTATACTGCCATTTCGTACTTCAGCTTTTACGCTCTTACAATTTTGTTTTGCATCAATTAAGTATTTGATTGTTTTAAGCTGCTCCAATATACTAATTATCTCATATTTAATGCAAAACCGAAAGCTTATAAAATTTACAAAAATAAAAAAAAATGAATATTACAAATAACTTTAATAAAACTAGGCAGATGAAACTATACAACCGAATCTATTACAGTTACAACTGTAAAGTATTTATCTAAACTTAAAATGAGATTTATTAAACCTACTAAAGGAAAATCGATTGAGGTTGTCGGATATCATAGGTCTTTGCAGATTCCTGTCTCTTCTCTGAGTAATTCTTGTGTTGTTACGAAGCGCCTTTGTGTTTGTTGGACTTGCGTCGCAAATTGTTTACTCAAACTTGCCAAGTATGTTCCACAGTGTTTCCCCTGCCTCTGTGGCTTTCAATAATGCATATATATATTATTTTGAACTATCCTAGGAGATTTATATTCGTGTTGTTTATGAATAAGAAAATCCAGATCGATTCTTGTGATTGCTATTATTTATGGAGTATAAATATTTCCATTCCTAATGTTCGTTTTTCGTTTTTATAAATTCCAGAATTTCATATCTCAGATCATTCCTTTTTACAGATTTCATTGGACCTGCTTTTTTCCCGCTTTCTGTAAGTTTTTCCTATTTTCATTGACAAACAACTTGGCCTTTTGTGCAATCCACATTTGAGTAAACACGTACTCTGTTGAACTAAGAAAAAACAAACAAATTAAAGGACCCGTTTCTTCTGAAAACGAGAATCACCACAGATTAGAGCTGGATTTGGTGAATCAAAATAGATTACCGGCAGTAGAGGCTCCTGCTATTCGCCAGAATATTTTAGAATTTCAGGTTTAACAAACAATCCATTTATTGATACAATATCAGTGTAAATCTATGTATGTCTGTCTGTCTGTCTATCTATCTATCTATCTATCTATCTATCTATCTATCTCGGTCTGTTCATATGAATGTAGCTCAGTCTATTTCATCTATATATATATATATATCGCGAAAAAATTAAGAATCCACCTGAAGACACCGGTCTACTACTGTTACTCTGAATTTCCTATCTCTACATCTATCTATCTGTCTATCCATCTATCTGTCTATCTATCTATTTATTTATTGCTGTCAGTTCATACACACACACACACACACACACACACACACACACACACACACACTCACATATATATATATATATATATATATATATATATATATATGTGGTATGAGATGATAATTGGAAAAAAATCTTAGTTTTTTTGCCGATACTGATATATATATATATATATATATATATATATATATATATATATATATATATATATATATATATATATATATATATGACTGATACTAAATCAGGTTTCGATCCGGCTTGAGGCAATCGGTTGTCTAGTCACACTGATGAGCTGTCAAACAGTGAAACAGTCTGTCTGTGACTGACAATATATATATATGCACACACACACACATATATATATATATATGTGTGTGTGTGTGTGTGTGTGTGCGTGTGTGTGTGTGTGTGTGTGTGCGTGTGTGTTTCATATCTGTCTATTTATGTCGCTCTGTTCATATCTATCTATTTATCACAAAATACATAACACACCCATTTTCAACTGTTACTCTGAATATCATACAAAGTGCGATCATTACACGATTAAAATCTGAGGTGGCTTATAACGTAACATATATTACATTCTTTTAAATTCACGGCTCTATATAGTCTATATTTAAAACAGATGGTCAATCTCGAAAAGAGAGCATCTGTAGATATCAGTTTTGTGGACATAAACATTAACACTGCAATTTGACAGGCAGTTTCGTGTGAAGATCTCTGTAGGAGTGAAAATGACAATGACCATGGAGTATTGATTCTTACACTGCTTCTCTATGTCTCCCTCCCTCACTCACTTTCTCTGTCTGTCTATCTGTCTGTCTCTCTCTCTATATCTATCTATCTGTCTATCTATCTATGCTTTTTAAAATTACGAGATATCTAGTTAGCCTAAAGAGATCATCCTGGTCTTTCTCTCTTTCTTCACCACTTTATCTCTCTCTTTCCATCTCTCTCTCTCTATCTATCTATCTATCTATCTATCTATCTATCTATCTCTCTCTCTCTCTCTCTCTATATATATATATATATATATATATATATATATATATCGATATTCGATCTATGATTTAGGAAACTGGTAACGCAGCTGGATAGGTATAGGCACAGGTGAATAAGTACAAACTGAACTCTATCTATCTATCTATCTATCTATCTATCTATCTATCTATCTATCTATCTATCTATCTATGCTTTTTAATGTGATCTCTAGTTAGCCGAAACAGATCATGCTCTCTTTCTCCATATCTCTCTCTCAGTCTCTCCCTATCTATCTATCTATCTATCTATCTATCAATTGATAAATGGATCGATCTATCCTCTATCAAACAGGTGACGCAGGGAGACACTGTTGGATAAGTACAGACAGAACTCTATCTATCTATCTATCTATCTATCTATCTATCTATCTATCTATCTATCTATCTATCTATCACAAAATATATTACTGTTTAGTCTTTAATATTTTGATTTCTAATATTAATCCGTCGTCCTTCCTTGTTCTGGTATTCCATGACTCTAGCCTGGGGAATGAGCGTCGAAAAATCGATCTCAAAATAATGAAAACCGATTGAAAATTTTCTTAGCCAGCGATATATTTCAATGTTTGTCCATGGCTTTCCATTTGAATATATTTTTACCTATCCAGTCAATCGCTGTCCACAACTCCGCTTCTCTTAGCGCAACTGAGACAACATAAAATCCGGCATTGCAATGATAATTCGTGAAAAATAAAAGTAGTAAAAGGAATATATTTAGAAACGTAACGATGTTTTTTTCCGTCGCCCAGTCTAAAGCGGAAAATAGGAGGTAAACATCCCTGGGACTGTTGAACATTTGCTAGAAGAGTTTTTCCATTAAAAAAAAAGGTAAGTATCCCTAGCGGTCTATAAACGAATTACATGGGTTATTTTTATTGCACAATTTGGTAGCTTTTATAGAAAGATATTAATGTCATATGAGGAGATCAATATGGAAGTTCGACGGAAAGCAAATCGAGACAAGTAAAAGAAAACTGTAAAAAAGGATGAATGCTGTAGAGATATAGATACCAATTTTGGTATCATCGTTGATAATTCTTCTGTAAGGCCCAAATCGCTTCAGATGATAGGTAACCATAGGTCTCCACTACTTCCTTTTTTAGTTGTAACTTTTGTCTCTTTGCCATCGGTCATTGTCATTTTTTGCTATCCATTCACGCAATTTTATTAAGTAGGTCACTTGGTGTTTCTCGCCTCTTCTCTTGATTTCAGTACGGTTCTGTGAGTGTTGAATTCGTCAGGCACACCTTTCTCGTTAAGCTTCCGAGAAAATGTGTCTTTCTGATTGTAAATATTATTTTCTTGCAGTTCTATTCTCCTCAAGAATTGAATGCTGAAGAAATTTTCTGTCGATATTTGTTGGATCATTCGATAGTAGAAACACGTCTATGTTTCTTCAATACACTCCTTCATCTGTAAAAAGATTCGCCTGCATTAACTGAGGCTATTTGCAAGAGCAAAGTAATGTTCTTTGTGTGTAATGAAGATTTTCTATCTCTTTCTTTGTTTGTAATGAAACTTTTTCCTCACTTTGTATGTAATGATGATTTCCTATCTGTTTCTTTGTATGTAATGACGATTTCCTCTCTCTTTCTTTGTATGTAATGATGATTTCCTATCTCTTTCTTTATAAGTAATGACAATTTCCTACCTTTTGCTTTGTATGTAATGTGATTTCCTATTTTTTTCTTTGTATGTAATGACAATTTCCTATCGCTTTCTTTGTATGTAATGATGATTTCCTCTCTATTTTTGTATGTAATGATGATTTCCCATCTCTTCTTTGTATGCAATGAACATTTCACATCTCTTTCTTTGTATGTAATGATGATTTTCTATCTATTTCTATGTATCTAATGTGATTTCCTATCTCTTTCTTTGTATGTAATGACAATTTCCTACCTTTTGCTTTGTATGTAATGTGATTTCCTATCTTTTTCTTTGTATGTAATGACGATTTCCTCTTTCTTTCTTTGTATGTAATGATGATTTCCTTTATCTTTCCTTGTATGGAATGATGATTTCCTACCTCTTGCTTTGTATGTAATGTGATTTCCTCTCTCTTTCTTTGTATGAAATGACAATTTCCTATCTCTTGCTTTGTATGTCATGACTATTTCCTACCTTTTTCTTTGTATGTAATGTGATTCCTATCTCTTTCTTTGTATCTAATGATGATTTCCTATCTCTTTCTTTATAAGTAATGACAATTTCCTACCTTTTGCTTTGTATGTAATGTGATTTCCTATTTTTTTCTTTGTATGTAATGACAATTTCCTATCGCTTTCTTTGTATGTAATGATGATTTCCTCTCTCTATTTTTGTATGTAATGATGATTTCCTCTCTCTTGCTTTGTAGGTAATGATGAATTCCTATCTCTTTCTTTGTATGTAATGACAATTTCCTATCTCTTACTTTGTATGTAATGACAATTTCCTATATCTTTCTTTGTATGTAATGTGATTTCCTATCTCTTTCTTTGTATGTAATGATGAATTCCTCTCTCTTTCTTTCTATGTAATGATGATTTCCTCTTTCGTTCTTTCTTTTATGTAATGACATGTTCCTAACTCTTGCTTTGTATGTAATGAAGATTTCCACTCTCTCTATCTTTGTATGTAATGATGATTTCCTATCACTTTCTTTGTATGTAATGATGATTTCCTATCTCTTTCTTTGTATGTAATGATGATTTCCTCTTTCTTTCTTTTATGTAATGACAATTTTCTTTCTCTTGCTTTATATGTAATGTGATTTCCGAACTTTTTCATTGTATGTAATGGCAATTTACTCTCTTTTTCTTTGTATGTAATGTTGATTTCCTCTCTCTTTCCCTGTATGTTATGATGATTTCCTCTTTCTTTCTTTTATGTAATGACAATTTCCTATCTCTTGCTTTGTATGTAATGATGATTTCCTATCTCTTGCTTTGTATGTAATGTTGATTTCCTCACTCTTTCTTTCTATGTAATGATGATTTTCTATCTCTTTCCTTGTATGTAATGACAATTTACTATCTATTGCTTTGTATATAATGTGATTTGCTATCTCTTCCTTTGTATGTAATGCCAATTTCCTATCTCTTGCTTTGTATGCAATGTGATTTCCTATCTCTTACTTTGTATGTAATGACAATATCCTATCTCTTGCTTTGTATCTAATGTGATTTCCTGTCTCTTTCTTTGTTTGGAATGACAATTTCCCATCTCTTTGTATGCAATGGGAATTTTCTATGACTTTCTTTGTATGTATTGTGCTGTTTTCCTCTAAAGAGTATATGATGAACTCTTCCGATCACTATAATCTTAGTAGGAGAGTAGGCCTTGGGGGAACAGTCGAATAGATTGAATGCTGGTTCAACCGTGACACACTCACTAGTCGTGTAACACTCTTCTGTTGTACTTACTGTATAATATATGAGGTTTCTTTTGCTGCTGTTATTCTCAGGGCTTCACGAGATTTGTTATAATGTTGCTTTCATAATCGCCATTACAGATGGTCAGTGATCCCTGCGGATCGTGGTTTTGTCTTTCTTCTGAACTGGTTACCAACAACGGCGATAAAACCGGGTTTTCAATATAACCCATTAGATTACTTGATAGTTTGAAAGGGAATAACCTTCAAAATTGTATTTGCATGTAAGTGAATTTAATAAATTTAGTAAATACAAAAAATTCATAATTCTTAAGAATCCACACACACACACACACACACACACACACACACACACACATACATATATATATATATATATATATATATATATATATATATATATATATATATATATATATAATTAAGTAATTCATTGAGTCTGAAATAAACCTCAACAGAATGCAGAAAGCACTGGACGGCCTTTTCATCCTATATTTGGGACTCATCAGCCACTACCGAGAATTAGGTTGTAAACCAAACATCATACCAAATGTTCTAACGGGCCTCGGTGACGAAGAGATAGCAAATCAGACTCAATATAGCGCTGCTCGCTCACATATTCCGTGATATAGGCCAAAACGGCCGTCCAGTGATTTCTGCATTCTGTTGAGGTTTCTTTCAGACTCAATGAATTACTTAATTATAATTATCAAATCCTCCTTACAATTTCTATCATATATATATATATATATATATATATATATATATATATATATATATATATATATATATATATATATATGGATATTTAAAGTGATAAAATGTTGGATTAAAATTCTATTAAATATTTAGGAATTGCTAAGCTGCGCTGATATATATATATATATTTATATATATATATATGTGGGGAGGTGTGTGTGTGTGTGCGCGCGCGCGTGCGTAATTCATAAATAAAACCATGCTTGCAAAAAAATGCTACTTCCGACGTGAAGCACATCAGTTTACCTTCCATTTTAGGTCATTGGTAACGGTCGCTATGAGCGAGTTGTGTGTTTTAAGACAACGTTGAAAATTTTCAGTTGCAGTTGTAAAAAGAAATCACAAGACACGTATACAAAAACAATATCCTCTCCGGTGGCAAAAAAGCCTCTGGTATTTCCAGGGGTTGCAGTATCACCTTAGCCACCGAAAATCTGTTACCTTCCCTGGTTGGCGACAATCTCATGTCCTTTCACACGTTGTATGTAGAGAATTATATACTATCTATTATATTAAACGTTATTATGGAGGGTAATTTCTCAGACGCCCCATTTTTATTTATTGATCAAGCAGTGTATATTTACTCTATTTAAGGAAATCACATCCTCTTCAAGCAGATTATTTTTTCTCGAGAACCCATATCTGCTCACTCTCGTCTGCGAAACAAAGCAATTTCTAAAGAATTAATCCGACATTTTTATTACTTCAGACGTTATTGTAATTGAAACTTTTTATTTTTATATTTTATTTTATTTTTTTAAGCTTATCACCCCAAGCAAGGCTGGAAGCCACTAGCAGGCAAGGGGTTACAGAAGGTTTGGAGGAAGAGCAGATAGGAGTGGTAAAGGAGAGGATGTGGAGAAAGATAGTGGATCGATCAAGGCAAGGTATTTACAGAAGATTTGGAGCGAGAGCAGATAGGAATGAAAGGTGAAAGGATGTGGAGAAGGGAAGTGGATAGATCAAGGCAACTGGAGATGTCGATTGACGTTACACTTAAATAGTTGGAGATTGTATTTGTCAGGGAAACAGGAATAAGGAAGGGAGTTCCACAGGCGAGATGTGCGAGACATGAAGCTATTGGAGTAGAAGAGACGTCTACATCTAACAGTTTCAACGGTGAAGGGTTGGGAACGGGATGCAAGCCTCGTAGGACGTTTAAATTCATGAGGCCTAGGAACCAGCGAAAGCAGCTCCTCGGAGCAAATACCGTGAAAGTATTTGTAAAAAAGACAGAGCGAGGCAACGTCGCGTCTGTGAGAGAGCGATTGCAGACGAGATGACAGATCAGGGCCAATTACATTGCATATCCGTCTCGGGATCTTATCAAGAATTCTGAGGCAAACAGCAGTGGCTCCAGACCATATATGGCAGCAATACTCCATAATGCACAAACCATTTTTATTTATTCATTAAACAGTGAGTATTACGTCTATCTAATATTAAATGTAATACGCACTGTTTAATAGATAAATGAAAATGGTGCATCTGTTTCAAATACGATGTGTCCACTGTAGTAATGATTGCAGTAAAACAAAAAGACTGATTAAAAATTCATTATATCTTTAGAATTGTTTATTATTTATAAAAAATTCATATTGAATCGCATATTAACATCTCTATAAATTCGATAAGCGAGATCTGATTGCGTTATAAATCCTGACAATAATAAAAAGAGTAAATTCGCTTCACTGTCACAATTTTGTTTGCACGATCAGAGTCCGGAGAGACTTTTCCTTTACGTAAATGAAAACTTCTACTCACGAACCAGCGTGATTTAATGGAGGATATAAACGGTTATACATGCAAGAAATGCATTAACGATTAGTATATATACGTCGAACTCTGTATGTATATATATATATGTATATATATATATATATATATATATATATATATATATATATATATATATATATATATATAATATATATATATATATATATGTATGTATGTATGTATACGCATACATATACATATATGCGGATATATGTATGTATATACATATATATATATATATATATATATATATATATATATATATATATATATATATATATACATTTATATATATAATGCAAGTATATATATATATATATATATATATAAATGCAAGTATATATATATATATATATATATATATATATATATATATATATATATATATATATATATATATATATATAGTGTATTGGGCAGCAGATCATTATTCAAACTTATGTTGTTAAATATAAGAGTCAACGAATGTCTATTATATTTGATCATGAACCGTTCT
>OZ038487.1:85623490-85650990 GCA_964036315.1 Acanthosepion esculentum
TTTAGATTGGGCGAATAATCTACTAGAGTGGAACATACACTTCAACAACAGAATACCAAGAGACTGAAGGAGATTCACAACAACGCCTGGCATGGCAGGTCTTTGTCGTGAAGTGTAGAACTAACGAATATAGTTCATCTGAACACTCTACATGGAAGTAGCGATAACGAATTGAGATGCTTGCGAAGTTTCCTCATTGATGAAGGGTCTGTAAAGAGGAATATGATTTTTAACCCACAAAGATGCGGAGACAATTTTTGACTGAATCGGAACTGGAGAGCAAATATGGCAGCAATACTTCATTTTCGGCCTGACCTGGCTATTGTAAAGGATATCAGGAGGAGTCAGGTACCTGTTGGAGCGGTAGCGTGAAACGACCATTATTACATCTTTAACTATAGTTTGTCTTTACGAGTTCTACTTGATGTCTGGGTTGAATTTTACACCCAGAAGTTTAAAATCAAAGTGATGACTTGTTTTATTATTAAAAGATAATAATAACGAATGTAGTAATTTCCCTAAAAGATTGACAATTCTTTGTTCATAAATGTAGATTTCTAGATTTCTAAATGTTTCGCCGATTTATTTTTTAGGGCATTTCACACAGTCAGTCTCATAGCGGTTGTAACAGCAAAAATGTTCAAATCATATAACAGCATGGGATAATTGTCCATCCGCAAAAATGTTTAATATCTAAAAATCACTGAGCTAATTCAGTTTGTTTGTTCCATGTTCTCAAATACAACATTTAGCCATCTTGACACCATGAGGTTAACTAAAAACCCTTTGAGTTATTCAGCTAGAAAGAGAACAGTTTGAAATTGTATTGTGTCAGCTCCACTGTTTTCCCAACTAAGCAATTGTGGAAGGAAAAGATCATTCAAGCCGTCAGTAATGGTATCAGCATTCATATTTTGGCTTAATCTTAAAAGTCCACTCAAGAACCATCAGAGAACGGTGAATACGTTTAAAAAGAAGGGAACAGTAGAGCGGAAAAAAGGAGGTGCAAACAACAAGAGATATCATCATTTCAACTTAGAGATAAATACATTCTTATTACTCAAAGTAGAGACCTATCGCGTTATAAAAACCTCAGCGTATTCTAGTAAAATATCTTGAATCATTTCTAGGATACAACAGTTCAACGATTAATCTAAGAATTGGACATTTTTTTCTTACACCTAGTATATCTCAGTTTCCGATACTGTTGGTTCTGTTATTTCGGGTGACCAGCTCCTTAATTATTTTGGAGTTAGTGGCTATAATTTTAGTATTTGAGATATTTGTGGCGTGATGAATTTCGGCTCGGAATGAAACCTGTAAGAGCCGAGTTCGAATTCCAGTCAAGTTCGTTATATTCACTTACGCAGAAATACCGTTGGGAAAGGTATGAATTCATCTCTTCTGTCCCCAGCTACAGGTTGAATAACAGGACAGACTGAGTTCTTTAGCCTTGGTTGACAACCAGACTACCGCAAAAAACAGAAACCTACTTCGAGAAAAATCTTCTGCCTGATCAGTCATACAGCTAAAGATGAGCGATCGCCCAATCGTGTATCAAGTGTGGCACTTAACTGACTGACTGCATATTTATACGGTGCAATAGACAATTGGTTTCTCGAATTATACATGTAGTATTCTTTGTATAAATGTATTCTTTTAAGCATATTGACATTGCATGCTTTTTTTCACGCGTCAAAAATACGTTTTATAGCTAATGTTTTATAGCTAAGAAGCTTGAAGGTTTCTTTCAGCATTATATTCTTTTTCGGCCATTGATTTCTATTACTTTTTTTTCTTGAGTAAGAAGTTTTAGAGATATTTTATTACCGATACTTCGCAAGTTTTACTCCCATTTAGAACACTCATCAAGTACTACATATTCTAATATTTTGACGACCGTCTATGACATACATTTATCAGTTTATATATATATATATATATATATATATATATATATATATATATATATATATATATATATATATAGTGTATTGGGCAGCAGATCATTATTCAAACTTATGTTGTTAAATATAAGAGACAACGAATGTCTATTATATTTGATCATGAACCGTTCTTAACTTCGTGTGGTTGCTTTTATTTCGGGAGGAAATAAAGACAAAATTTGTCTAACATTTGGATATTTTTGATTATGCAGTGCCTTGATCTAAGCTTTCGGCTCCCTTTAGCCATCTTCAGAATGGTTATGTGGACATTTAAACAAATATATTCCCCATTAAAGATAATATTCTGTTATGTTGACATAAACAGTGACTATTTAAGCTAATATTGCACGGCTCTTCGGCAGAATTGAGTCACTGTCAGTCACTGTGTTTATCTAAATCTAAAAAATAAACACGCTAAAATTCACCTTCATCCCTGCTATGCGCGGACGGCTTAGTGGGAGAAGTTCCGACTGACGCAAATTCAGTCGGGTTTCGATCCTAGCTAGAGGCAACCGGACGTCTAGCCACACTGATGAGCTGTGAAACAGCGAAACAGTCTGTCTGTGGATGACATATATATATATATATATATATATATATATATATATATATATATATATATATATATATATATATATATATAGTCGAACCTAGAGAGCCAGTGAAACCTACCAAGGTTTCTACTAAGCGGATCGCCAGAGAAAGTTTCCGTGACGATCCGCTTAGGAGAAACATTGGTAGGTGTGCCTGGCTGACTAGGTCCGCTCTACTTTTGTACTGAGCAATTTGTTAGTTAGTTGATTACTCGTATCGGGTTTTTTTCTTTGGGTTTTGGACCTGTATGTTGTACGATTATTTTCGACAGACGTTCACGTTCCTGGCTCTTTCTTTTTTTAAAACCTTTTTTTCCGTCGATATTGATTTGATCATTGGCAAATCAAAAAACCGAAGGTTTTTCGAGACGAGTGTAGTTACCTATATATATATATATATATATATATATATATATATATATATATATATATATATATATGTGTGTGTGTGTGTGTGTGTGTGTGTGTGTGTGCGTGTGTGTGTGTGTGTGTGTGTTATTGCTGGAACAGTTGTAGTTTAACGTTTCACAAAGCGGAAAAAGAAATCGGGTATCGCTGTTCAAATTTCAGCCATGACAGTTTTGGTTCATTTCTCACTAATGCAGTTGAGGAGGCATGAACCCATCTTTTCTCCTCGCGGTTAGCTGGAAGAACTTGTTTCTCTAGTATTGGTTGTCAAAGAGTATAGAAGATCAATTTTAATTTCAAAAGCTAGCCGTTGTCATCGTCGCCTTCTTCTTCTTCTTCTACCTCCTCATCTTTTTATTTCCTTCTCCTTTTCTAACTCTTTTCCCTCTCTAACTCTTTTCGCTCTTCTATTTCTTCTTCCTTTTCTTTTTCTTTTTCTTTTTACTTCTATGTGTCTCTTCAGGAGCTTGGTGCTCCTTTTCTGGCTCTGAGTACTATCTACCTTCTTTATATCCATTCAACTCCCTTTTCTGTGATGCACTTTCAAAATCCTTCAGGCAGCTAATTCTGTTTCCCACTGTTCCACCTGTCTTCATTATATCCTGCCAGTGTCGAACTGTCCGAGCCCACTTTATTCATTGCGTGTCCTATAAATCTTTCTAATTCCAATATAAGCAATTTTCCTTAAAACTTCCTTTTTGCTCACATGCATTCTCCCTTGGATTCTCAGCCTTCTTCTCGAAAATCACGTCTCTGTTGCCTCAAGTCTCCTGTTGATCTATGTGGGAATTGTTCAGTATTAACTGCTATATATTGTTATTACATAGCATTTCGGCGCTCTTCTCTTTGTTTTAGACAAACTATTCTAATTAATGCTTTGCTTAGATGGTGGAAAGCATCTTTCTTCCATTGACCTTAGGGTTTCTGTGTCTCAATATCCAAAAACTCTTAAAAAGCATTACATAAAGTTAAATTCAGTATTAGCTTGACTATGACATCCCCAATGTATAGCTCAGTTATTGGGCTGTCCATTTTGCTAACGACCAAACATTATGTTCCACTGGTGATAAACGCGAGAAAAGAAACTGTTAGAAAAAAAAGGCGATTGCGTCTATCTAGTTCAACAGTAAAACGGCGACACCTTGTTGCTATTTTTTTAGAAAGCTTTAATTCATGTCGTCGACGTACTAAGAAAAAAATGTCATCAAAACAGTTTACATTAAAATATTTATAGAAAAGATAGAGGGTTCTTCTTGATTTTTCAATGCTATCAAGGTATTGTTTCTATTTTCTTTTTGTTTCTGCCATCAACATGGCAAAAAAATATTTATAATAATTTTTATCATCTGTGAATAGTTTCTGAAAGTTTCATTAACATCTGACAAGGTTTTTTTAATCAAAATTTAGAATGTTCTAAAAAGAAGGAAATATTTTAAAAAATAATTAAAAAAAACTTTGCTCTTTCCTTTTAATAATAACATAATTATTTACATGATAAAATTTTGTTTTCGTCAAGTTTGGCGTCTTTTTCATCATACTGCGCTCTTTTTTAGCGATTTCATGGAGGTACCTAGATTAATTTAACTTTAAATTTGCTTATTTTACTCAAATAACGTGTCATCAACATATCTCAAGTCGTTAAGGTTCTACCCACCAATAATAAATTTTGATCAGACTTGTAGTTCTGTTGAGATTGTGCTGCTGTAAATGTTAAATAAATATGGTGAGAAGACGCTTTTCATACTTACAACACTTTCTATATTTGAGCATGTACCCAGTTCGTGTTCTCTCCATATTCAGGTAGAAAGCGATAGAAAATGACTCTACTAAAATTTCCACTGAACAGCCACGGTAATACGGGGTTTAAAGATATTAATAATATTAATAGCAGCTAGTGTTCGCTGTATACTAAGGCTATTCGTGAATAAATGAATATCAATTCTTTCAGTTCACTGCTTCATTGACAGCAAGCTTGACACCGGGTACACTACGATTGCCGTCGGTCTAGAAGAGTAACTGAGTGAATAAACCATAGGGATAGCATACGATGAAGAGAGCGCAGGATATTTAAATATGCCGTACGATATCACATCGACCATGAAAATAAAGATAGAAAACAACATGGCGATCTTTCATCAGATCTTACAGAATGACGTTACAATATGAAACTAAAGTTATACCAAAGAAAATAATACATCATGTTCAACGGCAACAACAATTAAATGGTTACCAGAGATAACTAGAAGAGAAAATTATATTTTCAAGCTGTTAACTTTCCACATAGACGGAAGCAAGATGTTTGAAAGGAAACTGCCGCAAATACTAGAAAAAGCCATAGCATTTACTGAAGTTGAGGTGTCTAATTTCCTGAAAATATCTTAAAACATTTTACACATTTCAACCAAGAGTAACACTAAGTATTCGGTCAATGAATTCTGAATGTTTCCTGTGTGGATTTTCTAAGTGTAGATTAGATGTGGCACAAGGCCTAAAGTATGGGGCTCCCAGTAAGCAAGAGTAGCTTAGATGCATAACAAGGCAGAAAAAGATCCCTGTGAGGACGAACTCACAACTGAGTTGTAATTTTTTTCAGCGTGTTAAACATTCCTCGACGTCAACGTGCCTAAATGTTTCCTGTGTGGAAACCGTTAATTGTGCTCTTACCATTCTCATAACTTGATTTGTTTGACACAATTAACATAAAAGTCATGTGTACGTTTATAATTTATATTCTAATTATATAATTAATTCTATAACATTCACTATCGACTAAGTCCAAAAGTGGTTCCGCGTCCTTGTAGATGACGAATTCCTCCCTCCACAAATCTTTTCTCATAGAAGAGATGTCGCAAGCCTCTCGCTGCTCTATCGCAATTTCCATGGGAAATGATCAGACGAACTAAACTTCTTATTTACACGAGTTCTTACATTTACGACTAAAACTGGCCATGACATGCACATTGAAGCGAACCACTTTCGCATTCCATTGGTAAGATATAAGTTCCACTCGAACAGCTTCTCTCCACGAATCAGTGCCTTGTGTAACTTACTCGGAAGAGGATGCTCCCTCTGTCAGTTCAATCTTAACCTGTTCAAATCCAGGGTTAAATGTTATCTTTCACATATGTCCGCATAAGTTGTGCCTTTTAATCTGTAAACCTCTACCAGGAGTGGCCCACGGACCTTGTGCAGGATGAACATCATTAAAAAAAATAATAAAAAACTTAAACAAAACGATTCTTCCTCAGACCATTAGAGCTTCAAAATTCCAAACAAAGCACTTTGCCAAATAACATTAAAAAATACATCTTTTGCATACCCTCAGCTGACACGGAATATTGCGTATTCCATTTAAGTTGAAGAGTGAATACAGTTAAGGAATTCGGTAAGATAAACAACAATACAAATGTTGAAAAAAATTGCACACACCTCATGTAACTGCTCCTTTTTTATTTTTGCCAATTGAAAATAAAGTATCACATTCAAAATTCATTTCGATCTTAATGACCTCTTCAGATCTATATAAATAAAACGCAGTGAACGTATGTCCGTCCGTTCGTCCGTTTTTCGATCTCGGCGAATCATAAACAACCTGAAGTAACAGGTAGTAACTACTGTAGTTACATGTGATTAAAAATTAAATAAATAACTTATTGAAAGTGAAATTTAAATATCGAACAGAGTGAAAGGTGTACAAAACAATTATTTATTAAAGGTTTAACTTTGATTTCGTTTTGGTCGCTATTGCAATTGATATGGTCTAATTAAACCGCAGGTAAAACTTAAGAGGGGCACGACACGTTGCTCATATATTTTTTCTTTTTATTGTGACGTATTCGAAATATTACATAATCCGGGTTCCCTAATGTCTTTTAAGAGGGACTTTATATGAAGGGATCATAAATAATTGAGATTTTAGCTATCTTGGTACATACTTCGCTTTTCTTTTTAGAAACATAACCGTATGTAGTCAAATCACATTGTAAGATATATTACACCTACCTTGTACGCAACAAAACTAAATGGCGGCAGTAGACGTGGGTAAATTTTATAGAAGTATTTTACGTATGTTGCGGGCATGTGTGTGACCGTATGTACGTAGATTTTACAACCTACGTTTCTGTACGACTGCTAATCGCTGTAGTAGCGCGAATAATTTCGCGACCGTTATAGCTGTTTGGTTGTAGATCAAATCGTTTACGCCATGACGTTCGTTAAAACGGTTTTCTCGGTAGTAATATACTAAAGTTACTTCATTTCTACCACTTGCTAAAAATCCAATATATTTTTAAGGCAATTCACCCCAAACAAGACGGGAGTGCCACTAGCACGCATGGGGTTACAGAGGATTGAGAACAAGAGCAAAGAGGCATGTTTGAGGAAAAGACACAGAGGAGGACGGGGAACAAGATATCGATTGACATTCCACTTCAATATTTGAAGATTATAGTCACCGGGGAAGTAAGTAAGGGGAAGGGAGTTCCACAGACGGGAAGTACGGGAGAAGAAGCTGTTTGAGAAGAAGAGACGATTACATTTAACCGTTTTGATAGTGAAAGGGTGGGACCGAGATGCCAGCCTAGTAGCTCGTTTAAATTCATGCCGTCGGGGAACTAGTGAAAGTAGCTCGGCGGAACAGTTGCCGTGAAAATATTTGTAGAAGAGACTGATTGAGGCCACATCATGTCTGTGGGATAGCGATAGCAGACTAGATGTCGGATCAGAACGTATCATCTTGCATATTCGTCTCTCGATTTTGTCAAGGACCTCGAGGCGTACAGCGGGAGCATTAGACGCTATATGACAGCAATATTCGATGTAAGGACGGAGGGTTGATTTATAGATTAGAAATGTTTTCACTCAGAGAATAGTTACTTCTTATGTCATTAAAATTACAACGCACATGGTCTGATTTGACTGTTTTTATTGCTCTTATTAAGAAAACGTTGCCAACTACTTGTCATTGAAGGACAGAGAAGGTGAATGAACGAGAGAGTTGTAGCAGTTCCATGTCTGCGAGTGCACTAAAACATAGCAATTCGCACTAAAGAATTTTTTCAGAAAGAAACTAATTATATAAGGAAATCCTTCATATTGCCTTAATTTATAATTCAGTTATATTCAACATTTCATGATCGAATGAAAGGTCACTCAAACTCTCTACATCTACTTTAAGATATTAAATCGTTTTCAACATATTCTTATATTATTAGTGATTAACAATGCAATCCTTGAATCGGGAATCGGATCTGACAACATAATCGCAGTATGATACAAGAGTGAGGCAATCCGTTGATTCTATAAAATCACTCGTTTGTTTCATTCTGACGCATGAGATAATTGTTTCAACTACTTACCTGTTATTTGATTTTTTTATCATGGGGATTTTCACATGTTGGCGAATCTTATGAACTCCTCGGTATTAGATAATTTCATATTGTTTTTCAGAAAAGCGATATATTTCCAACAACACGTGGGCGTCATTTGTCAGAAGATTTTTTAAAATTCTTTCCAGATAGTTACAAAACGATTCGATATTTTTTTTATTTCTAACCTCAAACATTAAACTCAAAATTATACACATATATCGATGATAAAGTTATTCGGAAAATGAGGAACGTCAGTTAGCCGTGAAAAACAGTACCCGAAGGTTTTTGCTTCTATTTCTACTTGAGTGCAAACAGAGACAAGGTAACATCCAACTTCCACACCCATAAGAGAGCCATTTCGTTTTTATGATGTTAATATAGATCCATGCTAGTACAAAATTATCAGGCAGTGAGTGCGTGAAAAACGTACTAACTATTGCGATACAGTGCTTTCATATTCATGTCCTTGCATACATGAACACAGACACTGTAGTAATTACTAATCGGATGAGGCAAATGCTGGAAAGACATTAGCTACACCTAAAGCTAATACCATGAATCGGGTCTCTTGTCGCGTGGAAAACACATAATCATCACTATGGTCCAGTTCTCCACCTGGGTCCTAACAGGAAATACCATTGCTCAGGTGTCAAGATCGAAACGCGTTGCATAGACAGCGTAAGGGACAGTCTTTATGGCGCGAGCCTTTTTAATGGCTCGGAGATAATTTCACAGAAGCTAAGCACCAGAACAGACTATTTCAGAATGTTACAAGCTGCCCGTAGGCAATGTTATTGGTCAGAAGTTTTTAAGTAGCCGTAAAGTTCCAGCCATAAACGATATACAACGAGAATCTCTCTTTTTTCCTGTCCTTTTTAGCTCTATTTTATCTTATTTAAGATTTGTCTGCTCGTCACTTCTTGCGAAGTGTTCAATTGTACATTGCCTTTACATATGTGGCTGTCTGGCTTCCGTTTGTTAGTTTTGTCCAAGGAAGATTTCTTTTGATTTTAGGCAAATACTCTCTTCTGTAGCTACAAAATATGTTATGTCAGACACTTAAAATAGACCGATGAATCTATCGGCCGTAGAGTTGGAATAAAATACGAGCCAGAATAATGCATGAAATTAAGAATAAGAACTTCAAACGACAGAAGGTATGGGAATAAATTAATTCAAATATAAAATCAGCACAATGTAAATTATAATTCAGATATATTTACGAATAAGTTGTCTTGCTTGACTATGGGTGTAACAGCTTTCATATATTATGAACACGGTAGGTAATTAAATTCTGTGTCAGTACCATATATAGATCGAGAGTCAATATCTTTTTGTTCAGATAGCCAATCAAAAAACAACTTTTCAAAATATCTGGTAGATTGATTTGTATGCTACGGTTTATCAACCCTTTGCGGGTTATTAATAGCCAGAAAAAAAGATTTTTACATTGTCGGAATTATTTGTGGGAGGGAATAATAGTTTAGTGATGCAAGTGTTATTAATTAACCCATAACTCTTTATCCATTACATCAAGCACACATACAAGCTTACAGCGCATGGTATTTTCAAACGGTCACCCATTTGGATACTGACAAGGCTTGACGTTGCTTGACTTCTGTGATGGTAATTTCGCATAACGCACTCGTCAATAATGTGTGTAGAAGCAGTGGGATAACTGTCATCACAGGAAACGGATGTCAAACAAGAAATGACTGGGAAGAAATTTTTAATGCCAATGAATGAGCAAGTAGGGTTATGAATTTTTTGTAACCCCATGTTCCTGTATCATGGATCGATGAACTTCTCATCATAAGTAATGTAAAATGCATTGAGTTCTTGAAAACAGTCACCCCAAACCGAAAATTCGATGTTATCATATACGGAATAAGAGTAAAACATCAAAATATTTAGGAAGATTTATTTTCCAATTTGCTAATGATGCAGTTGTATAGTACGTATGTATTCTTAACGCATTTAAGAGTTTATAACTACAGCGTAATATACAATATTGCAAATAAACAAGAGTTGCAAACTTGCAGAAGGTTTTTTTCTCAATTTACTTATTCTTATTGTATAGTTGTGATATAGGAAGAAAATGGGAAATACCAAGATCGAGGTTCGAGCGTTTCACTCAACTTTTATGAATATGTTTACTGCTAGATGTATAAATAGCAGTGTCGATATTTAACAACCCCCCACACGGGTCGAATGTGGCACAAGGCCGGTTTAACGTGGGCTTACCGAGCCCGTAGGCTCGGCCAAAAATATGCCCATTAGAACCCGTATACACGGGTTCAGGGACTGTCTACCTCCCCGCACGGCACTTTGCCCTGCGGCAAAGCCCCGTCCGAGTTCCTCTCCGCCGAGGCAGAGAGTTCGACAGCAAAGAATAGTCTGAATGACTGTTCCAACACTGACTCTGTGTCTAAATAGCAGTGTCAGGCTACTTACTGGAGTGGACTACTAGTTGACTATTGGTGGACTACGAGTTGACTATTGGTTGATTACTGTGTTGATTACAAGTTGATTACTAGTTGACTACCGGTTGATTATTGAGTAACTATTGGACGTTAAGCGATCTGCGATACTACTATTAAGCAATTCACTGAAATGGTTAATAATTTTAATTGACTCTTACTTTTGTTTGTGTTATGTATTTATTTTCAGTTTTGTAATTAAATACTGTTTATTTAACATTGAAGTCTTGAGTTGTATTTTATCATTAACGGCCACCCATAGGGATCACAAAAATAGTAGTTATCTATTTTAAAGCATTTAAAAGTTTATAGCTATAGCATAACACACAAATATACAAATAAGGAAAACAAGGAGGTCCCACAAAGTTCTAGAAGGTTCTACCAAGTTCTCGAAAGTTTTCGGAAGGTCTAGAATGATCCAGAAGGTTCTAAATGTCTCAAGAAATTCATAATACTACTAAACGTATATATGATTTTAGAAATTTCGTGTTGGAAGTTACATTGAAATAAATAAACTGAATTGAACCCGTCTTTATTCATTTTTAACAAACATTCATCGAATCATGATACAAGAAATCAATGAAGGACACATGGCACAGTGGATAAAGGCGTTGGTTAAATCCAGTGACAGGACGCAAAGAGTGTGAGTTCAATACCCGGTTAAGGCAGTGGAGGGAAATTAACTGGAGATAACTGACATCCATTAAGCATGGCACGTGGAGCTAGAAAAGCCTACCCCATGGAGCGAAATAAAGGGTTCAGTTCGACATTCCAGCCACCTGAAGAAGGCCGGAGCGTACAACGACCGAAACGTTGTAATAAACATGGCGGCAAAGATGAGGACAATAGTCCGAATAATGTAAATAATGAAAAAGTATGAAAGTGACAACCCTAAGAAACAGTGATTTTAATTATGATACAGTGATTGTCTAAATGCTCTGCCATACATGAAACATTTTGCATCATAATATCTGAAAACTGAATTGAGATGAAGGATCATTAGACACATGCTTTTCTAAAAGAATATTAGCGATAAGCGCACATAAAAAGTCACAAGCCCGAATTCTAAGTCTATTCCGTTATTCGTTCCGATAGACATTTATCTACACCGCAACAAAATATTGGCTGTATCTGGCCGGCGATCATCCGTCTGTTGCGTTAAAGACCGAGGGGCCTTCTTTGTAAAGGATTTTATTTTTCTAAATTAGAATTATTTTCTTGATTTTGGTGTAAATATTTGCATATAAATTAGCCATTGTACTAAAACTTTCTCCTATGGTAAGCTATTATAAAATACTATTCTTTTTTGGGCTATGTCGATGGGTTCTCAAACTTCTGCGGAAATAAGTGTTAGGTGGGTCACTAATTCCACTTTTCTGCACCAATAGAAGTTACCTAACGCGCAGATTTTAATTCTTGAGATCAATAATCATTAGTTGACACAACGATTACACTTCCAGTGTCGATAATCGTCAGGTGACCCGACGATTAAACTTTCTGCGAAAATACATATTATATAATCAACCAAATCCACTTCCTGTACGAATATAATAATTAGGTTACCCATCGATTACACTTCATACGCCAGTAAGCGTAAGGTAGCCTACCGATGCCAGGTTCTGTACCAAGTACCGTTAAATGACCGACCAATTTCATTTTCTGCTGGAATAAACGTTATATGACATACCGATAATACTTCCTGCACCAATAAACTTTAGGTAACCCATCGATTCCACTTCCTGTGCAAAAAAGCGTTAGATGCCCCATCGATTACGCTTTCGTCACCAATAAGTGTTAGGCAACGCACCGATTCCAATTCCTGTACCAATAAACGTTAGGTGACCTATCGATTCCACTTTATGTGCGAATAAGCGTTAGATGACCTATCGATTCCTATTCCTGTACCAATAATCTTTAGAGGACCCACCGATTCCAATTCCTCTGTCAATAAACGTTAATTGACCACGATTCTAATTCCGGCACCAATAATCATTAGATGACCCAGTGATTGCACTTCTGGACAGATAGGTCAACCACTTTAGGTCCCGATTCCTGTACCATTAACCGTTAGGTGATATATCGATTCTACTTCCTGTAACAATAAGCGTTAGATTACCCACTGATTACACTTACTGCACAAATATTCGTTAGGTGACATTCCGATTCCTCTTTCTCCGGCAAGAAGTCGTAGATGATCCAAAGATTCCACTTCCTGCACCAATAATCGTCGGTTGCCTAGTGATTCCACTTCTTGCATCAATACTCATAAGTGACCAACATATTCTACTTCCTGCTCCAATAATTGCCAGCTGACTCACCGAGTTAATTTTCTGCACCAACAATCGTTAGCTGACCCACTGACTCCACATCCTGTGTCACTAAGCGCTTGTTCACCCATCGATTTCACGCCTTGCTCTACTCAGAGTTCTCACCTACTAACTCCATTTCCTGTTCTACTAAGTGTTTTTTTTTTCACACACTGACTTCACTTTCTGTGCTACTAAACGTTAGTTCACTCACTGATTTCCCTTCCTGCGCTACGAATCGTTTTCAACCACTGGCTCCATTTCCTGTGCCACTAAGCGTTAGTTCACCCACTGATTTCAATTTCTGCCCTACTAAGCCTTTTCACCCACTGTCTCCACTTAATGTGCCAGTAACTGTTTGTTCACAGACCAATTTCACTTCCTGCCCTACTAACCCTTTCAGCCACTGACCCCAGTTCATGTGCCACTAAGTGTTACTTTACCCGCTGATTTCACTTTCTGCCCTACTAAGCTTTTTCACCCACTGAATCCACTTCCTGTGTCAGTAAGCGTTAGTTCACCCACCGATTTCACTCCCTGCGCTACGAAGCGTTATCACCTACTGACTCCATTACCTGTTTCACTAGGCGTTTTCTCACCCACCGATTTCGTTTCCTGCGCTACTAAGCGTTTCCTCCCACTGACTCCACTTTCTGTGTCGGTAAGCGTTAGTCCATCCTCTGAGTTCACTTCCTGCCCACTGACTTTCATCCACTAGCTCTATTCTCTGTGCCACTAGGTGTTAGTTCACCAGCCGATTCCATTATATGTGCCAATAATCATGAGGTGTTGAATTATACACGCTCCTTAAGGTATCCTCCAAATCAATTGGGAAATCATATTGTCTAAAACGTTGAATCAACCAACGAATAATGAAATCTGATACTGTTTTTCTGTCACTGAAATGTCGGCAGCATTTTCTCTGGGATGAATGATGAACTGTTGAAATTTAAAATACAATTCCACGATTTTTTGTTCTTCGTTCAGTTGTGAATTTTTTCAGTGGTAATGTTTTTAACTTCGAATTGAGGAATCGGGGAGCCAAGTTCAAATTCCAGTCGAATCTATTACATTCACTTACGTGCGAAATACCCTTGGGAAAGTTATGAATCCTCTTCTTCTCCGCCCCTACCCACCAGCTATGTGTAAATAGCAGGACAGACCGGATTCTATAGCCTTGGATAGCAACGGGTCTACCGCAGAAAAAATGGCAACCTTCTACGGGAAGAAACCTGCGTCGTCAGTCACGAAAGATACATGCTTGCCTACGCGTGTATAACGCACTGCACATAACTGACTGACTGAGGTAACTTTTGGTACATCCCGTTTTGTACATCGTCTTCATATTAAACTTAGCGCGGTCTGATTCATGATCACGTTTGTAGCACAACAATGACCTAGAACGGACTCAATCCATAGGCTTGTGTCCGAAATATAAGACAACCCACATTCGGTTAAATGTCGTTCCTTTCTCAAATCAAGCGTTATATCTTTCAAATTCGCCCACCGATTTCACTTCTTGTGCTATTAAGTATTTTCACCAAATGACTCCACTTCCTAAACGTTTTTTCACCCACCGATTTCACTTCTCACGTTACTAAGATTTTTCAGCCACTGAAAAAAAAAAGAAACGAGAAGTATGAAAACCCTGACATATGCCATTTTAAAATCCCCAAGTAACTATTCGGACATCCCATTTTAGTCATCGCCTTCCTATTAAATCTAACTCGATCTGATTCATGATCACGTTTGTAGCACAATAACCAAGAACGAATTCAATCTACAGGCTTTTGTCCGAAATATAAGGCAACACGCAGTCGATTAAATGTCGTTCCTTTCTCAAAGCAAGCATTATATATTTCAAATTCGCCGTTGAACGTAAGCTAAAGAACTATGAAACATCAAATTTGACGTTCCGTAACCAACTTGATTGTTTGTTTCCATTTCTAAACGTACTTCCATAAATACATTGTAGAGACAGAGAATTTCGATTTGAAAATAGTACAAATATTTTTTCCCCTGCACGGACGGCCAGTCATTTTATAAACACGCAGAGCAGGAATATCTACATTTACAGCAAACCGACTTCCTCCACAATCAACGTTGAAAAGACATTCCAACATTAGAAGCAGAAAGTGAAATAACCTGACCTTAGGAATTTCTTTCTTTTTTTTTTTAATCAAATATTCTACGCAGGAAGTTTTGAAGCCTTTTAGATTTTGATTTCAAAAATTTAAAAATAATGTTCAGAAAATAACATTTCAAAAAAGAAGAAAACATTAATCCGAAAAAAAAGGCAGAATAAAACAGCTGTCAAGTTTCTGAATTTGCACGAACGATGAAAGAAAAAAAAACATTAAAAATAAAACAATCTTTGAAAAGAATTTGGCTTTTCGCCCGATTAGCTTTGGAAAGTTTGTTAATGGAATCTGATGTTGAATATTGATTTCTCTAATTTAAAATATATATATATATATATATATATATATATATATATATATATATATATATATGATAAAATAAAATAAAGACAATCTATCACTCCTGACATATTTTGGTTATTGATTTACTGATTTAGTTTTCAAATCTTATCATTAGTGTTTATGGTCCACTTATTTCACGTTGAATGTTGTTCCAGTGTCTCTGTAGTCATTATCGTCATTGTGCACTTCATTTTAATCATCATTATATTCTTCTATTAACTTCATTTTCTTCCTTTCATTTCTGCTTCGTTTTCTTCTACAATCTCCATCTTTCTTTCATTTCATTTTGCTTTTCTCACTTTTGTACTTTACTTTTCTCTACAGTTTACTCTCCGTTCTTTATCGTGCGCAGTATTCATATGTCTGTTCATTTCCTAGATTTTCCCGTTCTTTCTTTCTTTCTTTCTTTTTCCTTCCTTCCTTTCTTTATTTCTTTCATTTCTTTCTTTCTTTCTTTCTTTCTTTCTTTCTTTCTTTCTTTCTTTCTTTCTTTCTTTCTTCCATTCGTTTCGGACACTTCAGTCATTTTCACTACCTTCATCTCCGCTCCTACTCACAATTCTTAAAAACCGCCACCCCTTAAAACTGTTACCTTTCCAAAACATCCCTCTTTTCCCCTCTAACCTTTTCTTTCGATTCCCATGAATTTCTGCTTTTCGAACTCATCTTCGTTCATATAAATAAAGTGTAGTGTACGTATACCCGTCCGTCCGTCTTTCGATCTCGGGTAATCATAAACAACCTGAAGTAAAAGGTAGTAACTACTGTAGTTACACGCGAATAAAAATTAAATAAATTACACATTAAAAGTGAAATTTAAATATCAAACAGAGGGAAAGTTGTAAAAAGAAATTATTTGTTAAAGGCTTAACTTTAATTTTCCTTTTCGTCATAATTACAAATAATTAAACCGTAATTAAGACTTAAGAGGGGCACGGTATTATGTTGATGGTTTTTTGTAACCTTTCCTTTCGACTCCCATCAATTTTTGCTTTCACAACTCATCTTCGTACATCTTTTCTTTATCTATATTATGTACATGCGTTTCGCCTATTTTACCCTCCGGCTTTCGTCAGGTGTTTGTCGATCAAGCTAAATTTCAAACTGAACTACCGGTTTCTTCCGCTGACCATGCCAAACAAGTCCATGTCAAACTGAACTACCGGCTTCTTCCGCTGAAACTTGGTGAAACGTTGTGATAAGTTGAAGAATCCTATAGATCAGAGAGAAATTATCTTTGAATTTTTCTCCTGTTTTTTCTTTTTGCCCAACTTTCTTATTTTTCTTTCCTTGTTGCAATCCTGACTTCTTCCTTTCATACTGAATCTTCTTTCTTTCTTTTTTCTTCTCTATTTCTCGCCGAATATTCCTCCTTTTATTTTCTCTAATCTCCTCTCTGCTACTCCTTTTCAAAATACTCATTCTTTCATCTTTCTTTCTTTTCTTTCTTTTCTTTTCTTTCTTTCTTTCTTTATTTCTTCTTCTTCTTCTTCTTCTTCTTCTTCTTCTTCTTCTTCTTCTTCTCCTTCTTCTTCTTCTTCTTCTTCTTCTTCTTCTTCTTCTTCTTCTTCTTCTTCTTCTTCTTCTTCTCATTTCCTTTTGAATCATATCATTTTTCTATTACTTCCTTGACGTATATTGTAAATATTGGTTGAGATAAAGAAGAAGAAGATGAAAAAGAAGAAGAAGAAGAAGAAGAAGGAAATACATAAATCAATAAAGAAGGGAATCAGTCAATAAGTCTGTTCTGTGCAATGCGTGATACACGCGTAGGCGATCATGTATCTTTAGATACATCACTGCTAAGGCAGATTTTTACCCACCATTTCTTTCTGCCGAAGACCAGTTGCCATCCAAGGATATAGTATCCGAGCTGTGCTGCTATTTACCCATAGCTGGTGGGAGAAGAAGAGGATTCATACCTTTCCCAAGGTTATTAGCATGTAACTGAATGTAATGGATTCAACTGGAATTCGAACTCGGCTCTCCGATTCCTCAATCCGAGCCGCTATCCATTATTCCCTATAGGGAATAGCGAATGAAAAAAGAAAGAACGAATGAAAGAAAAAATGTTCAAATTAATAAACATAACGATAACGATCATTATGATTATTTTTCCTGAAGAATTTTTTTTTTAAATCCTCAGTAAAATCTCTATCTTGTCTGTTCTCGATCTGTTCAAATTGATCTCCTCTGTTTTCTATATTCATGTCGGTCTCGTTTTGTTCATAATGCCGTTCTGCCGATGTACCTCTCTATGTGTGCGTTCATTTTCATCTACATCGGGCTATTCAAATAGACCGTTTTATTGATTTATCATCCGTTACTTATCTATCTCCTATTATCTATTTCTGCTTATTCATACGGATTTTTTCCACGCCTATTTACCTATTAGAAAACAACAACGAAGAAGATGGCAAGAGATAGGCGGAGAGTAGTTATGAAATATCCTGTGATACAAGTGCGTATGAGAAAAGTTTGTTCTGATTGGTAATTTGTAAGAATTTCTTATTTAAGATCCCTTATTCTATTATTTTAAAATAGAGGAAAAAATATGTTACAGTACTACATATTCTAGTTCCACTTGCCATGGGAGATAACTGAGTCATCCGGAGAGGCCTGGTTCTTGGAAGTAGAACAATCTACCCCAGTGAACAAAATAAAGGGTTCAGTTCGAAATTCAAATCATCTGAAGAAGCCGGATCGTACAACGGCTGAAACGTCGGGAATATGGCGACAAAAATGAGGACAACAGTCCAGACAACGTAAATAGTGTAAATAATATATATATATATATATATATATATATATATATATATATATATATATATATATATATATATGTATATTATGTGTGTGTTTATCTGTCTGTATCTCTGTGTGTGTGGTATATATCTACAGACATACAAACATATTTTTATGGGAAAATGATTTAAAATTTTAAATATATCACGAAAAATTTCATGGAAATTTGTGAATAAAGGGAAAAGTTTGCTTTGACGCGTTTCGGATTTGCACGCATTCATTCTCTCTCTCATTCATTCTCTCTCATTTTCTCTGTCTCTGTCTCGCTCTCCCTACTCTCTCTCTCTATATATATATGTATATATATAAATATATATATGTGTGTGTGTGTGTGTGTGTGTGTGTGCATGCAAAGTGGTATTCATTTTGAGCGATAAGATTATTTTATTTATTTTTCAATATATTACAAATTTTCGTAAAATTTGTTGCGCAACCGAATAAAATTATAATGGTTATACTCTTTCAAAAGTCAAAATCTTAACACAAATTATTTCTTTCCATTATTTCCAAATAATGCATATATTAAGGAAGAATTGGTGCTTAAATATACTTCAAGTACATAATTAAATAGTAATAATGCAACCAAAGAAAAGAGAATGTAACGTATTGTTCAAGATATTCTGAACTTTACTCAAAAGATATATATATATATATATATATATATATATATATATATATATATATATAAACACGCACACAAATATATATATATATATATATATATATATATATATATATATAAACACGCACACGAATACATACATATTTATATCTATCTATCTATCTACATATATATATATACATACATATATATATATATATATATATATATATATATATATATATATATATATATATATATATATATATATATATATATATATATATGGCCTAAGCTATAATATTCATTAATTCAATGATTGTTCAATGGATTTATGTGATTGACTGACTCAGGAGTTTTGCACAGAAACGTTCTTTCGGGCCACATGTTCGATAAATCGACTAAAATTATTCTCAGATCTCATACTTTTTGGAAGTAAACTTCAAAAAACTTAAAATTCAAACCAACTTAGACTACCTTTAAAACATAACAGTTAAATTAAGAATCAGTTAAATGCTTTTTATGTGTATCACAGACACATACACACGTATATATATATATATATATATATATATATATATATATATATATATATATATATATATATATATATATATATATTTCTTGCTTCAAACATTATTTTAATGATTACCACGAGAGACTTGTTTTTTTAAAACAGTATATTTGTTCTTGTGCCACCGAGAAAATTTAATAATAAAAATATGGGCTGCGACATGATGAGAATCCGATTTAGCTTTTGCAGGAAGAATAAACACCGTGTGATCCGCCGTCCTTTAGCCGCTCGGCTACAGAAAGCCTCACAGTCAAGCAAGATTGTATTTTCCCGACATATATATATATACATATATATATATATATATATATATATATATATATATATATATATATATATATATGTATGTATCTGTGTGTGTGTGTGCGAGAGAGATAGAGAGAGTGTGTGTATATAAGTGTGTGTGTCTGTGTGTAGATAGATAGATAGAGAGAGAGAGAGAGAGATGTGTGTATATGTGTGTATGATATTTGTGAGTATTGAGGAACTTTGTTGTCACTTGTCCCTGTGAGAAGACTGAATGAATGAAGAATTATTATAAAAAATGAAGTATATTCACTAGACAAACTGTTTCAACTAATTGATCTTATCCAAAAATTCGAGTTTCTTCGTTTTTTTTTCAATAGGTTTCAAGTTCTGTTTTGCTCAAACACGTATGTAAACAGAATTTAGAAGATCTTCCTTTTTAAAAATAAACTTTTCTCCATTTTGTGCATAATAGGTAAATGCATTGCTGCTACACAATGGACGAAACATTTTCCGGAAGTATCCGGAAATATTAGATACGGAGAAACAGTCATTAAAAGAGGAAGGGAGAAATAATAATAATAATAATAATAATAATCAAATGAGTAAAACAGAATGTAAAACAACTTGGCCAAATGAAATTAGAAAAAAAAAATGGCAGGACAAGTCGTTGCATGGCAAATACCTAAAAAGAACGAAAGAAGCAGATGTGGACCAACAGAAAACACATCTGTGGCTGAGGAGCACAGTTTTGAAAGCTGAGACAGAAGGCTTAATTTTTGCAGCTCAGGACCAAAGCCTCGCAAACAGATCCTGTCACTGTCACATAATTAATAATGGCACTAACCTGAAATGCAGGTTCTGCGGAAAAATATGATGAAAGGCTCGACCATATTATATCAGGATGTCCAGAACTAGTTAAAATGAATATACCCACAGACATAACAAGGTAGCGACATATCTTCACCGAAACATATACAAGAAGCAAAATCGAAACCACTGGAAGATGGTATGAGTACCAACCAGACCCAGTTACCCAAAATAACTATGTAACTATCCTCTGGGACATGACAATTCAAACTGACAGGGAAATAAAAGCCAACAGTCCTGATATTATCATAAAAGACAAGAAAATCAGGAAGTCTATGCTTATTGACATAGCAGTACCCTCTGATGAAAATTATCGAGAAACTCTCAGAATCCAAGGACATGGACATTGAGATTAACAGGATGTGGGCAATGAAGTCTGAAACTATACCAATAGTAATCGGAGCACTCGGCCCGTGAGCAAAGGAATGGGCATTTTTACTAACAGTGTCCCAGGTAACATCAACATGCAAGTTGCCCAGAAGACTACCCTACTAGGAACATCCCATATACTAAGAAAAGTATTATTAATTAAATGACAATTCCCTTATAGGGTGTAAAAAAACATAGTTTGGACACGGCCCGACATGATACAAAGCAGGAAACATTATATAAACAAATAATAATAATAATAATAATAATAATGATAATAATAATAATAATAATAATAATAATAATAATAATAATAAAAATTTGTGATAAATATTCAGAATCAGTTGACCATTTTGTATCACGTGAGCACCGACAGAATATAAAACTCGGCTTGATAGATTGGGCCAAGAACTGCACTGGAAAATATGCGACTTTTACAGGAAGGAAACTATGAGAAACTGTTATGGACATCACCCAAACCCGGTTAGAGAGATAGGATATGTAACATTTTTAAGGGATTTTACAATATACACAGAACAATCAATCTAATCGCCCAGATATCGTGATTAAAGTCCACAAAAACAGAATGTGCTTTCTTATTGACATGGCAGTCCCTGCAGATTGTAATGCATCTTTGAAGATCTTCAAAAAACTATCAAAATACAAGAATCTTGAAGTGTAAATCTCATAAATGTAACACATGAGGATCTAAACAATTGCAGTTGCATTTGAAGCCCTACTCGGTGTGATTGAAAAAGGTTCCGTTAGACTCATTCCTGCTAGTCCATGCATTAAAGAAGTCTGCAAAAAAATTGTATTGACTAGTACAGCTCAATTATTTCGAAGTGTTTTACATATGTAAAATGTGTGTTCGTTTTGCGCACGCGCGCATGTGTGTGTGTGTGTGTGTGTGTGTGTGTGTGTGTTTAACAAAAATGATAAGTAGAAAATGTCATGAAGCCATTTATGTCGTTATGTCTCTGGATTGGACCCGGAAGTAAATGTGCATACAGCAGATGTCAAAGGAAATAATAATAATAATAATAATAATAATAATAATAATAATAATAATAATAATAATAATAATAATAATAATAATAATGAACAAACAACCACGGTAATCAACAGTGTGACCAGTAGACCAAATTTGAAGAAACGCATTTTTTGAGGACATAGTAAATATCAGTCATTAGGAATCTATATGAGTGGTTAGAACGTTCGCCTTTTGACCATGAGACCCGGGATCGGAACTTCCAGATGTTATCGGACTGGAGTGGTCGATCCCAGCGTGCGGCACCTTTGGAAAGTGCCTGAAAACCACGCTACGGGTTGATCCAAGCCCTGTGAGGGAAATTATGTCGACGGAAGCCTTGCACGAATTCGCAAGTCATCGTGACCGAGGGCTTGAGCGTGTGGTCATGTTCAAATTGTTTATACGCTAGATAACACGCTCTTTCCTGGAAACAGTAACTAAGGATAGTTGCAGTATAAACCACAGGTGGGTTCTGTGGGTGTTGAATGAACACAGATTCGACTAAGTAAGCTTTTGCAATAGGGATTGATTAGACGCCCTAGTATACTGGTATCCTGGAATACGAGTAGCCAGCTATACTATACTATAAAATAAACCGAGTGCTCGATGTCAATTGACAGAGATTTGAAATAATAAAATCTAAATGTATCTAAGTGCACTGTCTTTTCAGTTGGCACACGTTTGAATTTCATGCTGGTTGTATTATTCCAGCTATCTAATAGTCAATATTATTTAAAATATATCTTACATATCCTTGTTTAGTGACCTTCAGCTACCTCAACAGGCAACCAGTATGACGTTTTTTTGTAATCTTATATTTCATTATATATGAATAAGTCATATTTAGGCAGTAAGTATTTATTCCAACAAGTTTGATGAAAAAGAACTGTTTAATGTTCATAATATTTTTTGCAATTTTCGGTATTGTACATGAACCTTTCGATAAACTGTCAGAATTTAATATTTTGATATTTTTGTTCAAGTATTTTCGACTTTCACAGTTATATATTATCTGCGGCCTCGACCCAAACAGCGGCTACACCTGACGTCACGTAAGATAATTTCAAACGTCCAGCTTCCCAAAGAATAGCAGGATGCAGACAAAGGAATTCTAACACATAGCCACCGCATCTCAATAATGTCTGCGAGTCAAAAGCACTTGAAAAAAAAGGTTGGAATATGATCTTCAGGCAGTTTATCAACAACTTCGCACACAATACTCAACACACACAAACACATACACACGCGCACACACACACACACACACACACACACACACACACACACACACACACATATATATATATATATATATATATATATATATATATATATATGGCATTCTCTGTCTGTTTATCTGAATAAAGTTGCCGCCTAAACCCTTGAACCAATATTGATAAAATTGTGCATACATGTTAAACTAACATGCAGTTTGTTACTTGGCTAATTTTCTTTTTATAAAATTCTATAATGGGACCACTAGGGCCCCTAGATCGCAGCTCGCCGCTGAGTCTACGCCAAACGCTGTTTAACCATGTGATCACTATGTTTAAGCAAGGGAGATAATTTATCTCGCAATCTTTTGGGAAATTAAGATACACGTGTTACGAAATAATAACTCCCATAAAGCTTAAAATTCAAGACAGATATGGATCATTTTTCAATTTTAGAGGGCATTTCCTGAATATAATCTTTCTTTGAATACGATCTCCTCGATGCGTTTACATTGCAAAAAAATTAATTCATTTACATTGCAAAAAAAAATTTCAAATTTCGCCATGTGTATCATTAAATTCACCAGGCCCGAATTTATTGAATACAAAAAAATTGTCTCGATCCATTCGGTCATTTAAACGTAAAATAACATTTAACATGAGCTTATTTTTCATAGAAACGTTACCTAAGCTCATATTTCATTCTACCCTTAAATAGATTATCGTGATTGTTGTTGTTTTCTGTGTGATAACATTTTTGTAAAAGATTTTCGTGCTATATACTGTCTGAGTAAATACAAATTAATATTTAGCCCCCCCCCCCCAAGGGTTACATGTGGCACAATGCCGGGTTTAATGTGGGTTTTTCGAGCCCGTAGTCTCGGCCAAAAATATTCCCTATTGAAACCCGTAAAAATGGGTTCAGGGACAGTCTACCTCCCCGAACTAGACTCTGCCCTTCGGCTGAGCCTCGTCCGAGTTCCTCTCTGCCCTCTGGCAGAGAGTTCGACCAAATAACTAGACGCGGGGCCAAGTTGAGTAAATACAAAGTCTAGCTTTCGAAATAGATATCTTTCCTTAAAAAATTTCAAACGTCCTTAATCGGCACGAGCCACGTACCACTCCCCGTTAAGTTTTCTTTTAATTATGAAGGTTTAATTAGACGATATCAATTGGAATCGCGACGAAAAGCGAAACTGAAATGAAAAAAAATTAATAAAGAATTGTTTTTTAAAACTTTCACTCCATTCAATATTGAAATCTACGTATTTAATCTATCATTTGGGCAGATATATTTCTTCTAACGAGGCTATTTGGCGCATCCTAGTCTTCGAAATCAACAGGCGGCATCCAACAGTCGTGTATCTTGTTGTTCATCTTGAAAATGATCCGCGTGTATATTTCTCAGAAGATACTGCCCGAAACGTAGAGAATACACTAGAAACCACTTTGACAGTTTTCTTCAAATTATGCCAAAATGACCTGTTGGAATGATCACTTCTCAATCTTTAGTTTCCTGTCTACAACTCCTGGAAAAACAATAGATGGAGCAGGCGCAAACAAGGAGCAGAAGTTGAGGACTGAGAAGAAAATTCTGTCCTCAGACCCGGGACCATCGGGCGGGTGTACACTGTGCATTCCAATCAGCTGAAGTACTTCTTTCTGCCTATGCTGCTGCACACTGCCAGAGGTCTTACATCATTCGAGAACATGGGAAGATTTAACGGAGAAGTCTGTACGACCCACAAAGAAGCCAGCGCCAAAGATGGACTACAGGAGGACGATGCCCACTGGGACAAGACACTGGAGGAGGCAGCAGTCAGCAGAGCACCAAATCAACTGCACCAGATATTTTCAATCATGTTGATGACATGAGGTTTGGGTGAGCCTCTCAAGCTTTGGACAACTAACAAAACCAGCATAGCAGCAGAAATCCTACGAAGGATTCAAAGACAAACATCACCGGAAATTGTCATGTTCAATCCTGCCATTTACAATGAGGCATTAGTTGACCTGGATAATCGAGAGCAAACTATGTGAGGCCGAGGAATTGCCACATTTCGCCTACCTCAACCTGAACAGGCAGCAA
The DNA here is from genome assembly GCA_964036315.1 of Acanthosepion esculentum. NCBI lineage: Eukaryota > Metazoa > Mollusca > Cephalopoda > Sepiida > Sepiidae > Acanthosepion > Acanthosepion esculentum. Next base: position 85,648,877 of record OZ038487.1, read on the forward strand.
ACAATTTGGCAGTTGAGTACATGCGGGGAATCAGCTATGACACCGAGAAAATGACGGTGTATATATCTCATAACGAACACAAAATGATGGAGGATCAACTGGGTGTTTATAACACGATTATTTCGAGCATTGTATGTGAAAGAGGAGATCTGCCCTTCTTCGATGCCTCAGGTGGAACTGACGAGACATTTATCTTGAAACTACTTCTGGCTAAACTGCGCCAAATGAAACATTGCTCTAGCAGTGGTGTCAAGAGGAATTGCTGCAAACCTACTAAGTGGTAGCCGCACAGCTCATTCGTGTTTTAAACTCCATTTGGACATGGCCAAGAAAGAGAAGGCACCCTGTAACATGGTGGTTCTGTAAAAGGCAAATTCCGCAGCGATTGCAAATTTATCATCTGGGGTGAGGTTAAAATTAGCCATAAGGGTTCCTTTGATGCACTTGACACGGCATTTCAGGATCTTAGACAAAACACACGGCTCATCGGAGGTGCAACAGTCTTACTTGCGGGGGACTTTAGGCAAACCCTTCCAGTGATTCCGAATATGAGCTGACGTGGTAAACTCTATTATAAAGTCTTCCTACCTGAGGAACAACATGAAAAAGCTGAGACACAAAACCAACGTGTGAGTACAGCTCAGTGCTGATGAGGATGAGTGTACTTTTTCTAAGCAACTATTGTTTAAATAGTGTAAATCTCTCCTCATTATGCGATGTAATGACGTTACATCCATTGTTTTTCAGCTGCAAAGAACGTCTTCGCATGGCCATTCCCGTTTTCTCTTCTGTGCTGTTCAGTAAACATTTCATTTTTTTACTGTGCGAGCTGAACGTGATCTCGTTGATCTCGGCAATGCAGTCGGTGAAAACTCTCCTTATCAAACGGAGAATCATTGATTTACTGAGCGGATTTATCGCATGGAATTCACATTCCGCTGTCAGCAAATTTGAATGTTGATTTTCAAAACAAAGTTGTACAATTTTCGTTCGTTATTGTGTTGTGAACTCCTCCATAATAATATTTCATGCTTAACATTCTAAATCTGAAAAATAAATAAATAAAAGTAACACAACAATTCCCTGAATGCCTATTAAATATTAAAATACCGTTGCGCCATTTCAAAACAGAAAATATTGTATAGTTACATATCGGATACAGTATGAAAAATGAATCCTTTGAAGAGCGTTCGAATCTCAGTGTGGTAAATTTTCTTTTTTTTTAAATTATTTCAACCAAAGTATATAATGCTACTAAGATGCAAGTATTTAATTGGGATGAAAGGAAATGAGAAGGCTTTGGTGAGAAGAAAGGATAATAAAAAAAACAGGAAGGTAGAAAATGACGATTGGCGTTGTATTTTAATTTTTGAAAATGGTAGGTGTCAGAGATGCAAGAAATCGGAAAACAGTTCCAGTGGCGGGAAGTGAGAGAAAAAAAATATTGGAATAGAACTTACGGTGACACCTAGTTAATTCAACAGTAAACAGACCTAGTTACAAATCCAGTAGTACGCGTGGTAGAGTTCTAGTTCGTTTAGGTATCAAAGAGGTGAGCGCATCAGAAAAATTGCCATGAAAATATTTATAGAAAAATACAGAGTAAAACTACATCACGGTTATTTCTATAGATTCGGATTGAATAAGCAATAGAGGTTTATAAATCAACCATTCCATGCACTGCATATTGCTGTCACATCTGGTGCTTCTGTGTATTTACAGAATATTGATAAAAAAAGAATCTGCAATTTTATTCGTCCTGACTTGACATCTTAGCTTCAGTCAGTTTTGGACCACCGTAACGTAGCTTCCGCTTGCCTTTTCTATTATTATTTTCCTGGTAATTGTCCTGATGTACTTTTCTAAGTGGTGCCTCGAATGTAAGTGCAGTACTAGATTGGCAGCAAGATATCATCATTTTAAAATATAAATTTCTAGATATAAGCGTAATTCATATGCCAACAGTTTCATCACTCACAATCCTCGCCTATGGAAGTCGGTTCCATCTTCCAATTTCCCAACTTTGATCTTCAAAGTTTTACATTCAATGTCAATCATTATCTTTGTCTTCCTAATTCCTTTTCTTTTATTATTCGATTCCCTTAATAATTCTT
>OZ038487.1:85655990-85678490 GCA_964036315.1 Acanthosepion esculentum
ATATATATATATATATATGTGTATATGTATATGTTAGTGAACATATATATATATATATATATATATATTTATTTATTTATTAGTGAATATATATATAATATCGCACGTCGATAGCACGATTCGGAGTTTTATGCAAACATGCATATATATATATATATATATATATATATATATATATATATATATGTGTGTGTGTATGTATATATATATATATATATATATATATATATGTATATATATATATATATATATATATATGTATATATATATGTATATATATATGTATATATATATATATATATGTATATATATATATATATACATATATATATATGTATATATATATATATATATACATATATATATATATATGTATATATATATATATATATATACATATATATATATATATATATATATATATATATATATATATATATATATATGAAGGGAGAGTGTGAGAGAGAGACGAAAAACGTATGATAATTCTCTAATTTTATTGTGCATATTCGTACTTATTAATATTCACAAGTGTAAATTTTTTCTGTAAATTAAATGATTTTTTCTTAATGTCACTAAACAGTGGATCTGCGGAGCTTTTAGTCCGTTCTCGAGCTTGGTGGCGTCATATACAATGAATAATGTTAGACATTTAGATGAATATTTAACTAATTCATTAGTTGATACGAGCCTTTTTGATGCGATTAATAAAACATTTATAAGAAGATTAGCCGCCACTTAACTAAAATGAACCTAAATATCTCATCTGTTGTTAGTAATTGTTTTAAAGCTTCGTTTAATTGGAATGAAAATTGAAATCCTCAACGTAATTGTCCTATTACACTTGTAGCAGTTTGGAAAAGAATGTCCATAATTTCCTTCTAAATAAATATTGAATACGCGTCATTAATGAAATTTGTACTCTGGCGCGGAACTTCAGTTATTTTTCCTTGCGATATATTACATAATCTCATAAAAAACTATTGGTGTTTCAAGATGATTTCATTATATTCTTTATTACATTCTTATGTTTCTCTTGACATCCACGCGGGAAATTAATCAGCATTACTTTCAGAGAGTGAATACATTCATTCCTTATCTCGGATGTTTTCTATCTATCTCAGTTTGTTTTTATCTATTCAAATGTCCATCTACCTATCTACAGGGTGGCCAGTAGAAAAGGTGGTAAATTCAGTAAAAAGTAAGTTTAGCTATCATGATTCATGCACAAAATGAACAATCATCGTAGATGTTCGAAATGTTTGCCTGAATATTCAACACAAAGTTGTAAGCGTGGTAACCAGGAGGCAGTATCTTTACGGATAGTGTCAAGAGGAATTTCATTCCAATGTTCAGTTAAGTTCCACTTCACTGAATCAATATCGATGATGTCACGACGACGGTTTTGCTAGTAATTTAGGAGTATACTCCAGATATAGAAATCCATAACATTAAAATCTGGACCACTGAGAAAGACCAATTAGAGATGGTGCATTTTCCCGAAAAATAAATTTGTCTTTTTTTTTTAATGTGCACCATGCGAAATATGATAAAAAATATCGGGTATGTTGTTATGGTAACAGGTAAATTAGGCAGGGTGAAGTCACTTGACACAGATTGAATTTAAACTATGTCGCGCATGCGTGATAATTTATAACGTTCTCGCTCAAATCCGTTGTTTATTTCCGATCTTTGAATCAAAGTGTGTAGCGTGTGGACGTCTCCTTCCACTACAGGCGTATCCTCATTAAACACGGCTTGCACGGAAACATTTGGAAAAGCAGATATTTGCCCAGTCCGACAACCACCATATTTTTCCCTCTTTTCAAAAGATCAAAGAGTAGTTCCATCGTTCACGAAGTTTCTGTGCGTGAATTTGATTATAGTTGGTGAAGCTTGCACAGCACTTTGCCCACTTTTTGTCAAGACAAAGTTTACACCAGTTGCAAAACTAATTAAGACGACCCGCAACTTAGTCGACCACAGGTTTAATGTCAGTGTATCCTCTCCTAGAAAAGTGTTCTTACAAGAACTGAGGGCTTTTCACTCCCAGTGGTCTATACGCGTGTCTGGACACTAAACCAGAAATTCCCATGTGCCCACGAGGCTATTTTCCCGTAGTTGTAACCCTATCAATATATCAGTGGCAATTCTGGTGGTCGGGTCTGTCGGGCTATTCCCAAGTGCGTCAACATTAAAGTATACCTATTTCTAAGGAATAAAAATCTTTCGTAATGCATTTTTTCTTTCATTCTTGACTTCAGATGAATCCAAGATGAATTGTTTTAACTCCGTGCCTCAAAGTATTAAACAAAATACTTTTCGCTGATAGTGTTCATAATAAAGAAGAAGAAGAAGAAGAAGAAGAAGAAGAAGAAGAAGAAGAAGAAGAAGAAGAAGAAGAAGAAGAAGAAAACAAAAAGAGAAAGTAAGTAAAAAAATGAAATAAAATTAACGTGGATAGTAGGATTTCGTAGGTCTGAGCCCTATTGAAACTGGAGACATACTTAATAGACAATGTATTTTTTGCTTGATTTTTATAAATAATCTTTTAAAAATCTCTAAGGACTTGTATACACAGTTTTTCAAAAGCACACTTTTATTTCAAATTATTTTTTTCAAATATCCATTTTAAATAATTTATTTCGTACAGTTTTTTTTTAACGGAATGTTTCTGTTTAGAAAATCGTATTAAATATAGTTCGATTAAAAGTCGGTGATAATCAAAGTAAGTAGGAGCCATAACTTGTCGACAGGAGAGGAGTGTAACTGGGGTAGTGTTGAGGAAATATGATATTTCTATCACTCCTATCAGTGACTTGATAACCAGTTTGTAAAAAATAAAAAAAGAGAAAGGTGTCAATAACCAGAAAAGCGTATCAAAGACATTGTGCTCACTCTTTTTTCTTACGTGTATGGAAATCTTTTACAAACTAAAGGTTTATTTTTATAGAATTATTACAATTAATATTAAAATACTATTTTTTTAAATTTAATCATAGAGATTTTTAAATATATGTTTTAATTAGAGTAAATGAATCATTTTAACATCTAAGTTATACCAAAAGTATATTTTGTTAAAGATTTTAATGAACCCAACAAACATTGATGATCTAGAGTCGCCACTTATATAGGGTAAAGTCAGATAAGTAGAAAGTCAATTTACAAACCATAAAGGTTTGTATAGTTAGAAAGATAGAATTATAATTGCTATGTAATATCAGTTATCCTATATACCAGTGAATGCGAGACAATTCTTTCACAGATGAAGAAGCTACTTATGGCAACATAGATTGATGCTGGGAATCGCATACAAGCAACGAGAAACTTTAAGCAAAATAGATACAAAATGACTCTTAGATACAGTTGAGATTTCTAGAATACAGAACGTATAGCTATAAGATAAACGTTGCTAAAAGCTACAAAATATCGTGGAGGACCATAATTACTCAAGTTCTGAAGACAGACGTCATAAGAAGAATTAGATGATGAAAAGCTAGTATTTACCCCCAAATATATTTTTCAGGGCACGATACTTCTTTCTTATGCACTGTATTTATCGAATCTAAATAACACACACACACACACACATACATACATACATACATACATACATATATATATATATATATATATATATATATATATATATATATATATATGTATACACACACACATATAAAAATATATATTATCTAAATGAAATTCACACCTTAGCCTTTCTCCAGCGCTAAAATAAATTCTCAACAAAAATAATATTAAGGTAAACTATCGATGTACTAAACACATCGATAACTATATATCGCAACATAGCAATAATATGCACGTACGCAAACAAAATACTAAAAACATTTTTCTACTAAAATCAACGCAACTGCCGTATAAACGTAACCTATCCACTAAATTGCCAGTGCATGACCTAAGGCATAATCTACAGAACTCAGATCTCGTCAGATGTTGTTAAATACTGCTTTGTTTCCACTGAGAACAACTGGAAATTGAGTGTCAAATGATACTAAACAATATTAAATACAAAAACTGAACTAGACTCTAAAAGTATTTTTGGCGATAAAAAATCAATTATATGGACCTATCCATTAGCTGAGAGATAATCGCGAAGGCTCAAGCATATTAGACAAATGTAACTTATATCTTTTACTAAAATTGATTATCTTAAAAGACTTAAATAACCCTAACTTACTGAACAAAAGAAGTGAATTGATTTCTGAATGTAAACCTAAAACCAAACACCTGCTCAAGTACATCGAACCCAGTTAAAATAGATATTAAAATAGATTTTACTAAAAGCCTTATTAATATTAATATAAAATAACACAAATTTTCCTAGCACCCGTCATTATTAACACATTTTTATTTATGTATATGCACATAAAAAATCCATTTATTTTATGGATTGTATTTGATTAATGTATTTATTACGTGTGTATATATTTCATATTTGTAATTATAAGGCTCGGTTTAAAATGCATTATATATCATCGTAACATATGATTAAGTTAACATCGTGAGACATATGTTCATGCCATAAAATACTACTTTAGTAATATATTTTAATAAGCATCAGCTATATCTATTATCACTAACAACATTTTTTTTATGCAAAAAAAAGCTAGTAATTCCCCTTGATACATAGCGTGTTTCCGTAAATTCTAATTTTCGTTTAATATATTTTCTTTTATTTTTCCTCTTTCGAAATTAAGTCTTATGATTGATAGAAATCATAAATAATTAATTTAAAAATTGTAGCCAACGCTCATAAAATGAAGAAGTCTTAACACAAATAAATGAACACCACGAGAACGCGAATTTCATAACGCCTAACGCTCAGTGAGGTATCTTTCACCTGAAGATTACGTATCCGCATGAAACTCCGAATAGCAATATCGACGTGAGATAATAAGTATTGTCATTAATATAAACCAAATAGCTCTGTTATATAACATTGAGAACTGTTATTATAACACCTGAGAAAAATGTATATGTGCGAGCAGGTATAAATGGGTATACCTATGTTTTTATCATGTCCATATCTATCTATCTATCTATCTATCTATCTATCTATCTATCTATCTCTCTCTCTCTCTCTCTCTCTACATATATATATATGTATATATATATATATATATATGTGTGTGTGTGTGTGTGTGTGTGTGTGTGTGTGTGTGTGTGTTTGTGTGCACATTTCATTGAATACGACAGACAAGGTGCTTTGATTTAGTTTGTTATGCAATTTCTCATGTAATCTAATAATGTTTTTTTTCATTTCAGATGATAAATTATATAAAAACTGTCCGAATGTTCTTTTTATCCGAACGCTTTCGGCTATACATTTAGCCATTTTGAAGGATTAAATATTTTAACTGTTTAAAGAAATAGCTTGTTGCATGTATGCATTTATATAATGTTTTCATTTTTTTTTCAAATCACGGTCAAGATAGTGTCTCCGTGTTCATAGTTGATATTACTGAGTGTTGATTTTCTGTTTTTATTAATAAGGCTTCCATTATTTTAAGCCTTTTTTTTTTGTATGTAGATGATGCTATTATATCTGTGTTTTTAACAAGTATGTTACGAATAGGGTTCGGTAGTCTCTATGAATATTTAATTGAGATCCAATTGAGCATTGATCAGAAAGGTGTCGAGTGAGTATATATATATATATATATATATATATATATATATATATATATATATATATATATATATATATATATCTTCATGACACTTGGGTGCAAACTTCAATAAAAAATAAAGACTATCTTTTCCGTGAATGCCTCACCTTTGATAGACGCAGTAGGGATGATAGAAAACACAAGCGATAAATAGATAGTTATTTGCTATTATACTGAATCGGTCGGCCCAATCATTTCATCCCTGGGAGAAAACGACGTTAAAATGCACGGTTCTTCCTTGGCACTAATGATACAAAATTGATCCAATTCCATTCTTTATGTTGCATTGTTTCCACCGCACTTGGCGAACTAGAATCGACCGCACTAAAAAGAAAACATATGACATTCGATAGAGAAAGGAGAGAATTGATAATATCTACATTTAACAAAAACAGATGAGTCTTTTTTGTAGTTTGTTATATCATATATTTTCTTTCTCGTACTGCGCTGATGACATAGCGTTCACACGGAAAGAATAAAAAAATATGCGTAGGTGTCAATTGATTCTTTAAGAAGACAAAACCTAACAAACCAATAAAAACAGTTATTGCTGGTCTTTTCGAAGCTAGTGCCGGGTTAATGATCTTAGAATTGTATTGACGATCATAACTGAATTTTCTTTTCATTCCTACTAATCCCTACTTAGAATTTATAATTAATCTACGAGAACAAAAAATAGAATCAATTTTTAATAAAATATAGTGGTGGGCATAAGCGCGACGCCATTGGAGAATAATATAACATATGCTAACATATTTCTTTTTCATTCATTAATGCAAAAGATCTGTAGAAGACAGTGAAAGATAGCGAGAAGAAAGGACTAAATATCAATTGCTAGAAGACGGACTACATTGTTATCAGCATCAGGAAGAGACCAACGTACAAATTACAAATTGGAGATACAAAAACCAAACAAGTATAACAGTTTATGTAGCTGGGATGTTTTAACAGAGGACGGAATGTGAGACACTGAAATCCGAAGGTGTATTGGACAGTAAAAAGATGCTTTACAAAAGCTAGGCAGAGTATTAAGAGGCAGGAACATTTCATTAGAAATAAAGGCAAGTCTACTGAACTGTAGTGTAATATTAGTTCTCCTATATAGCAATAAATGACGAACAATGTTGAATCAACAGAATTGTGCAAGAGACTTGAAGCAACACGAAGTGGTTCTATAACAGGATGCTGAGAATACCATGTACTAAACATGTGAGCAACGATGAAGTTTTAGAGAAAATGGAAACAAAAAGAATGTAATTAACATCAGAAAGAGACAGTTGAGATTTCTACGGCACTTAATGAGAACAGGGGGCTTGGAAAATATGATACTCACAGGGCAGATTGAAGGCAAAAGGAACATAGAAAAATAATGCATGACCCACCTATCGAGCTTCAGTATATGGATGGCAAAGTACGGTCTAGGAAAGATAAGACAACATTTATTAAGAACTACGAAGGACAGAAACATTATGGAGAGAAATGATCCCCTATATCAGGAAGGGACACTGCACATAGAAGAAGACTCCTTATATAAGTTTTATAATTAATCGTGGAGAACTGAAACTGAAGTCCAAGTTATAATTTTTTTTTTAAATACTAGCGGACATAACCGGTGTTGCATTTGGAAAAGAAAATTAAAATATAATAATTTGTGATGTCAAAGAACACTCTTTGTCACTTTTGTGATGCTCGTTATAGTAGAGACCCTGTATTCGCAGATGCAACCATGGTACGCCGTTGAACAATGCTGGTGTCAGACGCCTTCGAATATCAAACGCACTAATAGTACTTGCTCGATAATACTCGCTCGAACAGTAATCTGTATAATGAACTGAATAGATAAGTAGTATATTGAATAGAGTAGAGAATAGCGGTCCGTATAGTAATAGAGGATAGGCTAAAAATGCGATCATTTAGACGTCACACGACTTCCTACATATATGCGTTTCCGCTATAGTCATGTGGTCTACTTAATTCAATAATGGGATCGCCTGTTTTTGCTCCCTGTCGATCTAAACCTAAGTGTCAGCAGAGACACTTTATTCCTATATAACAAGCAATATATTTCTTTTTCGATCATTAATTCTAACCATAAAATACGGTTTAATTTTAATTAAAAAAAGTTGAAAATAAATGTCCACTAATGTTTCTACCTTTTCAGGCGATGCGAGGCGATAATACTAATGAGATGCATTATGCTACTGTGTGGGAAAAGAGAAATCGGAAACAAGGGACAAACCTCTCTTCCTCTTTAAAAGACTGGCATAAGGAGTACGAACATATCTACTCCCGTTAAGAGGAAAAATTAAATAATTAAATAAAATGTTAAAAATCAAGCGGAGAGTTTAAAAGTATAGATTTGAAATAATCTTTAGAAGGAACCAGAAACTCCATCCCAAACACTAAACAAGGGATGAACTTCTAATTATGTTAAAAAAAAAACGGGGAGGTGTTAGAACCGGTCCATAGGCGAAGCGATCTACTCTTATTGAGAAGGAAATGTAATTAGTAGGTAAAAGGTTAGGTGGAGACGTTAGAAGCACAGAGTCGAATAGACTTTACAAGGAAGCAGAAACCCAGTCCAAAACATGAAACAAAGCGACAAACTTCTGCTACTGTTCAAAAGTCCTGTTGAGAAGAAAAACATAATTATTAAATAAGATTCATTAGAATTTATAAGAAACCGGAAACCCAATCCTAAACAAGAAATAAGATATAGAATTCTACTCATGTTGAAAGGAGGAGTGTGAATCGGGCGTTAGCCAAACCTATCTACTCTTGTTTCGTGCTACGTAAAGCCGATTGGTAATCAAGGATACGCATATACGACTATTTAATCTCACACCGACTTCATAAGCGGTATATTACATAAGTTTAATGTAAGTCAATATCCTCTGTGTCCGAGAATTAGGGAAAAATTACTCAAAACAATTGGCAATTCCATATTTGTTAACGTGAATATCTAGAGTTCATGAGATTACTTTTTCAGTCGTTCAACCTTTAGAACTCTGTTTCATTTGTATTTTTAAATAATCTTACTTCCAATTTAACCCGTTAATTCCCGATCTCAATTACAGATTTCAAAAAAGAAAGAAAGAAAAAGAAAACCGATATTAATTATGGTAACGTTAATAATAGCCATTTCCTTACAAGGAAACATTTGATATTCATTTTTCAGTCAGTCAGTACTATATTCGGTCGAAATTTATAAAATCTCTCTCTTAAGTTCAGTAGATTTAATAATAGCCGTTTCCTTACAAGGAAACATTTGATATTCATTGTCCAAACAGCCAGTACTATATTCGGTTGAAATTTATAAAATCTCTCTCTTAAGTTCAGTAGATTTAATAATAGCCGTTTCCTTACAAGGAAACATTTGGCATTCATTGTCCAAACAGCCAGTACTATATTCGGTTGAAATTTATAAAATCTCTCTCTTAAGTTCAGTAGCTGTTATTACTCTTTCCAGTATTGATAAAGGTTTCCTTCCTAGCTCCCTATTTGAAGTGGTGTGCAATGAGAAAATGTTATGTAATTATTTTCTCTCCTTGTTAAATGTGCTTTCTATTTTAGTTATTGCTGCTGTTGATAGTCCTCAAGAGATGTGGTTTATTTTATTTAGTACAGTTCTTTATTTGTGATTATGTAGCGCCAGTCTACAATGTTCAAAGAAGGATGGTCTTTACCAAGACACTGGTGCTTTGCTCTCTCAATGCCTCTATTTTTTTGATCTTGCGCTTGTTTTCCACTGACAGTTTAGATATTTCTGACCGGGTTTTAACTCATTAATGGCAACTGATTGTCATTAATGGTTTAAACAAGTGCAAAAAAAATGTTTATTTACATTCAGACTAATATTCACATCTTTCATTTTGTATTGTTGCCGTTGGTGTGCTATCAGGATTTAATCAGGTGTCTATCGATTGGTGAAATCTACAGAGATTTTCGAAGTGAACCCTTTATTTAATCTAGATTAGAAGATTGTTCTCATTACTAAGTCTAGACATAAAATAAGTTGTGAAAAAGAAGAGGAAAGGTATAAATATTTGAAACATAAGATACAACACTTGTTGGGTTGTAAAAAATCTCGAAGAAATTATTGATGATGTGGGCGCCCTTGGAACTGTGAGATGAAAACCCAAAACAGCTGGAGAAAATTGGATCTGTGTTTCGTATCGACTGGCTTCAGATAACAACGCTCCTTAGAAAAGCAAGATATGTGAGATTCATAATATTTTTACGGTTTATCAACCCTTAGTGGGTTTTTAAAAGCCGGAAATATTTTTGTTTATGAGAAGAATTTTTATTTCTTTAACAATATTTAGAATAACAATGATTTCTCCAAACACAAGTTCTAGTATTTTATTAACCTATAACCCGGGGAGGATTCTTACCTTTCCCAGGGGTATTTGAGATGAAGTAGATGTAAGAAAACCGACTGGAATTCGAAATCGGCATTCTGACATATTCTTTCGAGCTGCATTTCAATACACTATCCACACATCCCATAATTGCCAGATTTTTTTTGCGATGTAGGTAAAGAAATGAAATTATCCATAGGCGTTTGTTATTAGACGCTCTGCTTGACATAATGAAGATAACAAAAACACCAACACTAATATTATCAGAAGTAAATGACTAGAAATTAAAGTTTTTATATAAAAATAGCCTATAGAAGTGTCATAAGAAAAAATATTGGCAAAAGTGGATAATCGTGCCTGCAGAAAAAGACGGTTTTTCCGTTGTTACCGCTATTATTTGGACGACATTCACTCTTCGGCAATACATAGTTTTTTTTTAAAGCAAAGATTAGAACTCTAATAAAAACCTAAACATATGAAAGTGAATTTATACATTGTTTTGTTCTTGAGAACTGACAGCAAAAATATTAAACGCTATCTATTTATTAGATTGTTTATTTACAAGAATAATTTTATTTTTTATATTCTAGAAACTAATACAATTCTATTAAGACTAGTGCAATGTAATATTTATCAATTACCAATTTATAAAGAAATGAATACGAAAACAATGTTTTATTCATAAATTTAGAAACATTTACTAAATTATTAAAATATGTGAACCAGCTATAAATGAATTCTTATTTTTTATCATTTTAAAAATTTCGCATCAATTAAAAATTATGCGATGTTTAGCCAATCATTCCAGTAAAGAGTATATTGAATAAATAATGTAAATAAACAGTCTAATAAATAAGCGTTTATTATATTTGTTATCAGCTTTCAAAAAAATGAAAATGTATAAATTCACTTTCATATTGTTAGGTTTTATTACAGTTCTAATCATCGCTTTTTAAAATAATAAACATTGCTAAGGAGTAAAGATAGTTAAAATAAAAACGTTACCTCAGGGAGAAAAATGTACGAAGGTCCCTGTTTGCCAAAATAATGTTAACGAGTAGGATAAAATCAATAAATATAACTAATTTGAATTTGAAGCTGACCAAATGAGGCCGCTTAGTGAAGTCCGGGGTAGCATAAAAATGTATAGAGATGAACCTTAAGCTGATCCATGTTAGATCCTGATAACAATATTTTCCAAAAATTAACTTCTCTACTAAGAAGAGAATTATTAACGAATAAGAAATATAAACTGTACATGTTAAGTAACACGTAATACCGGGTTATGTGTAAGAAGAATGCATGTGTTTAGTAAATTGCCTTAGTACCTCCTTCAGACAGCTTTTACTTAAGAGATGGTGCCATAGAAAACATACTCCCAAGTGGATGCTTCCCCGATGACTGCAATTTTAATCGCTTCAAGTCTAGTCAACGATTACCTATCCTACATATCATCATACACTGCAGTAATTTATAACTCATGCTTCTCTTCAACAACCTTATTCTTCAACATCATCTAGGAGCAACCGTTACCTACTGTGCATTATTGATATAGTCGCTCCCTCAGGAAATGTGAAGAACAGAAAGAAGAAGAAGAAGAAAGAAGAAGAAAGAAAGAAAGAAAGAAAAAAGAAGAAAAGAAAAAGAAGAAAAAGAAGAAAGAAAGAATGAGAGAAAGAAAAAAGAAGAAAAGAAAAACAAGAAACACAAGAAAGAAAGAAAGAAAGAATGAGAGAAAGAAAAAAGAAAAAAAAAGAAGAATGAAAAAAGAAAAGGTGAATAAATGAAAAAAAAAGATGAAGAAATCAAAATGAATAAAAGAAAAAGAAGAAAAGAAGAAGAAAGAAAAAGAAATAAAAAAGAAGAAAGAAAGAAGAAAAGAAAAAGAAGAAGAAAAAAGAAGACAAAAAGAAAGAAAAAAGAAGAAGAAAAAGAAGAAAGAAAAAGAAGAAGAAAGAAAAAGGAAGAAGAGATGAAAAAGGAGAAAAAGAAGAATGAAAAAAGAAGAAGAAAAAGAAGAAAGAAAAAGAAGTAAGAAAAAGAAGAAAAAAGAAAGAAGAAATGAAAAAAAAGAAGAAAAAGAAGAAAGAAAAAGAAGTAAGAAAAAGAAGAAAAAAGAAAGAAGAAATGAAAAAAAGAAGAAAAAGAAGAAAGAAAAAGAAGAAGAAAAAGAAGAAGAAAGAAAAAAGAAGAAAAGAAAAAAGAACATGAAAAGCAGCTTTGAAGATATTCAAAAATAAAGTGGAAATCATAAATTTGGCACGTGTGGACATCAGTAAATCCATATGTAGTTGGAGCTCTCTGATTGGAAAATATTCAACTATGTTCAATGAATGGTTCCTTGCAAGCTTATGCATTAAACAAATAAAAAAAAAGTTCTAACAATACTGCTCATAACTGAAGAAGGCATTTATCCACGTAGAATGTCTGCAGTCTTAAGTTGTTTTATTTTTATTTATTTATTCTTTTAACCTTTTCAAAAAATGTTCAGTGAAAAATGTCATGATGGCATTTCTGACCATAAGTCTCTGGTTGGGACTCGGAAGGAAATGAGTATAAACCAGAAATCAAATGAAATACTACTACTACTACTACTACTACTACTACTAATAATAATAATAATAATAATGTTGCCATAAAGTATTTTAAATGAGACGTAATATGTTTATGTTTTGGCTTGTACAACCAGCAATGATTCATCATTAGAAAATGAGTGATGCTTTCGAGTGAGGATTGTGACGTGTCGAAAGAATTTAAGATGACATCCTGCGGGGAAAAAACCTGTCAAGGCTGATGGTATCACTGTTTCTTTGACAAATAGGCTCTCTTGTAAGAGTTGACACATGGCATGCGCGCATATGTTGTTCAATGGGGAAGATGGCGGCAGATGATGCTGGTAATGGGCAAGATTACAGTAACGAAGGGATGAATATGGGAATAAGACGGATGAGGATGAAAGTGACAAAAGAGATTACGACAACGTCTGTATTATATATATATATATATATATATATATATATATATATATATATATATATATATATATATATGTAGGATGAGAATATTGTTTTTGCCGTGAAACTGGAAGGGCTTATTCTTAGAGGGGAGGGTCTATACTTAGGTACACACTGTTTCTGACACCGTCTGTGATTGTCGGTCTCTCTCACTCTCTCTCTACTTATATACACACACGCGCGCGTGGAGAGAGAGAGAGTGGGTGCGATGGGTAAATTGACGCCATATTCTTCTTTTTTATGTGCCGTGTCCTTTCAAGACGTAGGCAATCATGGACCTTCACTTCCCCTTCTCCCTTGTGGCTCTCAGTAGGTTTTGTGTTTCTGCCAACTACTCCAGACTACGCATTCCATTCACCTGCCCAAACCGCCACGTATGTCACTCGATGCTTTCCCCCGTTTTCCCTCTATTCGTCCCGTGAGTAGCAGATTCTCCAGGCCCTTCTTTTCTCATCATGTGTCCCAGAAATTTCATCTGCCTCTTCCGTATGTTAAGCATAAACGTCCTCCTTGTTTGCGTCCTCTCCAAGACCATAATCGTTGGTCACATTCTCGGTCCGTGATATCCTCAGCATCCTTCTGTAGAATCACATCTCCGCCGCCTCGAGTTTCTTCATCATACTTGAGGATACCGTCCAACATTCCCTACCGTATAGCAGGACAGATGTCACGTAGCAGCTCAGTACTCTTTTCTTTGTCGCCATAGAAATCATCCTGTTTCCTATTACTCTGTCCAGCTTCTGGAATACATCCTTGGCCATCCCAATCCGTCTTCGGACTTCAGCGTCGCACCAACCGTCCTCCGTCAGAACACTTCCCAGATACTTAAACTTCCGCACATGTTTGATTTTAGTGTCCTCTCCTTGCAAATCACATTTTGAGCTCATCCTTTTACTGATGACCATGCATTCTGTCTTCTTGTAGTTTATGGTTACTCCTTTCTTCTCGCTCTCCCTCGCTACATTCTGTAGGAGGTTTTGTAGTTTCTTTTCCGTGTCTGCTATCAGTACCGTGTCATCTGTGTATCTTATGTGGGTAAGGATGTGGCCGCCAATATTGAATCCTGGTAGGATCTTCAATTCTCTCATAATTGCCTCGCTTTATAGGTTGAATAAGTCCGGTGAGAAGACACATCCTTGCCTTACACCTCTTTTTATTTTTGCATATTCGCTGAGCTCATTCTCGATGCGAATTCATGCGTTTGCTGCCAGTATATGTTCTTGATTATTCTGATATCTTTCCGGAATATATCAAGGTTGCTGAGTAGTTCTTTTCAGGTTCATGTGGCGTAATTTGTCGAATTCTTTTGCATCGTCTATAAAACATAGTTACACGTCCTTCTTCATCTGTATTGCCCTTTCCGATAACATTCTAAGCATGAATACCGCATTCTTTGTTTCGGTGTCTTTGACGAACACGCACTGCCCTATATACTCGCCAAAGCGTTGAAAAATAAAAAATGGAAATGTTAAAATCAAGGAATTACAGAGATCTAAAAATCTGGAAAATTTATAACAGTCGATGGAAAATTAGACACAAAAATACAAAGGCGCATTGATATGGAGGAAGATTTATTCTAAAAGCTAAACAAAGCGATAAAAGACGGTAAAGTTGTTTTTTTTTAAAACAGTAAACAAGTGAATAACCGCTATTTAATACCAATCTACTTATATCGTAGGAATGTTAGACAATTTTCTCAGTGAAGAACAGGAAACTTCACACAACAGTGTTATGGTTCTACAGGCGGATGTTGAGAATTCCATGGCCGAAACATGTGAGAAACGAGGAAGTTTTATTGAAAATGTGAGCAAAACATACATTTAAAATCAGATAGAGACAGCTGAAATTTCTCGGACACATAATGAGGAAAGAATGCTTGGAGAATTTCACATAATTAGGTAATAGTGAACACGAAATTTTAAGATGGTAACAGCGAGTTATATCTAATGAGTGTATGCACATGTATAACAGAACAGAGTGAGGGAGGGAGAGCGAGAGAGTAAGGTGACAGTCAATGCTTAGATCTACACACGAGAGAATTTTGTCGAGAGCCATGATCAACTACTCCCTGAGGTACGATACATAAAAGATGTGATCTTGCTCTCCACTGGATATCTCACTAGGGCTGGCTTGCGCTAGGGATTGTGTAGGAGAAATCGGATAGTCAAGTTCCATTTCTACACGGGTTCGTTCTATTCACCTAAGCGCAAATACCCTTTGGAAATCTATGAATCCACGCCTTCAGCTATTAGTTAAATTGCAGGACTTGAATCTGGTAAATATCAATTCTCTCAAAATGGATAATGCAATATTCACTCACCAAAAATTAACACTTATTGTTGAAATCGAAAATAAATTGCTGTTTTAACGCTTCCCCGCAAATTATTTTGGAAAAAAGCGTTTCCAGACGAATTATTTTGTTTTTAATACATCTTGAAATAGCCGAGGGGTGGCTATCACATTTACCAGACGTATGAGTTAACAACTGGACTCGTTTCAAGTTCAGAAGAGCATAACAAGAATCATTTTGGACGTATAAATACGTCCCTGTCTGGTTTTTAGACGTTATATTTTGAGTGTGTTTATTCGTCCGTGTCAAACAAAACATTTCGGTAAAAACGTATATACACGTCTACGCTGGGAAAGTGGTTAAATACACAAAGGTTGATAAGCAGTTAAAAAAAATAGTCAATGCCTTGTGCCAAATAAAATACGCCTATTAAACAATATATCTGTTAACGTGGCACAACAGTCAGCGAATTCATTACGTATGACATTTACGTGATGTCGGGGTTTTGATCTTCATTCGATGACGCATTTGCTTACGTGTGCTTACGGCTATAACACATTGAAACCCCGGTTCTGGTAAGATCTCTGAAGTTAACATCGAGCCTGGTCAGTACCTAGAAGGGTAACAGCTTCGGAACACCAGTTGGTATAAGTTTGGATGTGCGGATGACGTAATGACAATGAGTCGGATTTTTGAATCGGAGAGCCGAGTTCCAAGTTGTGTTCATTATATTGACTTACGATCAACAGATCATTAAACAAAATTAATAACGCACAAATAGATTGTATTGTATATGTATGCTTGTGTGTACATGTATATAAATTATAATGAATATATTTACTATTAGTTACCTAAACAAATAATATGGAGAAATGTAATATTAAATAACACAGAAAATATTCTATAAGTGAAATAGTTTCCAGCTCCCTTTCTCTATTAAAATTCAAGATTAAATTATTTGCAATATTTATATTCGAAATGTTATCCACCATCTTTGTTGTTGTTATCACAAAGTTACGCCGAAATTCCCGTCTGAAAGTTATTAATCCACCACTTCTTCCCCCAGCTGTTGGTTAATTAGTAAGACTTGTATTCTTTCTTTCTTTCTTTCTTTCTTTCTTTCTTTCTTTCTTTCTGTGCCATGTCCTTTCAGGACGTAGGCGATCATGGCTCGCCCCCTCCGTCTATCCCTTGCAGCTCTCAACAAGTTCCTTCTCTCTGCTTCCTCCGCCAGACTACGTTGTCATACTTGGCTCAAGCTCGCAAAGTATGTCACGCGCTGCATTTTCTTGTCTCTCTTTCCCTCTATTTGACCCATGAGTATCTGGTTCTCCAGGCCCTCCTTCCTCATTGTGTCCCAGAAACTTAAGCTGCCTCTTCCTGATGTGAAGTATACGCCTCCTCCTTGTTTGCATCCTCCCTAAGACCTCATCGTTGCTCACATGCTCGATCCATGATATCCTTAGCATCTTTCTGTAGAACCACATCTCTGTCGCCTCGACTCTCTTCTCCATCTTTGAGGAAATCGTCCAACATTCACTGCCGTAAAAAAGGACAGATGTCAAGTAACAGCGCAGTATTCCTTTCTTTGTTATCAAAGAAATCTTCCTGTCTCGCAATACTTTGCCAAACTTTTGGAAGACTTGTATTACCAAATCATTATTATCTAAGAAAAAAATCTTACAATCTAAAAATATTTCCTCGCTTTAAATGTCATGCAATGGGTAAACAAACCCTAGAAAACGAATCAATCTATCAATTAATCGCTTATTCGTGTGTCAATAATTAACTTTCTTTTGGGACACGATTTATCAACATTAACAAAGTAATGATTGATCCCCATTCAGTGACTTATATCTCTGTGCGAGATTAAAAAAAATATGTAATAAAATTGGATGCTCACTTAAAATATATATATATATTTTTTTAAGTGATTCACCCCAAGCAAGGCGGGAGTGCCACTACCAGGCAAAAGGGTTACAGAGGATAGAGAACAAGAGTAAAGAGGCATGTTTGAGTAAAGGATACTGAGAAAGACGGGGGACAAGCTCAAGGTGTCAGATGTCGATTGAAATTATACTTGAATATTTGAAGACTATAGTCATCGGGGAAGCAAGTAAGGGGAAGGGAGTTCCACAGACGGGAAGTGCAGGAGAAGATGCTGTTTGAATAGAAAAGACGGTTACATTTAACTGTTTTGACAGTGAAAATGTGTGAGCGAGATCCTAGCCTGCCAGCTCGCTTAAATTCATGCAGGCTGAGAACCAGCGAAAGTAGCTGTTCGTCGGAACAGATGCCGTAAAAATACTTGTAGAAGAGACAGAGGGAAGCCACGGCACGTCTATGACATATTTTCGTTGAAGAACAATTCGCCATTCTAGGGAGTTCATTTTTCAATATTAACATCATAGTGTTGTTATCGAGATTAACCAACGTCTGAAACTTGGTTCTCTGATTTAAAATTCAGACTCATTAACCATTGTATCATCCGTACATCAAAACTTACAAGCAAACCTGGTGTTCCGAAACTAAACCAACGTAAATTATTTTACTTCAGTAATTCACTATATTATTTTTTTTCTATGGAAATGCATTAAAAATTACTTGAATACAGAATTGCATTTCAAATAGTAATTATTTAATATAAAATGACTTAATACGATTAGTAACGTGCCGGAGGGCTTAATTATATTTCAGTTGATAACCAAATGCGGATTCGAGTAACGATTATTAACAGCAAAAACAGAAGCGATGAAGAAAAGAGATCCGTGCATGTTAAGTTTATAGGATTATTCCTTGGAAAGATAAGGATCTACTCCTCTTGGTATTCTGTTCCGTCACTAGATAACATTTTTTTTAAATGTCTTCTCAAAGACATGACACGATAATTGGACGAGAGAAAGCTTAGTTGGAAGCGTTTAAAGAAAATTATTTTTGCTGATTGTAGCAACAAATCATTTTTAAATCACGCCTTTATAATTTTCAAGAAATGAAATACGTGTACATAGATGACCTTTTACAGAATCCACATTACTCGAGGACTACCAACTGCAGTAACGACTAAAAGGAACAGCACATATATCTAGAAGAGAAAACTAGGACTAATGCATAGAAGAGAAATTAAATATCAATATGTTAACATTTCACACCACTTAAAATAAAAGGTTAAATAGGAAATCTCCATCAATACATAAAAGAGCGATAACAGTTACTCAACTTTAGAAACGATTTTTCCGAAAACATAGTTTTAAGAGAAAGATTATATAAATTTCAATCAAAAATAGTACTGACTGCTCGGGCAATGAATGCAAAAATATTTCCTCGTAAAAAAAATGGTTATTATTACCATTAGCAAATATAATATCAGTCTTTTTTTCTTTCTTTCTTTTTAT
This sequence comes from Acanthosepion esculentum, assembly GCA_964036315.1. Taxonomy (NCBI): domain Eukaryota; kingdom Metazoa; phylum Mollusca; class Cephalopoda; order Sepiida; family Sepiidae; genus Acanthosepion; species Acanthosepion esculentum. The sequence continues at coordinate 85,674,741 of OZ038487.1, forward strand.
GTGCCATGTCCTTTCAGGACGTAGGCGATCATGGCTCTTCACCTCCTCCCTCTATCCCTTGCAGCTCTTAACAAGTTCCTTCCCTCTGCTTCCGCACCCACCCCACGTTCTTTAATCCACTAAGAAACCGGTAATTGAAACCAGTAATTCAAATTGGTAAATGAAACCGGTAAATGAAACCGGTAAATGAAACTGGTAAATGAAACCGGCAATTGAAACATGTAAATGAAACCTGCAATTGAAACCGGTAAATGAAACCGGTAAATGAAACCGGTAAATGAAACCGGTAAATGAAACCGGTAATTGAAACTGGTAAATGAAACCGGTAAATGAAACCGGTAAATGATCCGGTAATTGAAACCAGTAAATAAAACCTGCAGTTGAAACCGGTAATTGAAACTGGTAAATGAAACCGGTAAATGAAACCGGTAAATGTAACTGCTAATTGAAACCGGTAAATGAAACCGGGAAGTAACGGGTTAAATTATAGCTAAGTACTGTAGAAATAGAAATGAAAATGATTTCTAAAGTTTGAACGACTCAAAAAGGAATCTCATGATCGAATGTATGTGGCACCCAGGCATTCGTTCTTGTGCCACATCTAAGCTACACTGAGAAAATTCTCATATTCAGATTAGATGTCACCTTGACGTTCATAAATGTGGAAGTGCCAATTGGTTTTGAGAAAATACCAAATGAAGCCTTTATTTTTTGCAGTCATATTAAGAAAGGAAATACGTGATCCTTTACAGAAAGCACATCACTTGAGGACTACCAACAGCGGCAACGACTGAAGTGGATAGCATAAACAAACTAGGAGAGAAAATCATGGCATAATAAGTTTAAATTCCACATTACTTCAAAGACAAGGTTATGAAGGGAACCGCCAGCAATACAGGAGAGAGCGATAACATCTACTCGACTTGAGAAACTTGTTTTCCTAAAAGAAAATGTATACATTTTCAACCTAAAATAGTAGTACTTCATCGGTCAATGAATTCCAAATGTTTCTTTCTAGGGAAACAACTAATATTACCGTTAACATTACGATTCAATATATTTTTCCAGATATATTCAGCGGATTCTTAAGAGTCAAACATTTTTACTGCAAATCTTTATTTCTCAAATTAAATACAATCTAATATTAAAGAACATAAAATCTGAATATGGGAATCTTCTAAGCGTAGGCGAGGGTTTGTGGCACCCAGGCTTTTTGCCTTGTGCCATATGTAAGAAAATCCCCAAAATCAGATTTAATGTTCTTTAACATGAAATCTGAACATGGGGAATTTCGAAGCTAAACCCTCCAAGTTTTTGTTCATCACTTCAATATCCAGGACATTTCTTTTTATGTGTCATGTTTCAGGACTTAGGTGATCATGGCTCTTCACCTCTCTCTAGACCTTGCAGTTCTCAACAAGTTCCTTCCCTCTGCTTCCTCATCAAGACCACGTTCTGTCATCCACCGGCTCAAGCTCGCCAGGTATGTCACGCGCTGCTTTACCTTGTCTCTCTTTCCCTCTATTCGACCCGTGAGTATCAGGTTCTCCATGCCCTCCTTCCTCATTGTGTCCTAGAAACTTAAACTGCTTCTTCTTGATGTGAAGTATAAGCCTCCTCCTTGTTTGCATCCTCCCTAAGACCTCATCGTTGCTCACAGGCTTGGACCATGATATCCTTAACATCCTTCTGCAGAACCACATCTCCGTCGTCTCGAGTCTCTTGTTCAGCTTTGAAGAAATCGTCCAATATTCGCTGTCGTAAAGAAGGACATATGACACGTAACAGCTCAGTATTCTTTTCTTTGTTACCAAAGAAATCCTCCGGTTTCGCAGGACTCTGTTCAGAACTCTTTGGGTTAAGTCACTGGATCCAAACCAAGGCTTTTATCCACCGAGCCCCGAGGACTTCAGTGTCTGAATTTTGGGGACTTATAAATTTAATGTCTCATCACAGTTTTTACTAGAGCTCATATTGCAATAAAAAGCAATAATAGCAATGTAATATGTGCTCTGGTAAAAAGGATTACTGAGATATTAAGTTTATAAGTCCCAAAAATTAATTCACTGATGTCCTCAAGTACACTTGGCCCAGTGGATAAAAGCCTTGGTTGGATACAGTGACTTGACCCAGATACCAGGCTACTGCAGTGAGGAGATGGCTGAGATATCCGAAAGAGGCATTGGATACTACAGTAATATACACCGGTGGATGAAATAAAGGATTCAGTTCGAAATTCCAGTCAGCAGAATAATACCGGGGCGTAAAACGGCTGAAACGTTGTAAAAACTACAAAAAGATAGGGACAAACGCCCAAAGAATGTAAATAGTATAAACAGATAAGATAGATAGACAGATAGATAGATAATGAAGTTATAATGAAAGAAATACAAGACTGTATTTCAGGAAAATGCCTTTGATCTCTGAGGATAGGTATTAACCATTAAATTTAATTTACGCCTACAGCTTCAAGATAGCAATGGCTCTCAGCGAAACGCGTCGTTAATAAATTTTCCCACTTTGTCTTTATATATTCACATTGGTTTCTGATACTACTGCACATCCTACAGACACTCCTAGACAGATAGTTTCGTGTTCTCACACATAAACACACACACACACACACATTTGATTATAGTGGTGAAGGTTTTGCGCAGAACCATCCACACTTTTTGAAGGGTCGAATACAGAGACCTGGTTCATTACGCACCACAAGGTCCCAAAAGGACCCTCCGCAAGATTTGAATTCAGAGTTGTCCTTCTCCTAGACCAGTTGCATCCGAGGCTATAGAACCCAATCTGCCCTGTTATTTACCCATAGCTGGAGGATTCATACCTTTCGCAAGGATATTAGCACGTAAGTGAATGTAATGGATTCGACTGGAATTCGAACTCGGCTCTACACAAACCAAGCCGCTAACCATTACTCCAACGTGCCCTCCTATATATATATATATATATATATATATATATATATATATATATATATATATATATATATATATATATATATATATATATATATATATATATATATATATATATATATATATATATATATATATATATATATATGTTACTTTTGTTATAAAAAAAAACAAAGCCTTAAACCAGGGGACTTGCAGTTCGAACTGTATCAGTAATTTATTTACTATTGTTTAACGTAGCATTTTATTGTTATTAACCAGAATTAACCAAAACAATTTTTATTCCCACGTTATATATACATATATATATATATATATATATATATATATATATATGTGTGTGTGTGTGTGTGTGTGTGTATGTGTGTGTGTGTGTGTGTGTTTGTGTTTGTAGCTCTGTGTGTGTGCGTATGTGTGTGTTATGGAAAGTCCGGCCATAGCCAAAAGTGTAGATCATGCTCCGTCATATTTTCCCACTTTGGGCACGTGACGTGATGGCTTGAACGAATAATGTCTACCAAAGTTTGTATTCTTCAATGAACTGTCCAGGGGTTCAACCATACTGTGGAGAAACACGGAAGAGCTAGAACAATTCCCTGAATAAGACCTTCACCCCCTGCAGTCTCAGCTACCGCGAGTGGACAACACAAGCTGATGAGAGGAAAACATGACGTCAGACAGTCTTCCAGTATATCTACATTGTTGCAAAATACGGTGGAAGCGCAAAGTCCCTGTAAACTTCTAGTTCAGGTTTGAATTTAAACAACTTTTATTTAATATATGCTATAGACAGTCAATACGCAAAGGAAAGCACATTTATTAA
>OZ038487.1:85683490-85730990 GCA_964036315.1 Acanthosepion esculentum
GAATTGATTTCCTAACACTTTACTTTTTAAAAAATGAAAAAAAATGTATGAAGGCCATAATAAAAGAAAAAAACAAATGAATAAGCGCACGACGTGTGGTAGAACGTAACGAAATCGCATGATTTCCTAATTTTCTATACTTAAAAGCTCTACATTTTTTATCATTCTATATGTCTATTGAGCACTTTTTAATACTACAATTTCCTGGTCTAATTCAACGCTGACTACCACTTCTTCACACACACACACACACACACACACACACACACACACACATATATATATATATATATATATATATATATATATATATATATCAAGTATGTGGTGCAATTCAATGTACATTACATGAATCATTCATGCAAAAAGCAGATAGTGAAGTTAATGATATAAATGGCAAGAATCTCTCTCGCAAACAATTTTTAATAAAATACATTAACCTCGAACCCGTTGATGAATGTTATGATCCCTGTTTATAAATTCCAGTTGTATAAGGTCTTTTTTACTACAAGCTTTCGATTGTTCATACAATCATCCTCAGGTATAGAAATAGATGTGTCTTTTTTACATCCCGGTAATAACAGGACAACGAAAATTAAGATGTACTCCGAAATAGATTTTTGGGAAATGTATTATTGTTAACTGTGAAAAAAAATTTTTTGGAGCGTGCGGTCGCAACGCTGAGGTTAAATTAAAAAAAAAAAATTAATTGTACGTTTTTGTACTAATATAGTAATATGAGAATTCTTTTGTAGAGGTAGTTTTTTTTCCAGTCAGTATGGCATGAACTAAATTGTTCAATAAATAGAGGAATGTCACAGTTATTATAAGAAATTTTCACATCGGATCAGTTATTTTAATATCAAGTATCTGGTGAAGTTCAATTTACATTACATGAATCATTCATACAAAAAGCAGATAGTGAAAGTTAATGATATAAATGAGTTGTCGGGACCGGAGAAGAAGTTTCTTATATCCGGGTTTCTCTTATATCCGGGTTTGGTCTATTATATATACATTAACACAGGCTCTAATTTGGGACCAGATGAAATCTCTCTTATATCCGGGTTGCTCTTATATCCAGATCTCTTATATCCGGTTTACACTGTATATATATATATATATATATATATATATATATATATATATATATATATATATAAATATAAAAGTGAACATAGAAGTCAACACTTAGTGGCGATAGCCTGTTTCATGCTAGATGCAATCGGCAGGCCTGACAGTGTGAGTTTGAGTGTGAATTACAATTAATTTAATCAGATCCAAACAATTTACCTCATACAGATGATCATTTCGTCCATGGAATTATAAATGCAAATACATTTACTAATATATATATATATATATATATATATATATATATATATATATATATATATATATATATATATATATCATAGTATGTAGAGCCCTTTCACAAAGGGAGTATATAAAATACTTTATACATATTAAAACTTTTATACTCATAGAAAGCAATTTATACACCTTAATACTTAATGCAGATTGTTTTTTTTTTATTATAATAGCTTTGATTAAAGGAACATGCACACTTCTGGAAGTAACTAGACCACAACGAGTACTTGTCGTAATAAAACAGTATTGGATTTCTTATATTACAACTAAATTTTATACTAATAATATATATACTATATATATTTTGTTCCTAACAGAAAGGATATTTATCATTAGTACATATACTCTTGGGCGAGCGGTTTCTGACAATGAGACCCGGTTTCGAATCTCACCATGGTCGATTTGTAGACGGAACCCTTTGGAACTGTCGCTGATTGTGCTAGCATGAAGTCACAAGTCATTGCGATCGAGGGTTCGAGCGCGCTGGCTTTGTTGATCAGGCTAGATAACATACCTTATCACTGAAACTGCAACTCAGGTCCACTCAGTATAGTTGCAGTATAAACCACAGGTGGGCTCTGTGGATGTTGAACAATTACAATCTGCCTGAGCAGACTTCGGCAAAAGAGATTGGATAGTCACCTTATTAGTCGAGTGGCAATCCGTCCATATATACATGTACATACGTATGTGCGCGCGTGTGTGTTTATATACAAATATCTCCTGATACAGGACACAGATACACGAGTTAAAATCTTCGACTTGCTCTTACCAAATGTTATTCAAAGAAATTCTTGGCATTCAAATAGTACCTACGATGTTTCATTTTGTATGGTCTGCGGTTATTAAACATTTTTCTTTTCCCGTTAAATACGCATTACGATCCATTTTCTCGCGTCTTTTTCTTCAAACTCGCATCGCGCAAATGCCTGCGATTAGATTGGATCTTTACAGAAGGAACCGACTATTTCCTTTGAACTGTATCCGATAAATGCTATCGTCATCGATCTATTTAACACCTAGTTATTAAGATGTATTTTCTTATATGTCAATAAAACATTAAATAGCTAAGGATAAGGAAAGCAGTAGTATATTAATTATTATCATTTTTCAGGGTTTTTTTTAATCAGTTCACTCCAAGAAACTGCCAGAAGCAAGGGTATACTTGAAATACGAGAAAAGAAAAATACTTTGAAGAAAACAGAAACCGAATACTAACCAGGAAAGAAATGACAAACATCTACTCGTGTTCATATGACCGGCGAGTTTTGTGAACAGGACGATAGGCGAACCGATCGATTCGCATTGGGGAATAAATAAATAGATATTAGAAATTTCAGGGTTTAGTCGGAGATGTTAGGAGATAGAACTGAAGTAGGATTTAGAAAGAACCGGAAACCCAATCCTAAACAGAAACCAATAGACAAACATCTACTCCGTTTCAAAACACCATGAAGAGTGTGAACCGGACGATATGTGAACATATCTACTCCAATTGATGAATAAATAAAGAAATTTCCGACTTTAAGTGGAGCCGTTAGAAGTATAGAGTTTTCCTGACGTCACCGAACACATGTTGCCACTTTTGTGATGCCAACGAATACTCGTTGTAACTTTCGTAATGCTCGTTTTAGTAGAGACATTGTAATTGCAGATACACCTATAGCAACGCCGTTGAGCATTACTTGTGTCAGACGCCTTCGAATATCACTCGCACTAATAGTACGTGCTTGATAATGCTCGCTCAAAAAGTAACCCTTATAGTGATCCGAATAGCGAAATAGTATAGTGAATAGAGTAGAAAAGAGCGATCCGTAAATAGTAATAGAGGATAGAGTAGGAATAGCGATCAATTTAGACATCACGCGACTTCTTACATAATATCCGTTTTCTCTATGGTCACGCGATCCATTTGACAGAACTGAAGTAGACTTTCGAAAGGGCGAAAAGCCCAATCCTAAACATGAAACAAAGGATAAATCTCTACTCAGTTTTCTTGTTTTATTGAAACTTACATTATGCGTGTACTCACCTATGTGCGTATTTCGTAAACGTTGGCGATTTTCGCTATATTTTCTGCCTATAAACAAAAGTAATGACAATAATGAATGTTTCGCATTCTTTAAATCATTGTCCACCTTTAATCATGATATATAAATTATTATTCCGTTCATTTTTCTTCTAAATTTCTAGCCCCTTCTCAATGTCGACCTGTAGGTAGAGTAAGCGTCATTTCAGTAACGTCACACACGAGGCGACATACGAGATGAATTCGTCACGAGGCTGACTCAGTTAAGTACATTTTAATTACCAGTTCTCAAAAGGAAGAGTTTATCCTGTTTTAAGAGCTGCAATCTTTATTAAATATCAGTTCTTTGATTACGAAAGAGGACTGAAAAGTTCCAATCTGACTATAAAGAAGTAATGTTAGAGCTTTGAAATCTTGCATGGATTCATTTTAATTCTTCTTTCCTTAGTTTACCTGATATATAACTGTTCACGGAAGAATTTTATTTCTGGAGGTAAAAAAAAATTCATATTTTTTTCATAACTTTTCATGTTGGGGGAATAGTTGACAGTCAAAAGAAGAGAATATGGAAGATGATGAACAAGTTCAAAGACATAGTCATGCACAGCAGCCATTGATTGAAACCCAGAACTTGTGTTTCGGAGCATTGTTCTGATGAGACAAGACCCATTTCGTCAGTTTTCCTGCGCGTTTAATTTTGATAACGTTTCCTAACTGCTGCAGCAATTTGGCATAATACTCTCCATTGATTGTGCTGCCATTTTCCCTACAGGTGAAACGGTCAAAGTTTTCTTTGGAGTGGATGTCAAGGTATGTTTGTACTGCATGGTTTGTCTCTTTCACTCTGGCTAAAAGTGATCAACCCAAAACTCATCTCTGGTCACGAAGATTTCTAGGAAATATGGATGTTTCTGTCTCAAACAATATCAGGCTTCCTCGTGATATGATCGGCCTTTCGGCTATTGAATCAGCTTTCAGTAGACGTGGGACCGTCTTCATGCCAAGTTCGTTGTGCAGAATAATCTCAATTCTTTCATGGCATAAATTGTCAATCGCTTATCATCCGAAACCATGTGGTGAACACGGTTAACATTTTCCACGTTGGTTGCAGGCGTAGGACATTCAGACATTAGGTCATATTCCGCTCCTAAATTCAGTTGCCAACTTTGGCACTGTTGATAAATCTGGAGAGTCATTCCCTAATGTGGCAACCGTATCAGCATGAATGTCCTTGAAGCTAAACCTGTTTTAATGCAGGTACTTAGTAACATCACGGCTTCGTTTTTTTTCTTTTTCAGGAGAAGACGCTACTAATTTTATTTTTTTAAGCATTTCACCCCATGAAATGCCACTAGCACGCAACGGGTTACAGAGAGTGAAAGTAAAAGTAAAGATGTGTGTTTGAAGAAAGGATAAAGGGAAGGACAGGGATAACGATCAAAGCATCAGGAGATGCAAATTGACATTATATTTAAAGTTTTGAAGATTATAGTTATCAGGGAAGCAAGTAAGAGGAAGGGAGTTCCATTGTCGGGAAGTGCGAGAGAACAAGCTGTTGAATTAGAAGAAGAGGTTAAATTTAATTGTTTCGACAGTAAAAGGTTGCGACCGAAATGTCAACCTAGTATCACGATTAAATTCAGGCAGTTGGGGCACCAGTGAAAATAGCTCGTCGGGACAGTTTCCATAAAAATATATGTAGAAAAGAGACAGGGAAGCCACGTCACGTCTGTGAGAAAGTTACTAGAGTCGAGATGTCAGGTCATGACCTATAAATCTTCTTTGAACGGTCAGATGTCAGTTTAACTGTTAAAAAATCAGTGCAGTTATTAATAAGTAGAGTTGAAATTAATGCATACAAGACTTCACAGCTCTAGCGCACAGCTTCATAGTCAGCCTATGAATTTTCATCCACCCCATATTTATGCATATGTATATATATATATATATATATATATATATATATATATATATATATATATATGTGAGGGGGGGGTAACGTTAGCTTTCCAGTCACAAAAGCCGGGTTCAAATTTCAACAGGGCATAATTATCAGGAAGGTCGTCTTTTGTTTTTGCCGGTCTATGGAGGCGATCCTAGCGACCAGAACCTTTGAGAAGTGCCCGAAAACGCTACTAAACGTTGAACCAAGACTTGTGAGTGAATTCGGATGAATGGAACTGAACGAAAGCCGTGGATGAATGTCAGCGCGAAATCATAAGTCATCGTGAGCAAGGGTTGGGAGTACCTGCCTTGTACAAATTAAAGATTATGACTGATTAAGCGCTCTCTACCAAAAGCTGTAATTAAAGTCGCTCGGCATGGTGGTAATATAGACTACAGGTGGGCTATGAAGGTATTAATCAAACACAAATATACCTGAGCAGTTTTCTGTTACATGTATGCGCAAAACCACCCTAGGGTACTGACAAAACGTGTGTAATTGATCACGCACGCACGCACACACATACACACACTCACACACATAAACACACACAGACATATATATATATATATATATATATATATATATATATATATATATATATTGCCCACATCACAACACTCTTTGCCTACGTCACAACACTCACTAGTTCAACGAAACTCAACATTTGTCTCTACCTATCTTGATGATTTAAGAAAAGTTATCGAAAACTTGTACCATATTTCTTGTACATTTCTTCACAAATGAACTTCGAAAAATTTGTGACGGAAATTTCTCCTTGTCTGAGAAGGTTTATTCATGAGTTGGAATAATCGATCAATAAAATTAATCAACATAAAATGTCTGTTGTCTTTAATAATATTCGCCTTAAAGAATATTTGCTGGCAAACTACAGTATCTCTCTCTCTCTCTCTCTCTCTCTCTATCGCTATCTCACTCTCTATATATATTTATATATATATATGTGTGTGTGTGTGTGTGTGTGCGATTTGAATATAAATAAGTTATTTTCTATGGCGAATGCACTCATTTTTGTCGAAAGTTTCAAGAAGTAATAACGAAACACTGGCATTCGAGAAGTAATGAACACTTTTATGTTTTAATAATGTCTCTTTCATTATATATATATATATATATATATATATATATATATATATATATATATATATAAGGCGGGATGTGCGTGTGTGTGTGTAACGACTGCACGGCCGCAATTTTAGACGGATTTGAACCAAAATTTACATGCACATGCTCCAAGTTAGTAAAAAGGCCAAGACCGACTTTGCATTTCCCAGCTCCCATCGATAGTGGAAATAATCGATTTTTTCATGCTTCTACGGCAGTTTTTATGTAGTTTGCGGCCATTTTCTACTGAGAACCTATAGCATGCTGCCACAAATAGGCAGGAAGATTCTGTTGGCCAGCGTGAGAGCCAACAGCTGACTGACACGAATGTTAACTAGCTAAAAAATCGGTAGCTGCATTCGTCACAAGTGGGAAAAATTTAAATCTGCATGGCACTTTACTCCAATTGGCTCATTCGCTTGCTTAAATTCAACGTTGATTGTGATTCCGCAGAACTGGGTTGGGTGTGAAAAATATTTGTTGTTAACATTCTTTTTTCATTAGGTTTTTTTCAGTTACGACTCTTTTTTTAAAACTGATCGTTTTGTGTTCATTTTGTTTAGTTCTTTTTTCGTAACAGATTTAATGTTTAGTATAGAGCTTAGAAAAAATCGCAGTGTGAGATAAGCAAGAATTAAGGCATATAGCAACATCAGCACTACAAAATGCACTCCTTTAAAGGCAAGGAAGGGCAAAAATATTTTAAATCAAGTGATGTGTCGTATGAACCATGCTGCTAGTATATATATATATATATATATATATATATATATATATATATATATATATATGTGTGTGTGTGTGTGTATGAATATTTGGTTTGTTATCAGATTCCCTGCCAGAATTTATATCATGTATCAAAATCTGATGAGGGTGGTATATATATCTATATTTCTATCTGTTGTAATAAATTTATAACCAGTTATATTATTTATTCATATTAATATGTATATAAATTTGTACATTGACCTCTCATGATGGATTTAAAATTTTTATATAAATAAATAAATAATAATAATAATAATATCTGGAATAATCCTTACCACCGACCGATTTATTATATATATATATATATATATATATATATATATATATATATATATATATATATAGATAGATAGATAGAGAGAGAGAGAGAGAGAGAGAGAGAGAGAGAGAGAGATTGATATATAGATATATAAGGTGGGAATATTAAAATAGGTTTATCCAGCATGTAAACATGCATCGTTTAAAAATAAGTTACCAAATTATTACGAAACATTAGGAAATTACTTTTGCTACATTGGAAAAGCTATATATAAAAAGAGAGCAAGACGTACAAGTGAACTTTCTTGTTTGGTTTCTAATTTATAAAGGACATCTTTCTCTGAAGCGTTAATGTCTTTAATGTTATGTTTTTAAGGGTAGTGTTTTACCATTATCTGTATTCCCTTTCAGTTAAGACATTTACTTCTGTAGTTCTGTTAATCTCGGAGATTAACCTAGTTTTGATCTCGAGGTTGGACGTTGGTTTCAGTAGATGAAAAAACGTGGACCCTTGTTTAGATAAATGAATATTTATTTTTATATACAAGTTATAAAAAACGTCTGTAGTAATTGGTATACTGTAGCGGGTTTAATGTGCAGTGTACTAAATGTGGTGTAAGAACGTGAAAAATGTTGACTGCTTGTTAGTGCTTTGTGGTGCATCCGTGAAATCTCTCTCCACTTTCTGTTGGTATCTACTGTCCGGCTTCTTATAGCCTATATGAGGGAAATACGCGGAAGTAGTTGAAGGCATTTGTCGCAAACGAGATTCACCCCAATAATGACTACCAGTCTGATATGTTTCGCTTAAAAATTGTTTTGATTTGAGTACGGCGTGTGGGTAACTTAGCTAGACGAAAATTGGGGTACAAGTAGAGATATATGTTTTCTAATACTTGTGTAAATTTAACATTAATTTGTTAGCATAAGTATGTGTAAATTGTATTTTTCCGCTACAGTTACATCGGTTTAATTATGAATGAATCTTCGCAAGTAATTCGATAATAATAATCGATATAATAATAATAATAATAATAATAATAATAATCGATATAATAATCGGTATAATAATAATAATAATAATAATCGATATAATAATAATAATAATAATAATAATAATAATAATGATAATAATAATAATAATAAAAATAATAAGACGAAGAAGAAAAGAATGCAAAGACAAATACGACTGACCAGATACAGAAACAATGGCAAGATAAGCCGCTTCATGGCCAATACTCTGACCGTACCAAACAAGCTGACGTAGACAAAACCCGCACCTATCAGTGGCTACGTAGTGCAGGGTTGAAAGCTGAAACTGGAGGTTTTATCCTTGCTGCACAGGACCAATGCTTTTAACTAGGAATTATCAAGCACATATACTAAAATACTGTGTTAGCCCAAAATGCAGATTCTGTGATAAATATCCAGAAACCATTGATCATCTTGTATCAGGTTGCACGATATTGGCACCCACTGAATATAAAACCCGGCATGACAGAGTGGGCCAATGTCTGCACTGGAAAATTTGCAACTCTTACGGGAAGGAAACTGAAAGAAACTGGTACGAACACCACCCAGACCCGGTTACGGAGATAGGACCTGTTACAATTCTATGGAACTACACAATACACACTGACAGAACAATCAAAGCCAACCGCCCAGGCATTGTTATTAAAGACAACAAACAAAATAAGTGCCTCCTTATTGATATGGCAGTCCCTGCAGACTGCAATGTATCTTTGAAGATATTCGAAAAGCTGTCAAAATACAAGGATCTTGAAATAGAAATCTCAAAAATGTGGCACATGGGAACATCAACAATCCCTGTTGTAGTTGGAGCCCTTGGACTGGTTGGAAAAGATTCCAGTAGACTAATTGAAGGGATACCTGGAAGTTCATGCCTCAAAGAGATACAAAATTTGTTCTGACAAGTACAGCCCACACTTTACGAAAGGCTTTATCTATGAAATTATTTTCATTATTTTTTTTTTGCAGTGGAAAGTGTCATGATGCCATTTCTAACCTTAGGCCCCTGGGCGGGACTCGGAAAAAAATATGTAAACGCCAGATTTCAAAGAAAATAATAATAATAATAATAATAATAATAATAATAATAATAATAATAAAAAATAATAATAATAATAATAATAATAATAATAATAATAATAATAATAATAATGATGATGATGATAACTGATGATATATCAAGTATGTCACTCAAAGTTTATTATCTTGACTAACTGGAGGCGTTAAAATGTTCATATTATGATTTAATGGATTAAAATGAGTTAAAGTAAATGTCTTTTTCAGTAACAAAGAATTTCTTGCCAATTAGTTAAATTTATCCAGATGGGCATAGCACTTAGGGTCGACGTACCATTCATTTCAGCTCATGAGCGGGAGTTTTTGGAACATCATGGTTTTGCAAGTTTTTTGTTTGTTTGCTTGTTTTGTTATTGTTTTACAAGAACGAAATAACCAATGTGATCATTTGGCAATACCAGGTGGTGTAAGCTTGCGAGAGTGCGTGGTTGGTGTAATGCATAATGGTTCGAAATTTTTAATAGGAGAGCCCAGTTCAAATTCCCGTTGAGTTCGTTATATTCACTTAGGCACAAACAACCTTTGGAAAAGGCATGAAGCCAAATGTTCTTCGCCCAATTGTGGGTTAAGTTGTAGAACTTGATTCACTAAAACATTTTTATCTCAGAAACAGATTTCTTATAATCTAAAAGTATATTCTGACTACACACACACACACACACACACACACATACACACACACACACACACACACACACATACATATATATATATATATATATATATATACAGATACATTTCAATATATATATATGTATGTATGTGTGTGTGTGTATGTGTGTGTGTGTGTGTAGTCAGAATATACTTTTAGATTATAAGAAATCTGTTTCTGAGATAAAAATGTTTTAGTGACATAGATAGATATATAGATAGATTTAAACGGACTGAGATTGCTAGATAGATACATAGCTAGAGAGATAGATTTGAACGGACTGAGATAGATTGATAAATATATAGATAGCTTCAGTCTGTTAAAATCTACCTCAGTACGTTCAAATCTATCTATCTATCTATCTATCTATCTATCTATCTATCTATCTATCTATTACTGCATGTATGTGACTGAGTTATTCCATATTTTTTTCACACACATGGCTTCAGTAAAAGAAGATTACAGTTCTGCCATGGCTTTCAATGAGTCCTGACTTGAATCCTATTGAAAATCTATAGCAAGAATTTAAAGTTCGAATAAATAGTCGGTCGCCAAATAACCTTCAGGAATTAGAACGTGTAAACTATTGAAGAATGGAAGAAAATACCAGAAAAGTCTTGTTCAAATCTCATCAAAAACTTCAGAAAACGAATGTAGCAAGTTATAAAGGCCATACTATTGACTATTAATATTGTGAAAATTGTTCAAGTTTTTCTATTTTTCATACTGTACGAATAATTTTGTCATTTCCTATTTTGCATAATTAGCCAGTCAAATTTGTTGTATTTAACATATTGTTCTAAAAATGGAATTTCATATTCTTTGTGTTTATTAACATGTAAAAAAAACGTGGCATCATACGGGCATTAGATTCTGAGAAATGGATAAAATATTCAAAATTGATGGCTGTACGAATAATTTCGTCGTTGACTGTAGATATTTTTGAACAGGCAAAGATAGATAGATAGATAGATAGATAGATAGATAGATAGAGAGATGGTGTCAGGTATCAGTTATGGCTGGGAAGATTTAATGAAGTACTTTAATTGTACATATTCCGCATTGCTTCAAGGAAGTTTAGGTTGTTTCATCGACTACCACAAAATGTCACACCTCATTTTTAGAACAAAGACGCTATCTTCTCACCAGGCATTTTATTTTTCATTTTGAACAACATTTTTATATCATTCATAATCAGTGGAAATTTGGCACGTAATACTCTACATATAATTAGTAAAAGTGTAGGGAGTTAAAATGTGGAAACGCGGGCCAACTGTCGAGGCCTATAAAATGACAAGATGTTACTTCGTATTCACAGTAGGTTTACATAAGTGTTTGAGAAGAAATGCTTCAGATAATGATATACTCAAAATATGTTTGAGAAAAATTATATTTAAACCAGGAATTTGAAGATCTGCTATGAATTAACATGAAGACAGCAGGTCTCAACTAATTTGTTTCAGCTGTTTATTACGCTTTCTAAACCACCAATCCTTCCTATCTGTCTGTCTATCTGTCTATCTATGTATCTAACAAGCAAACGGCTACTATTACCATTTATATCTATCTTTTTTTAATATTATCGCCCTCATGCTAGGCAGCAAAGGCACCAAGGCACAAAGGGTTACTGAGTGTGAATGAGTTAGAAAAAATGAGAAATAATATTAATAAGGGAGGAGGACACTAGAAAAGTAATAACGAAGACAGTATATAACGAAGAACATTGCATTTAAGTACTGCGCTTAAATTCATGAAGTCTATGCGCGATATCGAAGAGTTCATTCAAAGAGGCACAGGGAGACTACATCCCTCCCATATATATATATATATATATATATATATATATATATATATATATATATATATATATATATATATGTATATATATGTATATATATATATATATATATATGTATATACATATATCTATATATGTATATATATATGTATATATATGTATATATATATGTATATATATATATATATATATATATATATATATATATATATTATGTTTATGGGTGGATGTGTCTGTCGTCTCGCTAAGAATACACACACACACATATATGTTGCCATCCATATACAATGGGGGTGTGTGTATGTGTGTGCGTGCGTGTGTGTATTCTCAGAGAGCCCCCCCCATATATATATATATATATATGCATGTATGCATGTGTGTGTGTGTTTGTGTCGGTAGTCTCACTGATCATACACACTTATATGTATATTATCATCCATATATATGTGTGTGTGTGTGTGTGTGTGAGTGAGTGAGTGAGTGTGTGTGTGTGTGTGTGTGTGTGTCTGTGTGTGTATTCTCCCTAGTCACCTTCTTCTTTCTCTTCTTCGTTACCTTGTGTAGGCGATTCTGTAATTTCCTCCCCTTGTTTGCTATCCGCATTGTGTCATCTGCATATATTATGTTAAGATTGTGGCTGCCAATAAAGAATCCTGTTATGATTTACAGTTCTCTCAGAAATGTCTCAATGAATAAGTTGAATAAGTCCGCTGAGAAGACACTTCCTTGCCTTACATTCCTTTCTATTTTTTTATTTCAGATAAAATAATTTTCTATCAGCTTGCAGACGGTTTGCTGCCACGAAAGATTTTTAATTATCCTAATATATATTCCCTAATATGTACCGCGGCGAAATGGGCTGGATCAACACTCTGAACAAGGCTCGATCACGATGACTTGTGACTTCGTGCTAGCACACCCACCTACTGTTCCGATCGGTTCCATAAACTCAATTTCACTTACCAGGCTTGGGTCAACCTGTGGTATTGTCTTTCAATCACTTTCCAAATGTCCCGCACACCTCCGAACACACCAAGTAGTCAACTTCTTGTAAAATCGACATGGTGTGATTCGAAACCTGGTTTCATGGTAAAAAAAAACGAACGTTCTAACAACTCTGCCACGTTCCTCTCTCTCTCGCTCTAAATATATAGTGTATGTTTGCATGAAACTCTGAGTCATGCTATCGACGTTGGATATATATCAAATCATCGAAATCAAAGCATTTCACCTCTACTGGAAGTGAAAAAGAAGGAACAAGAATCCCACAAATAATATCAATTCCATAGTTTATGCAGAGATTTTCGCGGTATAGATCTGACGTACACATTGAAAGGAACAGAGACACCTATCTGAAACAGGAAACAAGGGATAAACTTATACACCTGTTCAAAACACAGTATATGTATATGTATGTGTATATGTAACGACACCATATACCATATATTGTCAAGATAGCTACGGAGAACATCCTCGGGGTGCTTTTATTACCACTTGATTCTATAAGAGATCCGTTATTTGAGATGGAAGCATTTATATTTTAAAGATAAACTGTTATCGATTTAATAAGTCTATAGACTTATTTTTGAAACCCTACTTTATTGTAGGGTAAAAAAATAAAGCAAAGAACAGACTCCCTTCCCCCTTCTAATAATCATGTAGTTTTTGCTCTCTACTATAATGAGTTTTAATTGTAGGCTAGTTTAGTTTTTGAATCTTTAGTCTCCATTTTCCAATTAACTTGGCTAGGTTATGTATGATTGATATGAATTGTATATAAATATACAATTATGGGACAAGTCCTAGCTAATCCGATTCATGACCCATCCACTCATTACAATTTGTGCATTCACCATAAAAACACACTAGTCACCAATCAATCCTCCATACACCATAATACTGCTTCCTCTCAGGGGGACCTACAAAAAGTTAAGACATCAACATTCTACCTAGATGAGAAAGACCCTTACTACTTATCACTGAAGGAATTCCTTTTGACTTGAACAATAAAGTTCTTGTTAATGATAGCTTCAAAAAGTTTGTTGCTAACACTAAAAGAACTAATGGGGTGGCATAGTGAGGGGACGTGAAATCACGCACATTCTTAAAAATAGAGAGACTAATAATGCATAAATTTACTAAAATTATTCTCTCTCGTGAAATAATCTCATTTTAACAAATATATTTACCAAAATTACGCAAACCTATCTTCAAATATTAAACAGTAAATCTACTTGATAAAATCGCCAATGGCTTCAACCACTTCTTCCAGACGACTCATGCATCTCTTCTGAACGCTTGGTGAATGCTGCCATAATTCAGTTCATCTTTTGTATTAAAAAGAGTTTTGTTGGTGTCTCGCTTAACTGCGCCCTACACATAATAATCAAGGAGGTTGAAACCTGAGGAATCAGGTGTCCAGACGTAAGGGGTGAAGAGGTCGCAGAAATTGTCTGACAACAATTACTGGATTCTGCTGTTTTGGGTGGCATAGTGCAGAGTCCCGTTGCCAAACATAATGTTTTCCAGCAGACACGCTCTTGACCCGGGGCAACACTACATCCTCCAGGCACTTGATATAGGCCTCCGTGTTGATTCTGAGGCCCTGTGGAAAGATGTGTAGAGGCATAACTTTGACATCAGTAGTAATCCCTCCAAAAAGATTCGTAATGACCATTATGCTCATCTAACTTTTTCAGAATCTTCTGCACTGCCCTTACATAGACACTCAAACACTATCGGAGCTTCCGACATGAATGCCAAGCAGTGCAGCATACCGTTTCCAAATTTCTGGCGAAGTGAATTGCATCATGGTGCTCATTTTCTCACAGACGGTGCCCAACTGACCCTACTTTTCTGTGCAGTCGGCAAAATAAAAACAAACAAACAACGCTGATGAGTGAAATTAAAACTATAAATTTGCGACAATTTATACATCGCACCCTATACATACTTAAATGATATAAATAGGTGCGCTCTCCCTCTCTCTCTCTTTCTCATACACACACACAGATAGATAGATAGATAGATAGATAGATAGATAGATAGATAGATAGATAGATAGATAGATAGATAGATATGAATAAGCTCGAACACTGATAGATAGAGGGAACTACTAGAACCAAGATAGATAGATAGATAGATAGATAGGAATAAGCTCGAACACTGATAGATAGAGGGATATACTAGAACCAATATAGATAGATAGATAGATAGATAGATAGATAGATAGATAGATAGATAGATGAGAACAGGCTTAGAGATAGATAGATAGATAGATAGATAGATAGATAGATAGATAGATAGATAGATAGATAGATAGATAGATATGTGAGATAAAAGTGAAAGATGCGACCAGAATATAACAGAGTGAAATTTTTTGGTACGAGAGAGTAGATCAACTTTTCTAGCAGCAGACCTGGCAATTAATTCACTGTATTTCCACTTCATTGAATATTTCTGCCATATCTGGTTTGGTACTTCTGCTGTGTATTTAGAGATTTGCGATAAAATAAAAGATTCTGCAAAGTTATTAGTCCTGACCAAGCATCGCGGTTCCGATGAATTTCCTCGCCGGTGCTTAGATTTTATGAATTTAAGCGCCGTATTAGATTTGCTAAAGATTTCATTATTCGACAGTTGAGAAAGCCAGACGTAACCGTAAATGCTATGTTAACAGTTTCTCATCTCAACCTTCCCGCTTGTGAGAATCTGTTCCGGTGTTTTGCGATTCAGTCAACTTTGATCTTTTTTTAAAATTTAATGCAATTTCAATCGTTATCGTCTCTCTTCTTAATTCTTGTTCTTTAATTCTTCTCTCTCCTAAATAATATGATCTTTTTTCAGATATTTTAACACTAAGTAACCCCATTGCGTCTCAGTGGCTTTATTGTCTTGTTTCTAGTGAAATGGAAAAAAAAAGATAGATAGCGTGATATGATTACTTCATTATTTATATCACTGTACCTTTGACATAAAATGTTGTTTTCTCTCTTGTGTGCCATGCAATTATTTAATTTGTGTTGAATTCTTGTCCTATAGATAAATCCAGTTTAAACCGCTTCTGTCGACAGTGGCTTATCGGCTTATCAGCCTTACGCATTCAAAACACATATTTGTCGAGTGGCAGCTGCACTGAGAGAAGAGCATGCTTACACGCATGAAATTTTTTTCATTCACGCAGATAAGCGAATTTTTTTTTTTTTTTTTTTTTTAGTGAACATAATTTCATTAACGCAAATATGCCGACATCTGCAGAAGATTAACATGGCGATTGAATACATCGTTCCTGAAGCTAGTGGAACCGTCCCGAAGACGCTTACAAAAAAGGATTGGATAAATTGAAAATATGAGGCAGACAGAAGGTATTCGGATAAAAACAGAAGTGAAATATCGTAAAAAGTTAAGAACACATGCTGACTCTTGCTTGCTAGTGTGCGTAAAGTGATGCTAATTGTGGAAAATATCAAAGCGCACGTAATAATAATAATAATAATAATAATAATAAGCATTCTTATTGACATGACAGTCGCTTAGAGATTTTAATGTATCTTTGAAGATCTTCAAAAATCTATAAAAATATGAGGATTTTGAAGGGGATTTTTTTACAAAATGTAGCACAGAAGGACATTAATAATTCCACTTGTAGTTGGAGCCCTCAGACTGATTTTAAAAGGATCCGATAGACTCATTGAAGGGATTCCTGGTAGCCCATACTTTAAAGAAATACAAATAATTGTACTCACAAGCAAAGCTCACACATTACGAAGAAATTTATATATGTAAAATATGTTCGATATTTTTTTAAATGATCCCAGAAAATGTCATGAAGTTATTTCTGACCTTAGGTCTCTGGTTGGGACTCGGAAATCAAATGAAATAATAATAATAATAATAATAATAATAATAATAATGTTGCCATAAAGTATTTTAAATGAGACGTAATATGTTTATGTCTTAGCTTATACGACCAGCAAAGATAGATCATTAGAAAAGGAGTGATGCTTTCGCGTGAGGCTTTCGCGTGAGGCTTTCGCGTGAGGCTTTCGCGTGAGGCTTGCGAGGCGTCGAAAAATATTTAAGATGTCATAATGAAAACCTGTCGAAGCTGATAGATATTCTGTATTTCCTGACTGTCAGTATCCGAGAATAAGCAAATAAAGCTCATGTGGGTTACGACCATCTTGACTGAAAAGCGTTTGGAGAGCAATTGCCCTGATATCACTCTTGTATAGAAGAGAAGCCATGGATGGACCATGATAAACCATGTCGTCCGTGTTGTTGCGTGTTTATATATCTAAATATATTTACGTGTTTGTGTATTATGACGTGATTGTGTCTGTATTGTCATTTGTAAAACTTCTCCCCCTGCCCATATCATCTGATTTCAGATCCCTTCAAATATATCTAAATTGTTTGAATCTCCTTAGATTAGCATTTGATCTAACTGAAAATTTGGCTTTTCGATTAAAACAATAAATAGGTAAAAATATATATATATATATATATATATATAAGTATATTTTCCTTCGTTACTCTTCGAATAATTTTATATTTTAAAGTTAATTCAGTGTTAAATTCAAAATTTAAAATTTGTAATTTTTATCTTTTAACTTTATACTAAAATTAATAATTAATCCGTTAGAATGATTTCTAATTTTGTCTAGCATTAACATTAAGGCATTCATAAATTGTATCTAAGAATCGTTGTCAAGTTTTATGAATTATCATGTACTTGTATTTTGTTTGGTCATTGTAGCTTACGTAACAATGGTTCCCCTATTGAAAGGAGTTTGGTTTGTTTTGAACACTTTATTCTGCTATCAACACCATCACTTGACAAGACACCAGAAGTGTTGAAACAAAATGTCTATTTTTGTAGTGATGCTATAACACATTTATGTTATCATATTTGAACACACACACACACACACACACACACACACACACACACACACACACACACACCACACACACACACACACACATATATATATATATATATATATATATATATATATATATATATATATATATATATATATATATATATATATATATATATTGTTAATACCCAGGATTTCACCATATTAGACCTGCTGTCAAAAGATCAAGGAGACTTAATTAAGAAAGGATATAATTGCAATTATGCTATAAATTGCTCATTTAAATATTTTGCATACCATATATTTAGGAGGCTTAAGCATTATTAAATTATTAAATAGTAGTAGTAGTAGTAGTAGTAGCAGTAGTAGTAGTAGTAATAATAATAATAATAATAATAATAATAATAATAATAATAATAATAATAATAAATGGGACTAAACCGAAATACAGGTTCTGCGGAAAATATGATGAAACTGTCGACCATACTATCTCAGGATGCCCGGAAAGGCAAAAATGAATATGCCCACAGACAAAACAAGGGAGCGACATATGTGCACTGGAAGATATGCAAGAAGCACAAAATCGAGACCATTGAGAGAGACACCGTTATCCAAAATAATGATGTAACTAACCTCTGGCACATGGCAATCCGAACTAACGGGAAATAAAAGGCAACAGACCTGATATCACCATAAAAAAGAGAAATTCACGAACTGTATGCTTATTGACATAACAATACTATCTGAGAGAAACGCCTCCATGAAAATTATCGAGAAATTGTCCAACTACAATGAAATGGAGATCGAGATTTACAGGATGTGGGGAATGAAGACGCAGACTGAACCAAAAGTAATCGGAGCTCTGGCCTCTTGAGAAATGGAATTGTTAATTTTACAAATATCCCAGGTAACATTAACACACAAGTTACCCAGAAGATCACCCTACTGGGAACATCCCATATACTAAGAATAATGCCATCAATTAAATTACAATTTTCTTATAGGGTCTAAGGGCCATAGTTTGAACTCGACTCTACAGGAAGCGAAGGAGAAACATAATATACCCAACTAATAATAATAATAATAATAATTATGGGTAGAAGGAGTTATGTTAGAAGATCATTATCCGTGGAAATAAATGCCTGAACAAAATAGAAACTTTTTAGGACTGAATTCCTTTATTCTGTAAATATGTTTTCTTAATTATCCATTTTAGTTTTGAAATTAGATTTTAGTTTTATACGTATAAAAATATAATATTTTTTTCTTTTATATATATATATATATATATATATATATATATATATATATATATATATATATATATATATATATATATATATATATGATACATATATATAAGTAATCACGCCAAAATAAATATAGATACGTATGTGTTTGTACAGAAACACTGTATATAATTTTATTGGATGTCGTTGTTCCGACCTTCAGCATTCGTCGATTCGCTTTATCAACCGAAGCTTTGTACTATTATAACAAGGTTATGTTAATCAAACTCACCTCCTGCTCCTCCCCCTTCCCTTCCTTCGTCTTGGACTTACGGTCATATCAGGATGAAACAGCGGTTCCCGTACGATCACCGAAGTTGAGCAACGCTGAGCCTGGCAAGTACCTAGATTGGTGACCACTTGAAAATACCAGGGACTGTAAACCTTTATGTGCTAGTAGTGTATTGGATAACGGCGCGCAGTTGGAGATCGGAGAGCTAAGTTTTAATATCAGTGACGTTCGCCATATTCACTTACGCGCTAATACCGTTAGGAAACGTCATGAATCCACTTATTCTCCCTAGAAATGGGTTAATTAGCAGGACTGGCTCATTAGTAGGCCTGGTTTTAAATAACCTGAAATGGCCGATCGGTATCATTTATTGAGTTAGTTTACTTTGTGCCGCTCTGGTGACCACTCCCTTCTATTGTAAATGTTGTTTAGATTCAAGGCAAAATTGTTTAATGGCTTGTCGGGTTTTTTGCACCGGGGATGTTGATGTTCCCCATTCCCTTGTTTCTGATATTCTCCCGCCCACTCGTCAAGCCGTTGTCCTCTGAGGCGCAGCTCCTACACCAATGCTGGCGATTGGCCGATGACAGCTTGGCGAAGGTGGGTTGGTGAGAGGCGTTCCTCTTACTCGGTCGGGTCGGGAAACACTACCGACTACACTCGCACCGTTTAACCGACGGGTTGATGCCGTTGACCGGGTTGTGTCCGTCAGCATACCCATGTCACTTCTTGGAGCGAGAATGTGAGAGTTGGATTTTGGCCATGGACCAGTACAGTTCCGAATCCTGAGTAAAAAAAAAAGTATCGACCATTTCGCTGCAAAGATAATACCACTGATAATACATACCATACATCCGTAAAGGTTGAAAATCCGTAAAAAACAAATCAATCCAAAATGTTCTTCTTGTTCTTGTTCCTCTTTAAGTTCATCTTCTTCCTTCATTACTCTTTTCTTTCAAATCCTTATTATCCGTAATAATATTTGTAGAAACATTCGAAACTGAGCTGATGATCTATAGAACTGTTTCTGAATATGATAATATTAATCGAATATGAGATATCAATAAGATCCAATTTACTTATCACTGGTAAACTTTCGGAAGTTTATCTTAATTTTGCTTAGTGGCTGCAATTAAGTGCTTGGTGATTTATCTTTAGTAAAAAAAAAAAAAAATTCAAGTTTAAAATTTATATTTCATTACTACATTTCTGACATCACCATAAAGGGCAATGCATCATTTTAAAGGTTACCTTCTGTTTTTTCCCATCACTTTTCTTTCTTTAGCTATTTTTGGAAGATGGAGACAAAAGAAAACAGAAAATGCTGGAAGTATGATAAACGAAAAAGAAGGGTTTCCATTTTTTTATAGTTTTATATTTATTTGAAAATTTTCGGGAATCATTTCTTAGCATTTATAGATTTTTCATCGCGGAGTAAGTTTTTAAAATAATAATAATAATAAAAAAAAAAAAATAATAATAATAATAATAATAAAATAATAATAATAATAATAATAATAATAGACGAAGTAAAACAAAATAAATAAAGAAAAACAAATCTATCCCCACGAAATAAGTTCACAGCACACGTCAGTTCTACTTGTGTTGCCATTTTTCAGTTATAACCGTTTTTCTTTGATGCTTTTTTTCGTGATTTCTGGCAAAATGTCGAGTGAAAAACAAAACAAGACAAAAGGTACCACTTCGTTTCGTTAGAATCGCAACCAGCTGCGCAGAAGGAGATAATTTGTCGAATTCGCACCTGCCACAAGTTAAAAATCGAAATACAGGAACGAGGAGGAGGAAAAAACACGCAATAAATTTTCTTTTGCTTTTGATCCAGATGAGGAAAGTCCATTCTAAAAGTGTCGAAAAAGTTATATGGAATGTTTGCAAAAAAATTTAAAAAATCAGCGAAGATAGATTGATAGATATATAAATAGGGTGCATATATATATATATATACATATATATATATATATATATATATATATATATATATATATATATATATATATATATATAGTGAAAAAATGAATTTGCGAGTGAAAAAATGAATTTGCTTAGTTTTTACTAACCAACTCTAAGTATTCGACAATGTACTTTCATGAGTGCTCGGTATCAGGACTCTGATACAAGATCACAGTAGGATGGCAGATAAAAAATTAAAATATCGAGATGCAGTAAACAATACATGCAAACGATATAAGCCATTTGACACTATCCAAGTTTAAAATCACCAAAAATTAAGTTATGTATGTAAATTCCACTTGTAAAATGATCAAACAAATATTGCATAAAGTCCCGAACCGCCCACCACCTGTCTTCTAGTGTAGTTGATTAAAGTTTCGAATCGGGAACGGTGAACAGAAACAGTATAGCAAAATCACAAAGAAATGACATGAAATCGATAGGTTTCTTGAAATAATAAGAAATCCTTTAGAAGTCGCCCAGAAAAAGGATGAGGATGTTGTTGATCTGTAACAAAAAGAACAAACAATGTTAATGAGGCTATCAGCGTCTAACCCAAAATAAGGAGCTTGTCAAATAATGAATGAAAGCGGTATTACTACTGAATTATTAATTCACGTCGTAAGAAGGCGACTACGTAAAAGACATCAAAATGGATGCAAAAAAAAGCGATGATTCTTCAAATGTCATCAAATGAGTAGAAAACAATGGACTAAAGAACATGTTAGGGATAAAGCAAATGGCCAAAAATGATCTATATCTCACGCAGAAAACAAATTTCAACTTATATTTTGGTAAAGTTCAACATTCGTACCTACAAAAAAAACAAAAAAAAAACAGCGGTGTGTCAAAAGGACAGATTTCTTGTGACACCGGTGCTACCGTATGCTCCCCCTCGGCAATTTTTCTTATTTTAAAATAATTTTAATTTTAGGATATTAATAATACGCAGAAATATAAAACTAAATGTATAATTTTCTATTTATTTCTCTCAAACGTTATCTATTTTAATAGATTGTTTTTAAGAATAATGATTTTATAGATTGTGTTATGTTAGCGGTCTATATTTTTGATGTGAGTTATGGTAATTAATTACATTATTTACATCGTTCACCCCCGTGAAGGAAATAATGGGTTCAGTTCGAAATTACAATCACCTGGAGAAGGCCGAAACGTACAACGGCCGAAACGTAGGGAATATGGCAGTAAAGATATGAACAACAGTCCAAACAATGTAAATAATATAAATCATTGTGTTAGATGTTTGAGATAGTAATCGGGATAACTTAAAAATTTGGACTTAAAAACAAAACAAAACATAAACATTGACACTTAATACAGGGCAAAAATGAATATAGAAGATTATATATTTGTTGTTAACCAGTCTTGCTCCTGAGAAATACCCGGAAACAAAAAGGCGACATCGCCAATGTGCAAGCAGAATTAACGATAGCGATGTAGATAAGGATAACATCGGTCACTGACTGAAAATGGTTCGGTTTACAAGCAGGGATAGAGACATTTATATTGACCAAAAATATGTTCATCACGTACACTTAATAAAAATGGTGCAGACGCGGTGACGACGCTGAGGGGAAAAACTGACGGATCACATTCAATGACTCTAAAAACAGACCCTGAATATTCACCTGTCGCGATGAGCGGGTCTTCTCTAAGGGAGACCTCGTGTCTTGAACGCTTGACACAGGCCTCTCGTGGACCTAGTACATACAATCCATTTATAAAGATACCGGGGAAATGTTCATCTCCCTGCACCACGCCAGTAAGTACTTGACTCTTCCTGCTGTCCTCTACGTTTACAAGAGCCACATCAGACCGAAAATGGAGTACTGCTTCCATATATGGGCACGGAGTGTCCAGCTTTATGTTCCCAGCCTCGAAAGAGTCTAAAGCCTATTGCGATGAGCGGGTGTACTCTGAGGAACTCTCCGGGCCTTGAATATTTAACAGAGACCTCACGAGGACCTAGTACATACGATCCATTTCTAAAGATGCTGGAGAAATGCACATTTCCCTGTAGCACATCAGTAAGTACTTGACTTTTCCTGCCGTCCTCTATGTTCACAAGAGCCAGATCAGACCGGAAATGGAGTACTGCTGCCAGCGTTCAGTTCCCAGCCTCGATAGAGTCTAAAGGCGTCTCCGAGGCATTGTGGATGATGAATTGTTAACCATACAAACAGACGTAATATCGTAAGCCTCTCCCTGCTCTATGGATATTTCCATGGAAAGTGTCCAGACTAACGACATTCCTTAGTCCCGCCAATTCTAACCATCATATCTAAGACCCATTGTAACGAAATACCCTCATTCCCTTTGTATTCTAGTGTGCGGCGAACCCAGGGGAACACGTCCTCTGTTTTATGCAGATCGCACTCCCAACTTCATTTGAAAGTGCCTGAAACAATTCTCATCATGTCTAGACAGATTTTCCTCTGTAAACGATGGCTCCTTGCTCATAATATGATCTTCATTTAAATATGCTGTCTGTATATTAGTAACGGGCGTATTAGGTGTTCTTTTCAATCTGTACGTAGTTTTATTTTATTATCTTCGATATCGTTTTCCTAATGTGAACAAGAGGATAGGCGAACATATCTATTGCTACCGAGATAAAACATAAATAAATAAATAAACAGTGAAGAATATTCCAGAGTTCAGGCGGAAACGTTAGAAGTATAAAGCTGAATTAAACTTTATAAGCAACCGGAAACTAATCCTAAATAGAAAACAAGCAACGCATCTCTACTCTTGTTCAAACGACAGGGGAGGAGGCTGAACAGGACAATAAAGAAAAACCTGTTTGATTTCGTATATTTGTATTGTCGTATGTTTTGTTGGCTCTCACACAATAATAATATTACTTTAGAGAAGATTATTTTTTTAAATTTTGAAAGATGTGGGAGCCAAGGAGATTTGAGAGACACATCAAGATGTTTGGGAATACTTTCAGTCCTTGAACGTTCGAGCGTTCTGCGTTAATCTAAATTAGATTTTTTTCTAACTGGGCCCAACTTGCAATGTTATGCGCTACATTATTTCAAAACCTGTGACCAAATCCGGCATATTTGACTGTGACACACGCACTTGGTACACGCTTAGTAAGATCATATACGCCTCTCTTTATTTCGACTAGTTCCTATGTAATTTCCACTTAGTCGTATCCAAGATATTTCCTCCGTCTGCCAGAAGTGCAGAAGTAACATTCAAGAAAGAGACAGAAACACATTCAATAGATCTAAATTTTGTCACAAAATTTAGGGAAATAGAACAAGGAAAATTGGAACAAGGAGAAACCTATCAATACCTAGGAGTTAGCGAAAGTGATGGAATTCTGCATACCCAAATGAAGGAGAAGTAAGAAAAGAATACTACAGGCATATGCGTCTGGTTTTAAATACCGAGTCGAATTCAGAAAAAAAAATCCATAAACACGTTGGCGGTCCCAGTGTTACAATAGAATTTCAATATCCTTAATTGGACCATAGGTGAATGGATGACAATTACAGAAAGTTATCATATTCCACTGTTTGCTTCATCCTCAGACTGATGTTGATCGTCTGTATGTGCCCAGACCCGAAAGAGACAGAGGATTAGTTCAACTTGAACTGTCTTACAAAATCACAACATTCGATCTTCAATGATATCTGGAAACTACAGAAGACTGTGTCAAAGAATATGAAAGAAGTAAGAAACTTTATTCAGTAAAAAATGCGAACAATTTAAAAAGGGCATTTCAGGTGGATGAAGAAGTGCAAGTAAACTATAATACAACTCCTGCAGCGACAAAAAAGCAAATGCAATATACCAAATGCAGAAACTATGACAAGGTAAGCCTCTTCACGGCCAATAATCTGCTGGTACCTAAAAGCTGATGTAGACAAACCCCATACCCATCACTGGTTACGTAGTGCAGGGTTAAAAGCTGAAACCTAAGGTTTTATTCTCGCTGCACAGAACCAATATTTTCTCAGAAGAAATTACGAAGCACACATAGTGAAAAAGTGTGTTAACCCAAAATACAGATTCTGTGATAAGTATCCAGAAACAATTGACCAACTTTTATCAGGTTGCACTGTATTGGCACAAACTGAATATAAAACCCGGTATGACAGAAAGGGGCAATATCTGCATTGGAAAGGAAATTGCAAGAAGTTGGTATGAACACCACCCAGACCCGGTTACGGAGATATGACCTGTAGCAACTGCACAAAAACAGAAAAATCAAAGCCAATCGCCCAGACATCAGGATCAAAGACCACAGAAACAGAATGTGCTTTCTTACTGACATGGCATTCCCTGCAGACTGTAATGTATCTTTGAAGATCTTCATAAAACTATTAAAATACAAGGACCTTGAAATAAAAATCATAAAAATGTGTCACATGACGATATCAACGTTTCCAGTTGGAGTTGGAACCCTCGGATGAATTGGGAAAGGTTCCGA
This sequence comes from Acanthosepion esculentum, assembly GCA_964036315.1. NCBI lineage: Eukaryota > Metazoa > Mollusca > Cephalopoda > Sepiida > Sepiidae > Acanthosepion > Acanthosepion esculentum. Next base: position 85,709,388 of record OZ038487.1, read on the forward strand.
TAGACGCATTAACGGGATTCCTGATAGACCAAGACTTAAAGAAATAAAAAAATGTACGCACAAGTACAGTCCACATCTCTCGAAGGGATTTATCTATATAAAATTGTGAGTGATCTTAGTCCTTTTATTTTTCAAAAAATGCTGTGAAACATATCATGATGCCATTTCTGATCTTAGGTCTCTGATTGGGACCCGGAATGAAATGTGTATACATCAGAAATCAATGTAAATAAAATAATAATTGTTATAGTAATAGACTGTATATTAAGTAACGGGTTCAGTTCAGAATTCCTTGTAAATTATACAGATCGATATTAACCCGAAGATGGCCAGCTGGCAAAACAGTCGAAACGTTGTGATAGCGAACTAACAGCGAAATAATCCGAATATAAATAGTGTAAATAATGATAATTCTTCATCCTAGAAATTAAGACAAATTATTAAGCTTAACTTTTCTTACATTACCAGGGTACAAGGCCATTAATATCGAGTGACCAGCAAGGATTGACCTTGTTGCGGAAACGAAGAATGTGTAACCTGGAAGGCAGAATTGTCGCTGTCGTTGTTTCTCCTGAAGATGTGTATTTCTTCTTCGGCTCAGTAAATTCAAGGAAAAAGTAATACGTCGTATTTAGGGTAAATAAATATATAATATATTTACATATATACAAAACCAGAATACTACTCGTTGCTATTGTAAAATGCGACAGAGTGGGGTAGGAAGAAAGAAAGAGAAAGAAAGAATGCTGGTCATCGCTGTCGGCTGATGTTTGTGAAGACGGTCGCTGCGAAGGACGAAAGTTGAAAGGTATCGCTTTCAGTCTCAGTCTGCCTTCGGCGTTCTTGACCAACCTCTGCGTGTCGACATCTCAGCCGGTTCACTCTCCTGCTCTGTCTTCTGTGGCGTTGAATCAATGAATTTATATCCGTCGTTTCGGCTCCAAATCAGTCTGTGTCTTTTAGCGGGAGTTATGTCTACTGGTCAGTAGATATAGTTCATTTTTTTTATTGAAGACCGAAAACATGCGTCGAGTCATGATGCGCAGAGACGCATTTTCGCATTCGGACTTGGGTGATCGAAAAGTAAACATCCGGTTTAGTGTAAGAAACACGACAAACTCCTACCGTAATCACCATTGATTAAATGTTGGTACTTATGCTAATAAATGTTCAAATGTGTCATAATGAATGAAAAGACCAACATCCTATTCTTCAACATATACAAGTCTTGAAATCAACTGGTCTTTCGTTTTTCTGTCTCATGCTTCTTCCACTGAGCCCGTTTTGGCTTATCGGCAGCCATGTGTCTCTCATACGTTTCGGCTCTAAAACAGATTAATAAAATGACTCATGTGTGCATTTCCGTTCTTCTTTCGAAGCAGTCTCTTGTCTCGGCAAATACCTCGTGTTCGAGATTAGAATGAATATGGGAAGTTTAATTCCCGCATTAACTACAGAAAGTTAAAGACAGTTTTAAAAGTTTTTGCTTTTTTAAATTTATTTATATTAAATATTAGTGCTAATAAATTCTTAACCCGACAAAAAAGCTCATCTGAGAAGAGGTTTGAGTCTGGGATTTTTCAGTAACCGCACTTATTGTATTGTATGGTTGCAGTTTGATGCACTGTGAGTTACAGGATTACAGCAATAAAAGTAGACAATGATTAGATATTTCTGTCTTATTTTTAGGATGGATTAATTCTTTGTTTTTTTTTCTTCTTTTCAACATACATTTTGTTTTATCCAATCTCCAGTCTAATTTCTTCATCCTAATATTTTCGTTATCTTCTTTCTCTCCTTCCTGTATTTTTCGTCTTCATATTTCGGTTTGCGTAATAAAATAAAATAAAAAAATACTCAGATTCTTCTGTCTACAGACAAACGCGTCGACGGCGTTCCTCGTCTGGAAAATTCAGGACCAGTCGGAACAAAAGATAAGAAGAGAAAAAAAAACCCAAACAAATAAGAAAATCGTAAAATGAAATGTGGATTTCTAGTTTTAATGCTGCTGATCTTGTGGGAAATTTGCTTGTTATTGAGCAGAACTTCTACATTTTATATTGTTCTTTCTTTTTTCGTATTTGACAATTTATTCTAAATTCTTCACCAACGTCTGTTTCGAAACAATTTCACATCGAAATTATATCAGTAATTTCATATTTCTTTCAGTTGCGTCTTCCTTTCTGGAAACTTCTGCTTCTGATGATCAGTCTTTGGCAGACTGAGCGTTTTCGACGATCATTTACCCTCTGCTTCTACATCCTCAGCATCCTCCTCCTCCTCCGCCTCCTCCTCATCATCATCATCATCAGCATCATCATTATCATCATCATCTTTTACTACTATTCTGTTGTCTTCCCGTCAAAATTATATTCATCTTGCTAATTCAGCATAGTTAAAACAAAGAAGAAAACGGAAGAAAATGTTAGACACTACTTTTTCTTTATTATTATTATTATTATTATTATTATTATTATTATTATTATTATTATTATTATTATTATTATTTAATTTCCTTTCATATCTAGGGTGTATATATTTCTTTCCGTGTCTCGCCAAGTGACCTAAGGTTAGAAATGACATGATGACATTTTCCAATGACCAATAAAAAAAAACACATATATTACATAGATAAAGCCCTTCGTAAGGTGTGGTCTGTAGTCCTGAGAACAATTATTTGCATTTCTTTAAGGCATGGGCTCCCAGGAATCCCTTCATTTAGTCTACTTTAGGGCTCCAACTACAACGGGGATTGTTGATGTTCTCTTGTGTCACATTTTTGAGATTTCAAATTCAAGGTCCTTGTATTTTGATAGGTTTTTGAAGATCTTCAAAGACACATTGCAGTCTGCAGGTACTAATACTACTACTACGCATGCAACTACAATTATCATTCATTATCCTTTATATTTCAGATTTTCTCTTAGTTTAGCGTTTTTAAACGAATCATCTCTATACACACATACACACGCGCACGCACACATATAGGATCACACGGACGCAGACATACACAGAGGAACATACGGACACAGACACAGACACGCACAGTGAGGAACACACGGACACAGGCACACATGCACACAAATATATATGAATATAACCACATACACGTATATGAATATACACACATATACATGTACATATATATGTAGGTCTGATGAATTGGATCATGATTACGGTTCAAAATGTAATAAATTATAAACATGGGATATTTGTGTTTGAGCCTTTTATATTATTGATTTCTACCTGGATTCTATCCTCTTGGAATAAATATATATATATATATATATATATATATATATATATATATATATATATATATATATATATATATATATATATGTATATATATATATATATATATATGCTTATATATATATATATGTGCTTATATATGTTTGTATTCAGCTTTCGTGGCGATATAGATGTAACCAATCGTCAGAACAGAGTTAAGCTGTGTTACTCTGATCTTAAATCTTACATCTATATATCCAAGAAACTTCGAAGTAAATATGAGTTAAGTGAAAAAAAATTCTATATTAATTCGATTAAATTTCTCTCTCTCTGTCTTAAATGCGCACTTATCTGCAAACCACTGAAAAAACCAGCAATTTTGAATTTCAAAAAGGTTTTCAAATCAAAACTATATATATATATATATATATATATATATATATATATATATATATATATATATATATATATATCGAGATTATGCCTGCTCTATGTTGCAGGCCTGGACAGGTATTTTATAAGCTATCAGTCATCTCTGGAGTTGGCAGAACGAAATTGAACATGACAACGGACAGTCTTAGGGACTCCGGCGTCGGATTTGAATTTATATTTGCTCCCCTCCTAGCTTTGACACCAACCATGGTTCCACAGACCAGACTGCCCTACTAATTAACTATAGGTGGAGGTTTTGAATTCAGACATTTTTCTTCTCCTAGACTGGTTGCCACCAAAGGCTATAGAACCTAGTTTGCTTTGCTGTTAACCCATAGCTGAGATGGATTGATACAATTCCCAAGTGTATTAGGACATAAGTGAATGTAATGAGCTCGACTGGAATTCGAACTCGGCCCTCTCCGATTCTTCAATCCGAGCTGCAATTCATTACTCCATCATGCCTTCTCTCTCTTTCTTTCTGTCTCTGTCTGTCTGTCTCTATATATCTGTGTGTGTGTGCATGAGCGCGTGTCTGTGTGTAAATATCCTCAGATGTAGTATATCTGTAGAAGAGACAAAATGAAAGAAAAGACAAGAGAAAAACTATACTTAGTTCTTATCCAGCGCGTTTCGTCATCTGATTGACATTATCAAGGCAAATGTGATGATTTTATTTTGTAACAAGTATATATTTGACACTTCCTCAATTTTTAAAAATTTCCGAACGTTAACAAATATTCATCAGATTAACTGAAAAGTTTAGACATGTAGACCTTACATTACATCATTAAGTACACTCGAAAAAGAATTTTCCTTCTGAGTTAGTTATTTTCTTTTTTATAAGTATAGCATTTTTAAAATAACTCACTCAGAAGGAAAATTCCAGAGAGTGCCGCCATAGAACATTACCCAAATATTAATCTACGCCCAGGTTTTTTCCCGATTTCACCTTTCTTAACAAAATTACTGATCTCACAAACAAACGTACACAACAATATAGTAAAATCAAAAGACAATAGTTGAATCCGCCAACACAGATAATGATAATATTCTCCACACGTGACATTAAATGACGTTATTTTCAGTTAAAAATATGAAAATAGCGTTCCGTACAATCCAGTTGCTAAGAACACTCTGTCTTTTGTTTTTATTAATTTCCTTGTTTAATTAAATTCATTTCGTTTTTTGCTTTGAGAAAGTCCACAATGGACTAAATGCGTCAGCAATAGAGAATTCCTATTGTCATTTATATTTATAAAGATTGTCTTATCTACAGATTAACTCTGAGAAATTTTCATATATATATATATATATATATATATATATATATATATATATATATGTGTGTGTGTGTGTGTGTTTGTGTGTGTGTGTGTTTGTAAAACTAAATCAGATAAAAGAACAATATATATATATTGTTATTTCATATATATATATATATATATATATATATATATATATTGTACTTTCATCTGATTTATTTTACCTTTGTCTTTTAGCATTTATTCTTAATCCTTATCTTCTTTTCGCTCTTTCCTCTCTCTCTCTTAGTTTAGTTTTTGCGAAAAGTTTGTTTGTTTCGAAATGAGAGAAAATATGTTGCGATAAAACCACTACAATGATGACGACACACGTCTGAATATTTTCTGTAATACTGAAAATATGTTATCTCAGAATAAACACTACAATTGCATTCACAAGGCCATTATACTTTCCATGTTCATCAAGAAGGAATCATTCTCAAAACATTTTCCTTCAAATTATTATTATTAGATCCATGATCAGTAATGAACAAAGTTAATTATGCAAATAATCTCGACGTTTTTTTAGATTGATAAATATGATTTTTTTTCATTTCTTTTTAACCATTTCACCCAAAGAAGATAATAAAGTCACTGAGACGCAAGTGGGGTTACTAAGAATAGGAGAAAACGAAAACTTTATCAAAGAGAGGGAAGAATAAATGAACAGGAATTAAGAAGACTCCAAATAACGGCTGACCTTGATTGAAAAGCAACCATCCAGAAGATGTTTCTACTAGTGAGAATTACGAGGCAAGAAACTGTTACCATCAATTTTAGGATGATAAGTTCTATCCGCCAATCTAGTAGTACGCTCAAATGAGGAAAGCTCATCGGAACAATCACCATGAAAATATTTGCAGAAATGCGCAGGAAAGCTACGTTACATATTATTTCTCCTTAGGGCTTGTATATTTCATTATGTGTCTAAATTTTGTTCTTTTTTACTATAATAGGTGGCAAAAGAAGAAAATATCAGCCAGGTTTATTTAGTAAAGTAAAAATTCATTTTTGTTAAATTTTCTACTTTCACTATTTTGAACAATCAGTCTCCCACCGGACACACCAACCTACTTTTCTCGATTCCCGTTAACGTCGATGGCTCAAAAGACAGAATAAATCCGTAGTATATTCATAAATAAAAGAAATCCGAAATTATCGCCACGGTGAGAAACAAAAAGGGTAACATTCTTTTCAGTATACAAGTTTGCTTATTCAAGGAATCACTCGCCTTGTCTGATGGGTAAGCATGTGACAACTGCTACTTCTGTCACGACAGATTAATAGACGTCATTTTCCCTTCGATCAGCGAGAACTTAGATACGCCTATCATCCCTCTGCCTATCTGTGTATCACAACAGGCGGCTCGTAAGTCGTGGTCCAAATCTCTCTAAGGTCTCTCTTTTCTCATTTCTGTATCGCTTTAAATAAGGCTGCGAGCGGAAATTATTAACTTCCGAAAAAGTGGCAATTGTTACCTAAATGTTTCATTTATTTATGTAATTGTTTACTTTTGGACAGCGGGTTGCCGGTATTAAAAAGGTTAATTTATAGTTTTTTTGCAGTTGATCCTAAAAATAGATTGATACTTCAGAAGAAGACAAGCTTAATTACAGCCTTTTCTTTACGCGTCCATATCCAGTTGTGTATGCAACTTACTGTGTTAGATATTTACGTTTTACTTTCAATGTTTTACGCAACTTCATAAGTCGATGCTTACACTTTTTAGGTATATTTGTCGTTCGTAACCAAGGTTGGTAAGGCTAGATGCAAAAAAAAAAGAACCCGAAAAACAAAAAAAAATCAGACAGACGCAGGGATAATTAGTTGATATAATACAACGCGGATGTACTTTTTTGTTTTTTATGTAAGAGTCTGTAAGTGTGTGTGCGTGTGCGTGCATGTGTTTGTATATAGGTGTGTATAGTTTTGTCCCATCTGAAGAAACAAGCATTAATATAACAGAAAATCCGAATTGACCAAACGTTGGATTGTTCACCCACTGACAGGGAATATGAACTAGGTTAGTTTTATCCTACCAATCGACACGTGTGTTACGCTGGTCTATCCCGTCCAGTACGAGAAGAACCGCGAGATCGGAGCAACGGTTCAGGAACGAGAGTAAAATTCCATTTAAGAAAAATACCTTAAATATAAGAATGTCTACTTTATTTATTTTTACTAAATTCACCCCAAGCAAGACTATGGTGCTACTAAGACGTGGAGAGCTACTGGTAGTGAAAGAAAATGAAAATACTTCCGAAAGAACCAGAAATCCAGTCCTGAAAAAGGAACAAGGGATAAAAATTTAATCCTGTTCAAAGAGAGCGGGAAGGCCCGTGAACCGGATGAGAGAAGAACCAATCTACACCTAGCGAAGAAAAAAATAAATAGTAAATTAAAAAATTCAGAGTTGAAGGGGAGACGTTAAAAGTATCGCGTTGAAGTAGACTTTAGAAGGAATAAAAAAACAAAAGGGAACATGGGATAAAACTCTACGACTGTTAAAAAGACGCATAACTCCTCGAAGATGCACGGCCGCGTGAAAGTGACAGAGAAGGAACATACGTTAGGAAACCCAATATTAGTATCACTTTCAGAGTTTAGGCGGAGACGTCAGATGTTTAGAGCTGAAGTAAACTTTAGAAGGAACCGGAAGCCCAATCCTAAACAGGGAACAAGGTATAAAACTATACTCCTGTTAAAAAGACCGGCGAAGGGTGTGAACCAGACGAGGGATGAACATACTCTCTCATATTGGTCGAGAGCAATTTCCAACGATATCGCATGATGAATTCAAGATAATTATTTTCTCGTTGGTAAAAAGAGACCGAGTATGATTTTATGTTTAACCCAACACAATAATTATTTGAGCTTAACTCTTCAGTGGTACAACGACACCTCTATCCTGCATTCTCCTTCAAAAAATAGTTTCTTATTTTCTTTCATTTTCACAAAAGACATCTGACGACATTGGAAGAATGGAACGGCGTGTTACTAACAATACATAAAAGAAATAGAGGTCCAATTTCATATCACGTTCAGATAGAGGTTCAATTTCATATTAAGAGAAGTTAACCGACACTCTTCTACTGCTGCTTATGTTTTTTGTTGGTGAATTTCATTTTGTATTCATGGCCTGCAGTCAACATTTAAATATTGTACAGAGAATTATTTGAAAATTTCATTAACTGCTATTTTAATTCTCAATGGAATTTATGATATGTTTTCTGTCTGGCTTCTACATATTCGCAGAATTTGCCATAGATGATTTTACTGTGTGGCAGTAATCATAAAAGATTTTCTAAGAATTTGAGTAGAGTCATTAGCATATCTATTATTTTTAGTACCTGTTATTATCTGTTGTCACTTTCATAACTTGATTCTGTATGTCTCATTCCACGTGAGGCGCAGAGGATTGCCATTAAATCAAGTGCGTCTTTTGCGGGCATGTTGAGTTCAACCATAAACAAAATCACGTCATCGGTACATTCTTATAATATGATTTTCTTTCACCGCCAACCAACACTTGAAAAGGCAAACGGTGATGACGGAGGAAGTTTTGGTGAAACTGAAAGGTTCTAGTCCCGAACCTACACGTTCGGTTACAATGCACCAATCGTACTTGTAGAGCAAGCAGCAGGCATATAATCTTCAAAAACCGTTGTATTCATGGACACATCATGGGACGTGAAACAAAGTTTCAGAAAACCGTCGCCTAAGAATCGTTAGGTCAAGGTAAATCCCTAATACTTGGGGTTGTCCTAATGCCAGAAATACCGAGGGAACGGAGGCAGATTCTATAAATCCCCGTATATAAGCATCCGGGATCTCACTTTAGACTCGACCCTGGGTCACATTCTACACACATTTGAATATCGGTAAATAAAATCTATAAAATGTATATATAATTAATTTTTGTATTTAGGCAGCAATCCTTCTTTCATGCATATTTTATTGAATACGGCTGACAAGGTGCTTTGATGTGTATTTTTTTAATACAATTTCTCATGTGATCTATTTTTTTTCTTTTTGGATAATAAATTATATAAAAACTGTCCAAATGTATAGCCGAAACCGCTCGGATAAAAAGAAAAATTGGACAATTTTGATATAATTTATCATCCCCCCACCAAAAAAAATATTATTAGATAACATGATAAATTGTATAAAAATAAAAATAAAAGCACGCTTTTTATCGTATTCAATGAAATATATATATATATGAAATATATATATATATATATATATATATATATATATATATATATATATATATATATATATATATATATATATATATACATACATGAAATATATATATATATAATTTAAATAAAAATGAAAACAGACCACTTTAAGGTTCCATGTAATAACAATACGGATTATATAGTTTTTCGTAAACTATATATATATATATATATGATAAAAAATTATGCTCTGAAGATTGCGCTTAAACTTGAAACCGACTGTCACCGTTGTCGTTGGCCTTATTGACTATATATATATATATATATATATATATATATATATATATATATATAGATAGATAGATAGATAGATAGATAGATAGATGGATATAGGTAGTGATGCATTGGTAGAATCCAAGCACCTCCTATTAACACATTGTGGAATTTTAAATATTAAATGTCAAAACTGACTCACAAATATCGCCAAATGTTTATTTTCATTAAACAGAGCAATATTTCATACATTTGGACTACATTGATACATTTTATCAAACTGTATATGGTGTCAATTTGTTGAAGAGTAGTATATATATATATATATATATATATATATATATATATATATATCATAAAAAATAGGCAACATTTATAAATCTAGAATGTTAGGCTTTTATTAAAGCTTCATTTGATATTGAGATATGCAAGTTGATATATACCTTTAGTCTGCAGTGTCACTTGCATTGTTTTTGTGGAGCAACCTCTCTGCATTGTCTTTTTCTCTTTTCGTGACTTTTTATCTCCTATTATATTTACTTATTTATTATTATTATTATTATTATTATTATTATTATTATTATTATTATTATTATTATTATTATTATTATTATTATTATTAACACTTAGAGAAGAGGGCGATTTAAGAATAGAAAAAATCAGTATTTGACATTATTCAGCAATATTTTGACAGGATGCCTGTCTTCTTCAAGTTATTTTTTTAAAAAATAATTTTGTATAGAAATAAAAATATAAAAAATATAAAAAAATTATAAGTCTTTTTACAAACGTCGCTTGTCTTGAGAATACGGCTGCACTGGTAATCGACACATCAAAATGTATGTAACGCATCCAGCATGAAGCCTTGCAACTGAAACGTACATAATATGATGGTGATCGTTCTCCTCTGAGTTACTAATATCTTATACAAATATCTTAGTATAAATCCTATGGAACACGCCTGTCTTCTGTTCATTCCTGGGAGGGGAGATATTGCTTTGCAGACGTAACTCCTCATGCGTTTTAAGATTTAATATTGGAAGAGTCACGTCAATCATTTTGTTTATTATTATTATTATTATTATTATTATTATTATTATTATTATTATTATTATTATTATTTACGGTTCATCAACATTTTGTAGGTACTTTAAATCCATAAATATCTTTCGAGTGTAAGATTTGTCTGGCGATAATAATGATTTTTACTGATACTCGTTTACAGTCGCTCTCTCACACATTTTCTCGTCGCCTCCCTCTGTCTTTTCTACAAATACTTTCACGGTAACTGTTCCGACGAACTACTTTCGCTGGTTCTCAAACTGCATGAATTTAAACGTGCTACTAAGTTGGCATCTCAGTCCCACCCTTTCACTGTCGAAACGGTTAAATGTAGCCGTCTTTTCTACTCCAATAGCTTCATGTCTCGCACTTCCCATCTGTGGAACTAACTTCCTCTAATTTGCTCCCCTGGCAGCTATAATCTCCAACTGTTCAAATGCAATATCAATCGACATCTCCAGATGTCTTAATCTATTCCCGTCCTTCTCTTTATCCTTTCCTCTATCACCCCTCTTTAATCTTTCTCCCAATTTCTGTAACCCCCTAGCGTGCTCTTGGCACTCCCGCTTTGCTTGGGGTGAATTGCTTTTAAAAAAGAACAAGTCCTACAAAATAACCCAGCTGGGAGGGAGTAGAAGAAGCGGACTTATACCTTTCCCAAGAGTATTTGCTTGTAAGGGAATATAACTAACCAGACTGAAATTCGAACTTGGCTCGCCGATTTGCAGTTCCAAGCCGTTTTCGATTACACAAAGTTCACATCCAAACTTAAAATACATCGTATTCACAAGTGGTCACTCATCCATAAAAATTGACGTTGCTTAACTTCGGAGAAAAGATGTTGTAAGTGGAAGAGGTAAGACGTGCAATTTATGAAGATATAGAAAGAAGATACAGGTTAACCATAAAACTGACTTAAAAACTGTAGCGATTGGGAAAGCATCTTCTCGGAAGTATGTTCTTCAAAGTAGCGGTACTTGGGAATAATCTGTCCGAGTGGAATTTCCTTCTTCAATCAGATATGTATTATGTATCTTTCGATACTTGATCATGTATCTTTCTATACTTGACTGACAAGGCAGACTTTTTCCCGCAGTAGGTTGCCATTACTTTCTGAAGTAGACCAGTTGTCATCCAAGGCTACAGAACCCAGTCTGGGGAGAAGAAGATGATTCATACCTTTCGCAAGGATATTAGCACGTAAGTGAATGTAATGGATTTGACTGGAATTCGAACTCGGCTCTCCGATTCCTTAATGAGAGCCGCTATCCATTACATATGGTGAGCGCTCGTCCGAGGGTACGTTGCATGTGGATCTGTGCTGCGAAGCTCAGAAAGAATATAGCTTGTCTTAATATTTGCTATGAAAATAGCGAAGGACTTACGACATTTTTTTCGCGGGATTGTAAGGCTGAAAATAATTAATATCCCACTGGGTCGTGTAGCAATTTGAACTCCATCAAGATTTAAAAAAATAATGAGTAGAGGAAATATCCAGCCCCGATATGCCAGCAGTAATCCATTTTTAGTCTTATCTCTAAATGAGAACGTAGCAGGAGGGGTGAGGTGATTACAGAAATCGACCATTTTTCTAGCATATATAGCGACGGATCGTATATATAAGTTGTATTTGAGTTTTGTGGGGAAAACGAGTCCCAATAGAGACCTTGGGAGAACACCCATACATCATGATAGGCGAAAAATCAGTGCCTACTCGGTGTTGATGCAACGTTACGAGTTTGGATTTTGAAGTCTGCCAATTGTTCCTGACAGTTATTGAGAGACATAAAATCTCCTCGAATCATTAATTCCAAGCATTGATTGCAATAATCTTGGTGATTTCACTACGGTCATGATCTTCATGGATTTAAATGTCGCCCAGATTTCTAATTCGTAGGATTCCATTGTCTGAGATATGGAGCAACATGCCAGCAATATATATATATATATATATATATATATATATATATACATATATATATATATATATATATATATATATATAATTTATTCGAAGATTAGAACATAAATAGGTTATAAAATCACTAGAAAAATCGCCATTTTGTTTCAACACATCTGATGTCTTATATTTCTGTCAGCGATATCTATCTATCTATCTATCTATCTATCTATCTATATATATATATATATATATATATATATATATATATATATATATATATATATATATTTCTACCAGCAATATATATATATATATATATATATATATATATATATATATATATATATATATATTTCTACCAGCAATATATATATATATATATATATATATTGCGTCTTGGATTTATTATTATTATAATGTTCTGTAATTTTACATTGAGCTGTCTCCGGATAAATATCCTCCTTGGAAGTATACCTACCAGGCATAAATTGGTAATATATATATATATATATATATATATATATATATATATATATATATATATATATATATATATATATACCTTGGTAACTGCAAAATTATTTAAATCGCGCATAATTATCTACCCTACAAAATGTTTAATATCTAAAAACACTAAACTATCGAGTTTTTTTACAGTTTTTAGGTAAGAGGATTAGGCATCTTGACACCATTTTTCAAAAGAATCATTGAAAAAAACTTTCAGTTATTCAGCTAAAAAGAGTTCATGTTAAAAATGTTTTGTGTTAGACTTACTGTCTTCCCAAATGAGCAATGGTGAAAGAAAACGTTCATTCAGCCCTTCGCTAATGACACGAACATTTATACTATGGCTTCGATCTTCAAAGTCTATTCAAGAACCAACCAGATAACGATAAATAATTTTAAAAAAAGGGAGACCAGTAGTGAGGAAAACTGGAACAGGAGGCCACAACAGGAAGAGGGATCATAATTTCAACTTAGAGCTAAAGAGATCAATTAGATTTGATCCAACTCAATTCATATGACGTTTGGTATTTGGACGAGAGGAATTTCAACTATGCCAGTATAAAGAGCAATAAAAAAGACTTGAAAATGAAATCGTACGTATTGCTCAGACTAAATTTGAATAGTGTTATAAAAACCGCGGAGAAATTCATTATGATACATTTAATCAATTCTAAGATACAACCGTTCAGAGCTTAATCTATCAATTAGATAATTTTACACCCGATAATTAATTGTTACACCCGGTAATTAATTTAAATAAGGTGTATTTCAGCAGTTAGTCCTAGGTATGACGATAAACCACATCCGGCAGTAAGGATTCTGATTGGAGATTTGAGTTTTTGTGGAGAGTGGGGCCACCTATTAATTTCTATTGTTCTCAGGTCAACCCTAATCAGGGCTGGTAGTGCCTATTAGGGTCCCAGCTATAGGAAAATAGTGAACCCACAAGTAAAACTATGAATGTATAAAAAAATAAATTTTTATAGTAAAAGTACCAGTAATAGATTTTTTATATAACAGGAATTACCAACAATACATAGTTAGAGTAAAATTATCAATTAAATATTTATACATGAATAACCAACAATCCATTTTATAGGAAAATGCCCCAAAATTCTTTTTATCTCTAGTGAAGGCATTGTACTGAGTTCAAAATATATTTAGTTGAAGCCATAAAATTGTGTTCAAAATATTAAGATTTCGGTATTAAATACCCACTAGAGGTGTTGATATGTGGCTAAACAAAATCAATCAAACAAACAAATTTAGGCAGTAATAATTCGTTCACAAAGTAATCGGAAAATAATATAAAATGAAAATAAATATAAACTTTGGCAAATTTACTCATAGCATAAAACAAATAATTCGGAAATTTTAAGAATTTTAAAATATTTATAGACAGATCATGTCAATAGTATTTCACCAAACATTTTAGAAAAAATGTCTGCATTTTAATCAGTTCATCCTAAGTAAGGCGATAATGCCACTAAGATTTAATGGGCTATTTGGAATGCAAGAGAATGAAAACAGTCTTTAGAAGGAATTGGATAGCCAATAATAAACAAGAATCAAAGGATAAACGTCTACTGCTCAAAAGACTGTGAAGAATATGACCCGGACAGTAGGCGAACTTATGTTTTTTTAGTCCTATTGATGAAAAAAAATAAATAGTAAATAAAATATCAGAGTTTAGGGGGAGACGTTAGAAGTATAGATTTTAAGTAGCCTTTAGAGGGAAACAGAAACCCAACCCTAAACTCTAGTCTACTGTTCAAAATATCGGGGAGGATTGTCAACCAGACGATAGGACATTATTATCCTCCTCATGTAACACTTGATGCTTTCTGAGGTCTTGTTATTTTTTTATTTTTACTTTTCTGTTTTCCTTTTCAATTTTCCAAATCCTTTAGTTTCTTTTCTTAATAGCAGTTCCGCTCGTTTCAACACTTCTTCCGTCAACATAATATTATTCTTGTGCATAGAAACTTTAAATGTATACTTATTATAACTCTTGCTTTGTAAAATAAAAAAAAAGACGTTTTCTCTTTTTGTCTCTGTTTTTTTTTTTTTTGCTCAAAGCATTTGCAAGCAAAGTTGAAAATGAATGCCAAATTCACAATGAATTACTGTCCACAATCTATGATGTTCGTTTTGTATTCTTCTTGGTCCATCTCGCTGGCTTCACTTGTGATCGAGTTTGACAGTTCTTACTTTTATTTTCCACACGAGAGACAATTATTTTTTTTTACTCTAATTTGTCAATCTTCACTTTGACGTAATTCGTTCTGATGTGTTTGTTCTGGGCTGCAATGATAAAAAAAATCTGTATCCTTTTCATCTATCATCAGTATACTTGCAGTTCATAATACAGTATACAATCTGAGATTGCATTGCGCGGAAATCGGCGTAATATAAAACGTAATACCGGCAATTGATTTAGTTTCTTCTATTGCTTTAAGAGTTGCCAAATCAGCAAATTCAGCCCTCCACCACCAATATATATATATATATATATATATATATGTGTGTGTGTGTGTGTGTGTGTGTGTGTGTGTGTGTGTGTGTGTGTGTGTGTGTGTGTGTGTGTGTGTGTGTGTATGTATGTATGTGTGTGTGTGTGTTTAAAACAATAACAAAGACATCTGCATTTGTGAGAACGCCTGTGCGCAAGGACGGACAGAGATATACCAACATACAGATGAAAACATACATAGAGACACACACGTCTATACGATCTTTATTTTTTGTGATATATACACACGATACAGTATTTAAGCGGCAGAGCGTGTGCTCTCTTTCTTGTAGATAAGGGGCCATTGTATCCAGGCTCGTTCAAGTTTTCAACACGCATATGCATGTCTGCAGACGTTGTTGTAAAACCGTATTTGTTGTTCATTGAATTTCCTGTGTTCTGCGATCAGAAGGGGCGATGACACAGTTTTTTTTTTTTTTTAAAATGGCTAGTTTTGAAATAAAGTACAACGAAAACAAACATGTCAGAAACCGCTTTTTTTTTTCTTAAAAATTCGCCTGTTTTCTTTATGATTAATGCACTTTGCATTCGCACTCCCAGTATTGGAGAAAAATGAATGTATAAAAATAAAATTAAATAATAAAATTCTATTTAGAAAAAAAAAAAAAAAAAAAAAAAGATGGTACACTTGCAGATGGCTACCCACAGGGATGAGGTTGTACATGCTTTGGCATCACACAAACAACCAATGCTAGGATCAAGTTTTCTATTTCCGGAATTTTCAAACAAAAGAATTAGCCTTTTCCCCCTCCTGAAAAGAACATTATGCTGAATTGTTAGATTCAGTAGTCATAATATTTTTTTCTGATGCATTCCAAGTTTCTTAGTACATTTAGCGGTCACAAATCCTACGAAAGGTTGCAGTGTCTCGTTTATAGGGACGCTATATCCATGCTATTGCCAGAAACGTTCTTACGCTGAGTAGTTGTCAGATGAAACCATTCTCTCATGGTGTGCGATACTATCTTTTGTGCACCTCCCACATTCGGGATATATCTTTTAAATGTGCATTCAATTTATGCGTATAGTACCATTTTACAGAACAGGACCAGCGACTACTTTGCTTATCTTCGGTATTCGAACAAGAACCGGTGTGATGTTTTTGGCTTGATTATAAGCTTAAAGTAAGCTTAAATAGTTTAAAACGGTTTCTTTATCGTTTAACCTTAGCTAAACCCATTCGCAAATATATTTTTCATTTATGTGCTGAGTCCCCTCAGGACGAAGACGATCATGGCTCTCCACGATTTCCTGTCCCTTGTATCTCTTAATAAGCGTTGTTTTCTCTGATATTTATTCTGAACACTGTTCTGCCACTGATTTACTGAGGCTCACGAAGTATGTTATGCGTTGTTTTTCCATGCCCCTCTTGCCATCTATTTGTCCCCTGAGTATCGGTTTTTTCAAGCCCTCTTTCCTCATTAAGTGCTCCAGAAACCACAGCTGTCTCTTTCTAAAGTGAAGTAATGGTTTACTTTTCTTTTCTTTTTCCATTTTCTCCAAAACTTCGTCGTTGCTCACATGTTCAGTCTACGGTATCCTCAGCATCCTTCAGTAGAACCACATTTCTGTTCCTTTACATCTCCCCTTCTTTTTTGAGGAAATCAAACAGCACTCACTGTTATCCACGAGGACAGATATCACGTAGTAGCTTAGTACACTTTTGCTTGTTTCTAGCGAGATATGGCAGCAACAATAAGAACGCGGAGGAATTTAACTATCTGGATAGTATAGTTACAGATGACGGAAAGCGTGCTATAAAATCCTAATGGTAATGGTAATATTAGCGGTTTTTCCTATAAGGAAACAATCAGCATTCATTGACCGAGAAGCCAGTTCAGCTGTCGGTTGGAATTTATGAAAAAAATTTCTCTTCAAACAATTTTTCAGGAAAATAGGTTTCTCAAGTTTGTAGCTCTTATTGTTCTTTCCAGTAGTGATAGCGGTTTCCTTCCTAACCATTTATTTCATGTTGTGTGGAATGTCAACATCTTGATTATATTATTATTTTCTCATCGAGTTACATATGAGATCCATTTTCGTTGTTGTAGTAGTTGAAAGTCCTCAAGTGATATGGTTTCTCTTATTTGGTAGAATTCATTGTTTGTGAATCTGTAGCACCAGTCCACAATATTCAAAGAATGATTATTTTTACCAAGACCCTCAGGTTGTACTCACTCAAAACCTTATTTTCATCAGTATCTGTCTATATTTCCGAGATGAGGTATTATGTAAACTATTTACATTATTTGGACTATTGTCCTCGTCTTTGCCGCCATATTTATTACAACGATTCGGCCGTTGTGCGTTCCGGCCTTCTTCAGGTGGTTGGAACGTCGAACTGAACCCTTTATTTCGCTCGCTGTGGTAGACTGTTCTAGTTATGTACCATGTCTAATGGATGTCACTTATGAGTTATCTCTTGTTAATTCACCTCTCCAAGTTCTCCACCGCCTTAACCAGGTATTGAACTCACACTCTTTGGGTCCTCACGTCTTTATCGATGTGTCATCATAGATTTTAGATAGCGACTGGCTGTTTAGAAATATCTGAATGTGTTTTCCGACATACATGATATTCATATAAAAGTCTCGGTCTGAATAATCCCTGACTCCTATTTATTCGAACACATAGGAGTGAAAGTCGATTTTCTGTTTAAGATCATTCTTTTGCTAACTATAAATAAATATGACAACGGCATACACCCCTCATCATGATTACATTGGCCTCGGGACTGAAAGCATGATTGTGGTCTTCTGTTGGTAGATTCGTTTGCGATGTGGTAATGAATACTTAAATGATCAGTTCTCATCTCTTTTCCTCTATCTTAAGATATGCGCAAGACATAGTACAAGAAAGAATTATCGTATATACTCGCGTAACGGCGCGATCTCGCGTATCGTGCGACACCCAAATTTTTACTGAAACAAAGTAATTTCCTCATATACCTCGTGTATCATGCGAGTTCCTTTTTTGTAAGACCAAATTACTATAAACTCACCTCTTTTCCTCTATCTCTTTATCCCATCTTCCAGTTAAATTAGTTCAAAATAGTAAAAGAGAATGATAAGAAATATTGTTAGTAAACGCGTACAGCCATAATCAACCCAACGAGAATCAGTTGAACATCTTGTAAACGTAACCAATACAAAAGATACATATTCGCTATGTTTGTATTTCCTAATACGATACTAATATTAAAATTATATCACATGCATTGTTGTTGGATACAGTTAAGTAAAACATCAATTTTTTATCAAAATCATGTTTATAAATACATGAAATTTGACTACAGTAAATGGATATATATTAGGTAGATGCAAAAATAATGTCGTTTTTTGACATGATCTTGAACGTAAAAAAACGACATTATTTTTGCACCAACCTCATAGTTAGGCCAGCAGCTTAGTCAGGGCCAGCAGTATATACAGTGTAACCCGGATATAAGAGACCCGGATATAAGCGAACACCGGATATAAGAGAGATTGTCTCTGGTCCCAAATTAGAGCCTGTGTTAATGTATATTAAATAGACCAAACACGGATATAAGATAAACCCGGATATAAGAGAAACTCGGATATAAGAGCAACCCGGATATAAGATACTTCTTCTCCGGTCCCGACAACTCTCTTATATCCGGGTTTCACTGTACACTAATTTTGTTCCACGTAAGAGGCAACCCCCTAAAAATCAGCTTCAAATTAGGTTTTCAAATATCGCATATGCAGTAAATAGACAGGGCTTTCATTTCCTTTTCTTCGTGATACAGTGTAACCCGGATATAAGAGAAACCCGGATATAAGAGAAAATAGAAACCCGGATATAAGAGAGACTTTCTCTGGTCGCAAATTAGAGCCATACTTACCTAAACAAAATAGACCAAACACGGATATAAGATAAACCCGGATATAAGATAAACCCGGATATAAGAGACTTCATCTCCGGTCCCGACAACTCTCTTATATCCGGGTTACACTGTATTTGAAATATTTCTGTATTTGGATCCTCGCCAGATATTTAAGGATTTTGTAGACCAAGAGAGTTTCTCTATCAGATAGAAGAATTCAGTAGATTCGGGGTTTGGAAAGCGGTTACAAGTTGATGAGAAGAGGAAGTCAATATGATGTGGTTATATGCTGCTCTAAGGTCGACAAAACAGGTGAAAAATTTCCTATTAGAGATGTAAGGAATTTCCCGGAATTGACGTATATGAAATTACTACATCCCTTACCAGAACGAATAGCAAAATGAGGCGTAAAGAGTTGATCTTCATAAGACGATGAGGGCCGAGCTAATATAATGTTCAAATGCGAACCTGAATAAGTGAAATAGGGAAGACGCATTCCAGAAACAACAGATTGATCAGGCATCGGAAAATTTCGTTAGAAACAACGAAAAGTGTGTTGAACTGCTATGTCATACTTTTTTTTTTACATGTATTGTACCACCTATGCTCCTCAGCAATTCCTACTCACGGCACTCCAGGAGTAGGCTGGGCCTTAAGAGCCATCTCCGTCACCGCCAGACGGAGGAGAGGAATATGGAGAGAGGAAGACGACGACCCCGATGCTCGGATACGAGCGGTTTCCGACGACGATGATGGTAGTGAATGCCGGACGATTACTTTATTGATGAAGAAAGAAGAGACGATAAATCTTAAGTTAAAATCAATAACTGTTAATTAACAAATTATATTTTTAATGGCCTTTTTGTCTTGTCTATAATTAGCATGCATTTGGTTACAAGAAAATACTTTAATGGACTGTTTATTTTGCTTTATATCAAGTTTGTTGCTTATGTTATTCTTTTTTTAAATTTAAAACCAATCGTATTTATTCATCAACAACATGAGTTTGGAAATTATTGTGGATAAATGTTTGTTTTATGTTACTTAATTCGCTGTAAAAAAATATGTCCGAATTGGAAATCTATTTCGAACGGTAATTCATGATTTTTAACACCTATATTATATCTGTGAGGGCAATCATTCTTTAGTGGGATTTCCAATCTATCTATCTATCTATCTATCTATCTATCTATCTATCTATCTATCTATCTATTTATTTATTTATCCATCTATCTAGTTAGTTAGCTGTCCGCACACAGAGCAGTTTCGTGCAGGACCATCCACACATTTTGAAGGTAAGAATACAGTGACCTGGTGCACTGAGTAAACTTAAAAAATTACGTTAGGGGTCTCGGCTCTCGCTTTTGAAACATGAGAACTCTTATGTAGCGAAGGAATCATATTTTTAAAAACTAAAAATATTATTATATATATATATATATATATATATATATATATATATATATATATATATATATATATATATATATATATATATATATATATATATATATATATATATATATATATATATATATATATATATAAATAAAACCGAGTGGTTAGAATGTTCGCATTCTGACCATAAGACCCGGGTTTGAATCTCACCATGGCAGTAATTGAGTTATCGGACTAGAGTGGTCGATCCCAGTGTGCGGCAACTTTGGAAATTGCCTGAAAGCTATACCACAGTTTGACCCATGGCTTATGAGAAAATCTGATTTTAAAATTTCAGTGCCCTTCATTTTCTTGCGCATATGTACTCATATACATGCTTTTCATTTCCATGCTGTCTTAAAGCTCGACACTCACCAGACGGAATTTTTCACCAATTTTTCATAGATATTAATAAAGACTTTCATATATATAAAGGTTTATATATTTTTCCCATAACATGCATCAAAGGAGGCTAATAAAAGTAAACTTAGTGAGCTCAATATAAAATATACGATACAGAACAAACATTTAATTACGATAATAAAAGTTCTACATAGAGTTTTGAACGGCTGTCAGTTTCAAGCTATATGCAATTCACAGGGCTTCGTCAAGAGAGGGAATATACGGGTACGTCTTTTTAGAATTATTATTATGCTAATATATATATATATATATATATATATATATATATATATATATATATCATTCAGTTTAGGTAGATATTTTTTTTTATTCTCAGTTTGTTTCATTTTTTTGCATATGTTTTGTGTTTGATTTTGATTTTTTTTGTTCCCTTTTCATGTTTTGTCCTGGTTATACCAATACTTTTCTTTATATATATATATATATATATATATATATATATATATATATATATATAT